>CM054061.1:55219008-55292411 GCA_028641055.1 Alopecurus myosuroides
AAGAAGTTTCTTATTTGTGCAGAAGTATTATCTAGTTTATTGTTGTATTGTATGAAGAAGAAGTTGGTGGTATTAGAGCATCTTCACGGGCATCCCCAAACTGCCGCCAAATGCTCAATGGGAGTCCGGACCAAAAAACCAGCCGCAGCGGCACCCTCAAAGGTGTCCACCCGCAATATTTGTGTCCGGACCCCCCAGCCCATCTGCCAAACTTGGGGGCCTGGGGGTGCCGGACATTGTCCGGTCACCCCACCCGATAGGCAGCCCCCGCCCGTCAGTGACACAAACCACCACGACGGCACTACTTTGACGCGCAGAACGCCGAAACGGTGATTGTTCCCTCCATTTTCCCGCCGCCGCCGCCTCCTCGCATTCCCGCACCATGCCGCCAAAAGGTCCAAAGAAACTCGGCCTCCCGCGTGCGGCGACGCCGATTTTGGCGCCGAAGAGGTTGTCGATGAAGCCGGAGCCGACATATGCGGTGGTGGAGCTGTCGGCGAAGCAGCAGCGTACCGTCGCCTCTACCCTTCGTCAACGACGCCGCGTACAGGCCAGAGAACAGGAGTTGTTGGAGACAAACCAGACCGCCCACGTGTTGGTGGTGTTGAGCCAAACTGCCACGTCTGCCGCCCCCAGTCTAGCGTGTCGTCGTCTTCCCCGCGCTACTACGCCAAGCCTAGCCAGGTACAGGCCGTGCAGCAATCCCGCTTCTCTATCTCGCCAGACCACCCGGCGCGGTCCACTGGCATCGATCTGAACAAGGAGGCGCTCTTTGAGTCCTCGTCGGCGCTGCATCGGACAAGTTTGACAAGCGGCAAGCAGGCGACATCCCGGGGCGACCTCTTCAGCGAAGAAGGCGCCAACATGATGAACCAAGCGACGGAGTAGGCGGAGGTATTTGATTGCTATCGTGCATTCATTGCTGGCGTGCATTCATTGCGGCTGTGCATTCATTGTTGTCGGTTGCCCAGGTGAATTGTGTGTAGACCGTCGATCTGTCGATGTAGGGGTCCATGCACGAACTTATCCGCGTCTCCACCACCAACTTTGGGCACGCCGACGCCGACACCGATCGATTTACTCAAGCTCATGACGATCAATTTGGGCACGCCGACGCCGACGGTGACGAAGTAGACGTGCACGATGTGGACACCGATGAGATCGTCAAAGAAGCCGTGTACCCGAGACAAGACATGGTCCGATGAGGATCTAATGTTGGCCGATTCATTGATGTTCGTGGTGTTGGACGCCGGCAAAGGAGCACAACAAACACGTGATGCGTATTGGAAGCGCATCAAAGCTGACTTCGACGAAAGGAAGGCATACCATTAGCGCGGCTACCTCCCCGATCGCAATGCCAAAGGATGTGAGAACTGATGGACAATCCTTCAAGGATTGTGCAACAAGTTTCATGGCTGCCGTGATCAAGTGTGGATGAGGAACGAGAGTGGCAAGACCGACGACCTCAAAGTAAAATCCTTTCAAATTGTTGTCGAGCTCCTTTTTATACTATTTTTTGCATATTATGATGTCGGCCTTTCTGTATCTCAAGGACGCCCACAAGATGTATGTAGCGCTGAACATGGACAACAAGAAGACGTTCAAGTTCATGAATGTTTGGATCAAGATTAAGGAATACCCAAAGTGGAAGAGTTGGCGTCTCACGACGGTCGAAAAGGGGGAGGGCGACGCCGACGTGGATGAAATCAATATGTCGAGTAGGAGTGCCGAACGGCCGATTGGGAACAAGAAGGCAAAGGTTAGGAAGCATGCGGCATCGGCGAGCGGCGTGCAAGAGGCCATGGCCGTGTACGTGCAAGAGGTGGCCGCATCGACGGCGAAGAAACTGAAGATGCACGACGATATCAAAGAGAGGTGGAACACCTTTCTTGTCATGGCCGAGACAAAAGCGAAAGCCCAATTGGCAGCCGAAGAGCGCTCGATCATGGCATCCAACACGTCTGACATGAGCTCTCATTAGAAGGTCTGCTTCAGGGAGAAAAGGCGATGCATCACGGAGGCAAGAGCGGCGATGGTGGCGGCCAAGGCGGAGGCTCTAGCTGCCGAGGCCGATGCGGTGGCTGCAGCAACTGCCGACGCCGATGCCGCCGAGGCGGCAGCTATAGCGGATGCTGAGACCCAAGAAGACCGAACTCCCATGCACCGAGAGTGGTGCCCTTTTGAACGGTCGTGTGTTGGTCGAGACTATCATTCGATCACCAGACTTTTGTTGGCCGGTCACCGTTATTTTGGGTAAAAATGAATTTGCCAACTGTTTGATCGGGGTCCATTTGAGGGGTGGTCGATTGGAGGGCGCCGCTTCGGAGCACGCCCACCAGAAATGAAGGAGGGCTTAGCCTTAGCTTCACGCTTGGGGCTTCCGGTTATTGAGGCAGAATCGGACTCGACAATAACTATTGAAGCTTGCTTGGGAGAGGGGGTTTGGTGGAACGAATCAAATTCTATCTATGCAGATTGTGTTATCTGATTTCTTCCATTAGGGGTGTTTCTTTTAAGCAATGTCCCAGGGAAGCTAATTTGGTAGCCCATGATATAGCTAGAGATTGCTTCTGTAGGAAAATTCCTTGTACCTGGGACGATGATCCCCCTAATTTCCTGCTTGATAAACTTTTAGGGGATGTGACGTGATGTAAAACTCCCAAGCAGCAAGTTTCTTACGCACTCTTTTCCTTATCAGGGTACCTACAGGGACTAGAAGGTTTTTAATGAGGCGGCTTGCTTGCTAATATAGTGATCTTATATTAAAAAAATATCTGAAATCTCTCTCTCAAAAAGAAACCAAGATCATCTCCAACAGGGCGACCCAAAGGGATGCGTGATTTATTCAAATTTTCTCCATTTGGCTCGCTAAACAGACACGTATTCGGCCCCTGGCTGGCATTCCCATGCCAGTGCACTAACCGGGTGATCCATTTGATCGAGCTTTTTCTCATGCAATTTTTTCGATCGATGCGCAGGATCAACTTCCGAACTGATCAACGAGATCGGCTCCATTTCTGTACATATTTCCCTGATCATGCCATGGGGATGTTCATCTCACCCCACCCACTCATAGTACAGGTCCTCGTCCGACATCGGCGCCGGTATTTCACGGAACAGGTTGCGGACCTGGTTGAGGATCGTCGGGGCAGCTGACGTGCGACCTTGTTCTGCGGCGGGGGAGAATAGACGGCCACATGAGGCCATCAAGGTACAATTTCCGCCTTCCGACGAGACGAAGAGCAACATCGGCGGCACACACGCGGAAAGATACTCGTACATCAGCGACTGTGGAGATGGTGTTGCCGACATGGAGGGCGACGACGCCATGGACCTGGGCTGCCAGGCTGCCGAGTGAGTGGAGCTGGCGGCAGGCGCCATGGAAATCATGAGGAGGGCTTGTTGCCCCACCCTAGCAACGATGATGGCATTGTCATTGGCCTTGTCCTTTGCCTTGACCTTCACAGCGGCGACAACTAGTATGGTGGCCCGATGCTTCTTCCTCCAGTTGCCCCGCTTGAGCGTCTCGTTGGCCCTCTACTCCGGGGTGAGCGGTTTGTTTTGTTTCTTTATCGTAGTCACGGAGGGGTTGGCCTTGACTTGCATGGCCGTGGCCTTGCCGGCCACATCCTCTGCGGTGAATGTGGCGGCGGTTGCGTCAGCAATGGGTAGTGTCACGGTATCATGCACGGCAACACCATTGCATTAGCAATGGAGTTTACTAAGGGACAAAGGTTGCGAGCGTTGGTGTCCGTGAGGGATTATGCAACAAGCGTGAAGGAGACACGATGTACCTAGCTTCGGGATCTCAGCCTTGTGAGGTCCTTACTCCTGCAAGGATGGACTATATGTTGTGTATATGGTGTTATAATGTGCTCCTGGAGTTGTTCTTGATAAGTGAATCCGCCCCTTCTAAGTGAGCCCCGGACTGCCTTATATAGAGTTTGGCAGTCCAGCTGACAGTTGGGGCGGCTATACGGCCAGCCGTATGGGTCCCACCAAACGGTCACCTACAGGAGATTTCCTTCTAAGCACATCAACGCCATACACGATGTGACAAGGCGGTCCGTCATGGGCCATGATGTAGGCGGCCAAAGTTTACGCGTACGACCGCCTGCTTCCTCTGAAAAAGTTTAGTTGACATTGGGCGTGAGATCTTGTTGCCGTTTTGCCCATGCTTGCCTTTTTCCTATACCGTCCTTGTGTTGGCAGAGCCGGCCGGGTGAATGAAACAGCCGTCCATTCGTTAGTCGGCCGCTTCCCACCTGGGAGTTTGTAAACAAGCCGGGCATCCTTGCTTTCTTCATTAGTCCCTTGATCTTCTGTGGCATTTAACTTATCCAGGGGCAATCCCCTCTACGGTAGCCCCCGAACATGTTGTAAGTTTATAGCCGGAACGGTGAAGAAGGCTTCTGCGTGTTCTCCCCCGTAAATTTGGTGTAATATATTTCTTCTGATACCGGCTGGAGCTTTGCTGCTTGTGATGGCGTCTTGACGGGGAGACTTCTTGATAATGATGAATTTTAAGTCCCCGGCAACAGCGCCAGAAATTCTTTGATGCTACACCTTGATGGTGCCTTGAGGCGCCAGAAATTCTTTGCTATGGATGGTGTGCTGGGAACCCCAAGAGGAGGGTGTGATGAGTGCAGCGGTAAGAATTTCTCTCAGTTAAGAACCAAGGTTATCAATCCAGTAGGAGAAAAGAGGATCTTCGGAAGGTTGATGCCACTGACGGTGGTGATGGCGCCTCACCGGTGTCAGCAACAACGCGGAACCTGCACAGCACACAACCAAAATACTTTGTCCCAACGGTACAGTGAGGTTGTCAATCTCACATGTCTTGCTGAAAACAAAGATTAGACGTATAGTGTGTAAAATAGTGTATACTTGAAGTAAGTAAAGAAAACAGGGTATTGTAGTGGTTTGTTTAACAGTGTTGGAAAATGGACCGAGGTTCATAGGTTCACTAGTGGTGTCTCTCCATAAAAGATAGCATGCTGGGTGAACAAATTACAACTAGGCAATTGACAAATAGAGGTTGCACCGTAGTGCACATTCATGACATGATGACTACTATGATATTTAGTGCGGGCATTACAACAATATACACAGACCATAATCCAACTGCATCTATGACTAATAATCCACTGTCGTGGTGGTATCATGGCAGATGCCATGGGATGGCTAATGTTTGGGGCCGATGGACGCTGGAGGTGCTCGGGGAGGGATCACACGGCGAGTAGCCGCGTGTGGGATGTCTCAGGCACTGCAAACAACAGGATCTTACCCAGGTCCAGGGCCCTCGTGTGGAGGTAACACCCCTACTCTTGCCTTTCTCTCTATATGTGTGTTACCGAGTAGCCACAATACAAATTATGCCTTCAGCCGAGTAGCCACTCTTCTCTCTAGTTCTCTCTGTGTGAAGTGAAGCAATCCAGAGTGTCGACTGAATCCTAAGGCAACGTCCCTCGCGAAGGAGGGGTCAGGGCACCTTATATACTGGTGCCCAGCCGAATAGAATAAGACTAAAAGGTACAGCTGATGGGACAGGAGCACTGCAGAACCGAGCACGCTTCCGGCTTCTCGCTGACGCGGGCGCCGTAAGTCGTCGCGCCGTTCGGAGATGGGACCTGTCCACCCTTGTCAGTGAGATTGGGTAGGCCCCTAGCCCTGTCATGTCCCCTCTGTAAGTGACAGGACTTGACAGGCGCCTACCGCACTGTAGCCACGCCGTAGCGCGGATAATCACGCGCTCCGTAAGTTGAACAGCACGCCGGTACGGACGCAGGATACGCGGGATCCCTTGTCAGAACGGCTCCATCGACTTCTGGCCCGAGTAGGAACTCACTCCCTCTACTCGGACCAACTTCTTTACTCGGATGAACATAACTTGCTTGATTTCTCCTGCTAGCCATTGGTGGGTACGGCCGGATAGAAACCTACCGGGTAGCGAGTACCGGGTAGCCATCTACCCGGTCAAACAGCGCCTTTGACCTTGCCTTTTAGCACTTGCCTTACCCCTACTCAGGGGTAACCCCCCGACATCCACCCTCAGGTTATCATCCGAACCCCCTTAGGTATTAAGTTGCAAACAACAGATAATAGCATTAAGAAATGTGTGTATTGTAAGCAATGATTGTGCACGCGGGCACTCACACCGCTGTTTTCTCCCTAGTGGCAACAACACATCCTCCCCCGTCACGTTTCTGTCACTCGAGCACAGGCGAAAAGGAGGCATGAACCCAACTATCGAGCATAAATACTCCCTCTTGGAGTCACTAGCAACTACTTGGCCAGAGCAACCACTAGCAACGGAAAGCATGCAAGATCACAAATAACATATGCAATAAAGACTATAATCAACTTGGCATAAGTTCAATATTCATCGGATCCCAGCAAACACAGCACATAGAATTACATAAGAACAATCTCGATCATGTTAGGCAGCTCACAAGATCTAAACATTGAGGCATAGGAGGAGAAGACAACCATCTAGCTACTGCTATGGAGCCGTAGTCCAAGGATGAACTTCTCACGCATCACTCCAGAGGCAGGCATGGTGATGAAGAGGCCTCCGGTGATGATCTCCTCTGCGGCAGGGTGCCGGGAGACAGCTTCAGAACCCCTGATCTAGGGTTGATGACGACGGTGGCTGTGGAACTTTTCGGGGATTTTTTAGCAGGTGCCTAGGGTTTTCCTTCGGAGGGGAATAAATAGGCAAAAGGGCAAAGGCGGTGGATCCCTGGGGGCCCCACACCACCCCCTGGCGCGGCCAAGGGGGGCGCCACCCTATGGTGTGGGCCCCCTGAGGCCCCCCTCCGGGTCTCTTCGGGACTCCGTGGAACCTTCGGAATTCTAAGACTTCCGGGCTTCGAATTTTCCAATTCCGAGAATATTTCCAGAACAACTTTTCTGAAACTAAAATTAGCAGAAAACAGGAAACTAGCTCTATGGCATCTTGTCAATAGGTTAGTCCGGAAAATTGATAAAAATGACATAAAGAAGGGAGAAAAGATGTAGCAATTGGCATAATATCATCATGGAACATCAGAAATTATAGACACGTTGGAGACGTATCAAGCATCCCCAAGCTTAGTTCCTACTCGTCCTCGAGTAGGTAAACGATTAACAAAATAATTTATGGGTTGACATGCTACCACACAATCTTGATCATCAAAATGTAAAAGCATATGTAAGCTGAGATCATAGAACTTTTACACAAACATGATAAATAGAACTTTAATAATAAAGCATAACAATCACTTTGCATCATGAGAAGTATCTCAAATAAAATATCATGAATAACAATGCAAAGAAAGATATACGTTTGTTTCAAGTATAGAGAAAGCATGGCAAAGTGGTATTTCGCTAGTCCTTAAGAGTGGGGCAAAACATAAATGCCAGGACACCTTCAAAGTTCATGAGGAAAACTATAACAAATAATTTGAGAACAAGCAATAACACATCATGAATTAATTAATAATGTTTCTGGGACAAATGCACATAAAACTCATAATGGCAAAAATGCTCTCTCAACTGTGCATAAAGTTAGAAGATGGAGACTCAACATAAAAGTAAAAGAAAGACCCTTCGCAGAGGGAAGCAGAGATCTCTCATGTGCTAGAGCTTTTATTTTATTAAACAGAGGTTTTAAAAGTTTGACACTGAGTGTCTATATTTTGGGAGATGTAAGTTAATGTCAACGAATGGTAAACAGAAAATACAGTACGTCACAAGCCAACTAGATTTCACAAGATCGGCTCCAATATGAAGGACGCAACTGGTATAGAAGGCCATCCATCTTTCTCTTCTGTTTACACAATTATGATTTGACTGATAAATCAGGGGCAAAAATAGTGAAGAGATTTTGTGTGTATTAATTTGGGGTTGGGCACCCCGCCGCCAGCTCTTCTATCAATTGGATAAGAGGATGAAGCCATTAGTCCAGGGTGTGAAATCCAATCAACAAGTGAGATAAAGATTCTCTATTTACGTCCTCATGAGCAAAAACAGGAACACAAAGCAGGAGTAATTTTGAACGTTTTAAAGGTAACACATGAGCAATTTACTTGGAGTGGCAGTTAAATACCACATGTAGGTGGGTATGGTGGACACAATGGAAAAACTTGGTTTTAGGGAGTTGGATGCACGAGTAGAATTCCGTACTCAGTACAGGTGGAGGCTAGCAAAAGACTGGGAGCATAAGAGCCATAATCATGCATAGCGACATAAACTACATTAATCAAAGCATAAGCAGTATCACAAGTTCAAAAACTAAATGATCATAGAGGCTATTAGTGACTGGTTCATAGTCATAAACATGGTGTGAGCATGTGCCAAGTCAACCAAATAAAACATTCAAAAGAGAATACCACAAATTTATGCTTCACTATGACAAGAACAACTCATGATTATTTCAATGGCACATTAAAGACTCTCAGCTATTTGAGGATAATCATGCCACTCAATAACCACAAGGATTTAAAACTAAACTAACATTTAGCATGATATGAAAAAGTTCTAGCCACAGTCTATACAAGCTTCTACTTGCACCATTAAAAATTCTACTTCAAGTAGCAGTTTCTTTTCCCAACAAGCACCATACAAGATATGTTTTAACAAAATTACTCTTCATGATACAGCAAGCAAACATGAGACCACTCACATAACACTACTAAAACTAACAGCTCTTAGATAAGAGATGCATGCAAAAGAGGAGCTAAATAAATGCAGCAGCTAGACAAAGATTAAGAATACAAAGTATTCCCAAGAAAAAGCGGAGCGTGTCACTCTCCCATAAAAGAATGCTGGGGTCCAACCAAGCTTATTGCAAGAATAAAAACAAACTGAAAGCAAAAAAATAAAAGATGCTCCAAGTAAAGCACATAAGATGTGACCGAATACAAATATAGTTTCTCTAGAAGTGACCTGATAATTTGTCGATGAAGAAGGCGATGCCTTGGGCATCCCCAAGCTTAGACGCTTGAGTCTCCTTGGAATTTGCTGGGATGTACCACCGGGGCATCCCCAAGCTTAGCCTTTTCACTCTTCTTGATCACGTCATATCATCCTCTTCTCTTGACCGTTGAAAACTTCCTTCACACCAAACTTCTCACAATCTTCATTAGCAACGTTAGTGGAATCGAAATAATAAATTCACATGGTTCAATTTCAACACAATCCTAACACTCATAAACACATTAGCTACTGTCACAACTTCTTTTAAAACTCTTTTTCTCAAAAAACACCAAAAGAAAGAGATTAAGATGCAAATGCAATTATTGGCAGAAATCTGTCAAAACAGGACAACAGGTAAAGATGATTTTTTTTTCAAAAAAACTCATGTTGCTCAAATAAAAAAGTGTTCAACAAAGAAAATTTTCATATATAGCGCAGTATTACGCATAAAAAAACTCAGGTCATTTTGAATTTTTTGTGATTTTATACGAATTTCACGGTGGACATCAGAAATCTGTTTCCTGCGCAGAAATCCGAAATATAGTCTCAACTTTCCACTAGAGGATTTACTTGGATCAACAAATACAAAAAAGAAAAGATACAACGGGATTTCTGAGGAAATAAACAACACTCAGGTGCAAAGAAAACAAAAGAAAACGACGGAAAACGGGTTGAAAACGGAGAAATAAAACGGGTTGTCTCCTGGTAGCGCTTTTCTTTAACGCCTTTCAGGTAGGCATAGAAAGCAACTCAAGTATTTTCAAGTGAAGAAGCATCAACATAATAACTTGATCTAATAATAGAGTAAAAAGGTAGCTTCATTCTCTTTCTAGGAAAGTGTTCCATACCTTTCTTGAGTGGGAATTGATATTTAATACTCCTCTCTTTCATATCAATAACAGCACCAACAGTTCTAAGAAAAGGTCTACCCAAAACAATAGGACAAGAAAATCAACAGGGACAAGGTTATTGTTAACCATAATAAGAACATCATCAATTCTACCAAAAGGTTTCTTCTTGTAGCGCCCTCACATTTAATAATGTGAGAACTACTGTGTTAAGTGCTAGTCCCTGGATCAATGCTAGCACCACAGAACAAAATGTAAAGTATCATTGCAGAAGTATCAACACTATTACAAAAGATCCAGAATAGCCAAGTATGGCTTTATTACAAAGTGCATAGTCTTGAAAGACTAGCAAAACTCAGAGTTCTAAACAGCAGAAATAATATAGCAATGAGCCTCCATCTTCAATCATGCGCCATAGGCATTACATGTTGGGTGTAGACTCGAGTCCAAGCACTTAATCAAACTTCATCCTCAGAATTTCCTGCACGTTGGAATATGCAGCCCCCGAAGGAGATTCAGTACAAACAATGTACTGGCAAATGACACTATGGTGGATATAAAATGGCAAGTCTAAACTACATGCATATCTGGCTTGGTGGAGTTTAGGCTATTTGCGGAAAGCAAGTTTTTCCCTAACACTTTTGAAAAAGAGTTTTCTTTCAAAGATTGGCACCATAGGACACACCCATGAGCACCACAACTAGTATTTCCTTAGCCAAATTTTACTTCTTCAAAACGGTGTTGAGATTCTTCTGTCCATCCTTGTCCAGCTGCTCGAAGTTGTCCTTTCCGGGAACACGGCTATGATCATAGTTTCTAACTCTGCAGAGGTTGTGCACTTTCACCCTTTGTCTTCAATTAGCCCAAACATCCTATACACCCGGAGTGCATCAAGGAAAGGAGAGAATTGAGACGAGATCTTTCAGAAGCAAGAATTCAACCCAACCAGCAAGACCCGTTCCACCTATAATTCTGCTACATCTTCATGTCAAGCATGGGTTGAACTCTCACAACTTGTTTGATCAAGACAGAGCCCATATGTCAAAGGGATGCATGGGAAGCTACTAAACTTAGAGGGACTTAGGAATCTATTTGTTCCTGGGTGGCAATCCACAAGTGAACTCCTTCGGTGATAAACACCATTGATATGGCCCTAGGGAGCCACTCAACATAATCCAATCACATCCAAAATCCACCCAGGTGTTTCATTGGGAGTTTATACTTAGAATTTTTCCACAACATTGAGTAAAACAAATTTGTAGCAAGGCTAAGCATCTACTAAGTATAGGTCTCCAAAATAACAAGTCTAAAGGATGACTACCCACTACTTGGGATTTTGCATAGCATAATAATAACTTAGTAAAATTTCCTATCATGCATGCTACTCAAAAACACTAATAATGCATAGTAAAATATGGGAGATTTGATGGTGTGTCACTTGCCTTGGCAATAGGATGAACAATCACAACAAGAATAACAGCAACAAGAGTAGACTTGCTCCTCTTCACAATCTAGTACAATCAAAACAAGCCACACATAAACATACAACACAATCATAACATAGAAAACAATATAAAAACATGTATGCATGTTATGCCATGATCAAATTAATGCACAAAATTCACAACTAGCAATAATTACTAATAATGATGTTCTCTTATGTTAATAAGATGGTTATGATGCATGCCAAACAAATTTATAATCAAATTATAATTATTAGTATTACTAGGGTTTTATTATAGGCAAATATCAACATTAATAGAGTTTATGTTACAAAGTTGTATAAATAATTTTTCCAACAAATCTACTGGATAGAGGACGTCAAAACAAAACCATAGCAATTTATTTCACCTAAAAAGGATTTATAGATTAAAAGTTATGCCCAAATTAGTGATTAATAGAGATCTACAAATAAATTTTGATTGCACGTTTCAAAATTGATAATTAGATAGCCTAGATTAATCTGCATATTGTGCTGATTTCAAAAAGACCAAAATCACCTAAATCGGAGTTACGGAACAAAAGTTATAGATTTTACAAGTTTTAGCAATTTTCTGAAATTTTAAATCAATTTTAAAACTAGCGCTGACTAGCTGGCTGACTGGCGTCCACGTGGCGAGCGACGATTGGTGCGGAGCGAGCGACAGAGGCTGACAAGGCAATGACGAGGCGGGTGACGTGGCGGACTGTTATTCGCCGATACCTGTTCGCGATGGGATCTAATCCTACGCGCTCGATCGGGGTCCTACGGTCGTGGATGAAGGGGAGGGTTCTCACCGGAATTCCTTGCCGGACTTGAAGGAGACGACGGCGGCGTGGAACGGCGTGGATGGCGGCAGCGTTTCCGGCGTTCCCCGGAGAAGGAGAGGACGGCAATCGATTGGCCGTGCAGCTCCAGGTCTTCTCCTCCTCGCGTTGGCTCTCCTCCTTGCTCCGTTCGCTCGCGGTGACACCTCCCGAGACGGCGGCGGTGGTGGATTTCGGCGACCAAATCGTGGCGGCGGCGTTTCCGATCTAGGGTTAGGGGCGGTGGTAGGGCGCAGACGTCGAGGGGGCGGTATAAAAGGGGGCGGAGACGTGCGCGAGGGGCAAGGAGGCGGTGTCGGAATCCGTCCGCGGCACGGCGGCGAAGTCCCGCTCGGACACGGCGGCGATGATGTCAGCGTGACACGGGGCGTGCGTCACGCGTGGGGTCCACGAGTCAGTGAGAGGTGGGGAGAGAGGTGGAGCGGGCTGGCGCGCTGGGCCCTTAGGTGGCTCGGCCCGCTTTGCTGGCAGTTGCGCGCGCGCGGCAGATAAGAGGGGAGGTGAGGGGAATGGGCCTGGGCCGTGAGAGGGAAAGAGGGGGTGGGTTGCTGCGCTGGCTCCTTCTCTCTTTTTTTTTCCTTTAATCAAATGATTCAAAAAGCTTTCAAAATCCAACCAAAACAAAACAGAAAAATACATAAAAATATGTTTTAAAAAGCTTGGGAAATAAGGAACCTTTTGGTACTATTCTTTCCCAAAATAAAATAATTTACTTTAGAAATAGATTTGAATCCCAAAATGTGGTTTAATAGGTAATAATACCTAAAATTTTGTCTTTAGCAAATTAAAAACCAAATCTTGTGCAAACAAAATGCAATTATGCTATGATGATCATGGATGCATGAGGGTTTTAAAATTTTCAAAAACCTGGGATGTTACAGACTACCCCCCTTAAAAATGAATCTCGTCCCGAGATTCGAGAAGGCTAGCAATTAGGTTAGAAAAAGTTTATGAGGTGGGCTATCCCCCTTAAAAGGACATACTGAGATTGAAATTCCACCATGCAATTGAGGTAATGGAACATGTGATGGAAAAAAAATGAGTTAAGGGTTACCATTCACAAGATCCATGTTGATATGATTCACATGCCCCTTCTTGAATGGGTTGGGCTTGGCAGCTTCTGCAGTCTTCTGCTCTGGGCAATCAGTTGCATAATGTCCCTTGTTTCTGCACTTGAAACACATCACTTGACTAAGATCCTTCTTCTTCTCATGATTGTGGTTGTGGTGTCCATTGCCATTTGAGTGACCATTGCTGTTACCATTGGTTTCCTTGAGCCCTTCAACATGATCATGACCATTATGAGTGTGTCCATTCCCACCATTGTGATGGTTCTCATGTTTATGGAAATTGTATCCTCCATTGGATGTGTGCCTCTTATATGAGGGTCCAGATTGGTATTTCCCACCATTACTGTACTTCCTCTTCCTGTTTTCCTCCTTTGTCATGTTGTTATCCAAGGTAATGGCTTGATCCAACAGAGTTTGATAATTTGGGGCGTATGCTACAGACAAAGGTATCTTCAGTTCTCCTTTAAGTCCATTGAGAAATTTTTCCTTCCTCTTGGCATCAGTGTCAATGTCCTCTGGTGCATACCTTGATAAAGAATGGAAATCATCCATATACTCCTTTAGGGTTCTACCTCCCTGCTTCAGACTACGAAACTCCTCCTTCTTGAGGTTCATTATCCCAGATGAGATATGTGCATTGCGGAATCCCTCCTTGAAATCATCCCAAGTCATGCCTTCTAGTGGATGAGTCACTTGGTAAGTTTCCCACCACATTGCAGCAGGTCCTTCTAACAGATGTGCGGTGAATCTCACCTTCTCCGCATCAGTGCACTCACAAGTTACTAAGTCCTTGTTGATTGAACGAAGCCAGTCGTCTGCCTCAATAGGATCAGTAGCATATGAGAACTTGTTAGGACTAAGTCTCAGAAATCTGGTAAGTCTATCCATTGGGGGTGGTGGTGGAGGATTGTTGTTGTTGTTGGTGTTGTTGTTGTTGTTAATTGCTGCTACAAACTGAGTCATCGTCTGCAGAAGTTGGGCTTGGGAAGTGAGCATCTGCTGTAGGGCATCATTGTTGTTGTTGTCCTCATTGTTGTTGTTGTTGTTGGGGTCGCGACGAGGAGGCATCTGTGGGTTTTCAGCATAGATGAGGAAAAGATAGATAGAGCTATGAGGAGAAAATTTTCCTACCCATGCACAATACAACAAGACAAACAATCAATGGAAAATAACAACTTAAAGTATTTTATCTCTTAACCAAATTTCGAAATTTGGACTTAGTTTTTGAAAAACTTAAGCGAAACAACTTAATTGCAAGCCAAAACACTCTATTATTGCCATATCACAAGTTGATAGGTCAAAACTCAAACAAAAACTCTAGCTAACGCCTTCCGCCATGGTGGTCAACTACTGGGATGGATCATAACTCTTCACAATGATCTCTATGTTCTTGTACATCTTCAGCTCCTTCTCAAGGGCGTTGATCTCTCCTTCAGCTTCCTGGAGATCCTTCTGAGTGTGATAAAGTCTCCATGTAAGTCTTTCTCCAAGTTCTGTGATTGCCTCCCATGCAGCGCATCTAGCTGACTCGAAGAATGATGTGTATTGTTGTGGGTTGGTGAAGATGTAGTCCCCTTGTGTCTTGTGATCATACTCCTTGCTTCTGTATAGGTGAAGTTGAACCCACCAATACTCTTGGCCATCTTCAATGAAGGGAAAACCTTTGTAGAGTGCTGCTCCTCCAAATCATAATTTTGTCATTAGGTTCTTCAATGCCTTTGGGAATTCAGTCTCACAATCTAGAGTCATGGTCATCAATGGGCCCTTCTTGAATGATTCAAGGAGGTTGGTCATCTATCAAGGAGATAAGATATTTAGAAGATTTGAACAATAGGTTGAAATACTAGAAGAAGAGTTAGAATAGAATAGAGGTTAAATCCTAGGGTCCTTGAAGTCCTTGGTGGTGTTGGAATTGCAGCTCTTCATCTTTGAGTTGGTAGTCCTTGGTGATTGCGAAGTTGAAGTTCCATCATCTTTGAGTTTTGAAGTGTAGGGGAAAACATAGGTCATAGAAGCATAAGGTAAGGAGGTACTAGATACGAGATGAGTAAGAGTACTTTGAAAATATTAAGTCATCTCCCATGGTGATCATCATCTCATTAACAACTTATTGAATTTTGGATATTCACTATAGTGAGAGAGACTGGCACCCGCAAAGCCAATCAGGGAACCGGTCTCATGTACGTGGACATGTAATGTTGGTCCGGGCCGCTTCATCTCACTATGCCGCTAGGATCCAAAAATACTCAAAGGAGTTAATAAATTTTGACCAAAAAGGTTTTCCAAACCTAAGGGCTCGATTCTACAGGCAACACTTTGCTCTGATACCATTTTGTAGCGCCCTCACATTTAATAATGTGAGAACTACTGTGTTAAGTGCTAGTCCCTGGATCAATGCTAGCACCACAGAACAAAATGTAAAGTATCATTGCAGAAGTATCAACACTATTACAAAAGATCCAGAATAGCCAAGTATGGCTTTATTACAAAGTGCATAGTCTTGAAAGACTAGCAAAACTCAGAGTTCTAAACAGCAGAAATAATATAGCAATGAGCCTCCATCTTCAATCATGCGCCATAGGCATTACATGTTGGGTGTAGACTCGAGTCCAAGCACTTAATCAAACTTCATCCTTAGAATTTCCTGCATGTTGGAATATGCAGCCCCCGAAGGAGATTCAGTACAAACAATGTACTGGCAAATGACACTATGGTGGATATAAAATGGCAAGTCTAAACTACATGCATATCTGGCTTGGTGGAGTTTAGGCTATTTGCGGAAAGCAAGTTTTTCCCTAACACTTTTGAAAAAGAGTTTTCTTTCAAAGATTGGCACCATAGGACACACCCATGAGCACCACAACTAGTATTTCCTTAGCCAAATTTTACTTCTTCAAAACGGTGTTGAGATTCTTCTGTCCATCCTTGTCCAGCTGCTCGAAGTTGTCCTTTCCGGGAACACGGCTATGATCATAGTTTCTAACTCTGCAGAGGTTGTGCACTTTCACCCTTTGTCTTCAATTAGCCCAAACATCCTATACACCCGGAGTGCATCAAGGAAAGGAGAGAATTGAGACGAGATCTTTCAGAAGCAAGAATTCAACCCAACCAGCAAGACCCATTCCACCTATAATTCTGCTACATCTTCATGTCAAGCATGGGTTGAACTCTCACAACTTGTTTGATCAAGACAGAGCCCATATGTCAAAGGGCTGCACGGGAAGCTACTAAACTTAGAGGGACTTAGGAATCTCTTTGTTCCTGGGTGGCAATCCACAAGTGAACTCCTTCGGTGATAAACACCATTGATATGGCCCTAGGGAGCCACTCAACATAATCCAATCACATCCAAAATCCACCCAGGTGTTTCATTGGGAGTTTATACTTAGAATTTTTCCACAACATTGAGTAAAACAAATTTGTAGCAAGGCTAAGCATCTACTAAGTATAGGTCTCCAAAATAACAAGTCTAAAGGATGACTACCCACTACTTGGGATTTTGCATAGCATAATAATAACTTAGTAAAATTTCCTATCATGCATGCTACTCAAAAACACTAATAATGCATAGTAAAATATGGGAGATTTGATGGTGTGTCACTTGCCTTGGCAATAGGATGAACAATCACAACAAGAATAACAGCAACAAGAGTAGACTTGCTCCTCTTCACAATCTAGTACAATCAAAACAAGCCACACATAAACATACAACACAATCATAACATAGAAAGCAATATAAAAACATGTATGCATGTTATGCCATGATCAAATTAATGCACAAAATTCACAACTAGCAATAATTACTAATAATGATGTTCTCTTATGTTAATAAGATGGTTATGATGCATGCCAAACAAATTTATAATCAAATTATAATTATTAGTATTACTAGGGTTTTATTATAGGCAAATATCAACATTAATAGAGTTTATGTTACAAAGTTGTATAAATAATTTTTCCAACGAATCTACTGGATAGAGGACGTCAAAACAAAACCATAGCAATTTATTTCACCTAAAAAGGATTTATAGATTAAAAGTGATGCCCAAATTAGTGATTAATAGAGATCTACAAATAACTTTTGATTGCGCGTTTCAAAATTGATAATTAGATAGCCTAGATTAATCTACATATTGTGCTGATTTCAAAAAGACCAAAATCACCTAAATCGGAGTTACGGAACAAAAGTTATAGATTTTACAAGTTTTAGCAATTTTCTAAAATTTTAAATCAATTTTAAAACTAGCGCTGACTGGCGTCCACGTGGCGAGCGACGATTGGTGCGGAGCGAGCGACAGCGGCTGACAAGGCAATGACGAGGCGGGTGACGTGGCGGACTGTTATTCGCCGATACCTGTTCGCGATGGGATCTAATCCTACGCGCTCGATCGGGATCCTACGGTCGTGGATGAAGGGGAGGGTTCTCACCGGAATTCCTTGCCGGACTTGAAGGAGACGACGGCGGCGTGGAACGGCGTGGATGGCGGCGGCGTTTCCGGCGTTCCCCGGAGAAGGAGAGGACGGCAATCGATTGGCCGTGCAGCTCCAGGTCTTCTCCTCCTCGCGTTGGCTCTCCTCCTTGCTCCGTTCGCTCGCGGTGACACCTCCCGAGACGGCGGCGGTGGTGGATTTCGGCGACCAAATCGTGGCGGCGGCGTTTCTGATCTAGGGTTAGGGGCGGTGGTAGGGCGCAGACGTCGAGGGGGCGGTATAAAAGGGGGCGGAGACGTGCGCGAGGGGCAAGGAGGCGGTGTCGGAATCCTTCCGCGGCACGGCGGCGAAGTCCCGCTCGGACACGGCGGCGATGATGTCAGCGTGACACGGGGCGTGCGTCACGCGTGGGGTCCACGAGTCAGTGAGAGGTGGGGAGAGAGGTGGAGCGGGCTGGCGCGCTGGGCCCTTAGGTGGCTCGGCCCGCTTTGCTGGCAGTTGCGCGCGCGCGGCAGATAAGAGGGGAGGGTGAGGGGAATGGGCCTGGGCCATGAGAGGGAAAGAGGGGGTGGGTTGCTGCGCTGGCTCCTTCTCTCTTTTTTTTCTCTTTTTTTTTTCCTTTAATCAAATGATTCAAAAAGCTTTCAAAATCCAACCAAAACAAAACAGAAAAATACATAAAAATATGTTTTGAAAAGCTTGGGAAATAAGGAACCTTTTGGTACTATTCTTTCCCAAAATAAAATAATTTACTTTAGAAATAGATTTGAATCCCAAAATGTGGTTTAATAGGTAATAATACCTAAAATTTTGTCTTTAGCAAATTAAAAACCAAATCTTGTGCAAACAAAATGCAATTATGCTATGATGATCATGGATGCATGAGGGTTTTAAAATTTTCAAAATTTTCAAAAACCTGGGATGTTACACTTCTTAGCATTATCAACAAGATGAACATCCAAATAACAGTGTTCCAACGGTGGTAGATCAAGCATATCATAAAGATTTTGAGGCATAAGAGAGATACTAGCACCAAGATCACACAAAGAATTGTAATCAAAATCATTTACTTTTATCTTAATTATGGGCTCCCAACCATCACCTAATTTCCTAGGGATAGATATTTCAAGTTTCAGCGTTTCTTCTCTAACTTTCATGAGAGCATTGGTAATATGTTTAGTAAATGCCATATTCATGGCACTAGCAATGGGACTTCTAGCAAGCTTTTGTAGGAACATAATAACTTCAGAGATATTGCAATCATCAAAATCAAAATTATTATCATCAAAAGTAATGAGACCATTATCTCCCACATCTCTAAAAATTTCAGCACTTTTATCAGAAGCAATTTCAGCAATTTGAGGCAATTTAACACGTTTCACCGAAGGGGTGGAGACTTTGTTAACACCAACTACTTTACCATTGATAGTAGGAGGTTTACTAGCACTTGGATCTTCAGTTTTACTAGTGGTGGTGATAGTGCAAACTCTAGAAATATTATTCTTTTTAGCCAATTCATCTTCTCTTTCCCACCTAGCACGTAATTCAGCCATCAACCTAACATTATCATCAATTCGAACTTGAATGGCATCCACAGTTTTACTTTCTTTAACATCATGTGGCAAAACCTTCAGTTTTAGAAAATCAACATCAATAGCCAGGCTATCTACTTTAGAGGCAAGAACATCTATTTTACCAAGCTTTTCCTCAACAGATTTATTAAAAGCAGTTTGTGTGCTAATAAATTCTCTAAGCATGTTTTCAAGATCAGAAGTAGAGCTTATATTATCATTGTAAGAATTGCCATAAGAATTACCATAACCATTATTAGGAGGATAGGGCTTATAATTGTTTCCACCAAAATTATTTCTATAAGCATTGTTGTTAAAATTATTATTTCTAATAAAGTTCACATCAACATGCTCTTCTTGAGCAACCAAAGAGGCTAAAGGAACATTATTTGGATCAACTTGAGCTTTACCATTAACAAGCATAGACATAATGGCATCAAGCCTTTCAATCAAAGAGGAGGTTTCCTCAATCAAATTTACCTTCTTACCTTGTGGAGCTCTCTCAGTGTGCCACTCTGAATAATTTATCATCATATCATCAAGAAGCTTTATTGCATTGACCAAAGTGATAGACATAAAGGTACCTCCAGCAGCTAAATCCAATAGGTTCCTTGAGGAGAAATTCAGTCCTGCATAAAAGGTTTGTATAATCATCCAAGTAGTCAGTCCATGAGTGGGACAATTCTTCACCATGGTTTTCATTCTTTCCCAAGCTTTAGCAACATGTTCATTATCAAATTGTTTAAAATTCATTATGTCACTTCTCAGGGATATAATCTTAGCAGGAGGATAATATTTTCCAATGAAAACATCTTTACACTTAGTCCATGAATCAATACTATTTCTAGGCAAAGATAGCAACCATTCTTTAGCTCTTCCTCTCAAAGAGAAAGGAAATAATTTCAGTTTAATAATATCTCCATCCACATATTTATATTTTTGCATCTCACATAGTTCAACAAAATTATTAAGGTGAGCAGCAGCATCATCAGTACTAACACCAAAAAATTGCTCTTTCATAAAAAGATTTAATAAAGGAGTTTAATTTCATATAAAGCAGTAGTAGGAGCAGGTGGAGCAATAGGTATGCAAATAAAATCATTGTTGTCTTTGCTAGTGAAGTCACACAACTTAGTATTCTCAGAGGAACTCATTTTAGCAAAATAAAAGCAAGCAAATAAATAACAGCTATAAAGTAAACTAATTTTTTTGTGTGTTTTTGACATAAAGAAGCAAAACAAGACAAAAAAATAAAAATAAGACAATAAACAAAATAAAGAGGTTGAGAGTGAGAGACTCCCCTTGCCATAAGACTTCTTCCTAACCGGAAACGGCGCCAGAAATTCCTTGCTGCTTGTGATGGCGTCTTGACGGGGAGACTTCTTGATGATGATAAATTTTAAGTCCCCGGCAACGGCGCCAGAAATTCCTTGCTGCTTGTGATGGCATCTTGACGGGGAGACTTCTTGATGATGATGAATTTTAAGTCCCCGCCAACGGCGCCAGAAATTCTTTGATGCTACACCTTGATAGTGCCTTAAGGCGCCAGGAATTCTTTGATATGGATGGTATGTTGGGAACCCCAAGAGGAGGGTGTGATGAGTGCAGTTGTAAGAATTTCCCTCAGTTAAGAACCAAGGTTATCAATCCAGTAGGAGAAAGAGGATATTCGGAAGGTTGATGCCACTTACGATGCTGATGGCGCCTCACCGGTGTTAGCAACAACGCGGAACCTGCACACCACAACCAAAATACTTTGTCCCAACGGCACAGTGAGGTTGTCGGTCTTGCTGAAAACAAAGATTAGACGTATAGTGTGGAAAATAGTGTATGCTTGCAGTAAGTAAAGAAAACAGGGAATAGTAGTGGTTTGTTTAACAGTGTAGGAAAATGGAGCGGGGTTCATAGATTCACTAGTGGTGTCTCTCCATAAAAGATAGCATGCTGGGTGAACAAATTACAGCTAGGCAATTGACAAATAGAGGTTACACCGTAGTGCACATTCATGACATGATGACTACTATGATATTTAGTGCAGGCATTACAACAATATACATAGACCGTAATCCAACTACATTTATGACTAATAATCCACCCTCAGGTTATCATCTGAACCTCCTTAGGTATTAAGTTGCAAACAACAGATAATCGCATTAAGCAATGTGTGTAATGTAAGCAATGATTGTGCACGCGGGCACTCACACCGCTATTTTCTCCCTAGTGGCAACATCACGTCCTCCCCCGTCACGTTTCTGTCACTCGAGCAAAGGCAAAAAGGAGGCATGAACCCAACTATCGAGCATAAATACTCCCTCTTGGAGTCACTGGCAACTACTTGGCCAGAGCAACCACTAGAAACGGAAAGCATGCAAGATCACAAATAACATATGCAATAAATACTATAATCAACTTGGCATAAGTTCAATATTCATCGGATCCCAGCAAACACGGCACATAGAATTACATAAGAACAATCTCGATCATGTTCGGCAGCTCACGAGATCTAAACATTGAGGCATAGGAGGAGAAGACAACCATCTAGCTACTATTATGGACCCGTAGTCCAAGGATGAACTACTCACGCATCACTCCGTAGGCAGGCATGGTGATGAAGAGGCCTCCGGTGATGATCTCCTCTGCGGCAGGGTGCCGGGAGACAGCTTCAGAACCTCCCTGATCTAGGGTTGACGACGACGACGGCTACGGAACTTTTCGTGGATTTTTTATCAGGTGCCTAGTTTTCCTTCGGAGGGGAATAAATAGGCGAAAGGGCAAAGTTGGTGGAGCCCTGGGGGCCCGCACCACCCCCCGGCGCGGCCAGGGGGAAGCTTCGGGAATTCTAAGACTTCCAGGCTTCGAATTTTCCAATTCCGAGAATATTTCAAGAACAACTTTTCTGAAACTAAAAAAAACAGAAAACAGGGAACTGGCTCTGTGGCATCTTGTCAATAGGTTAGTCCGGAAAATCGATAAAAATGGCATAAAGAAGGGAGAAAACATGTAGCAATTGGCATAATATCATCATGGAACATCATAAATTATAGATACGTTGGAGACGTATCAAGCTTGCCTGGCTGCGGATGCCTCGGTTTCTCCGCTTCGGTCGGCTCGAATGATGATGTCATTATGGGGGGTCGTGGCCGACGTCAGCCACGTCCCATCGCTCTGTGCCGCCCACTATCAGGTGGCGACACCTCGGTTCCTCTGTTGGGGATCTTCTACGCCAATTGCGTCGGTTATAGGATCCGGTGTGGAGATGGCCCACGATGTGGCAGTTTCCAAAAAAATCGGGCGCGACGTGGCCGCTGCAAAGCTCTAATATGCCCCTGGAGTGCGGCGGCTGTATCGATTACAACCGGACGCGGAACAATATGCCCAAGTTAGCATCATGGGCTGGCAGAAGTCCTTCTTCTATGTTCGGAACTTGAAGGAGGAGGACCGGAACAACTTGTTCATCTAGACCTCTAGCACGCCGTCGAAGAACGCTTGGGACACGAAGAAGGACCCGAGACGGACGAACTCAACCAGATGAGAAACCGGCTGGGGGAGTTGACCATCATGGGGATGACTGGGCGTGACCTCACGCTCAGTTGGCTTGTGCACCGGGTGTGGCTGCTGCAGGAGCGCTCACATAAGATCTGCTAGATGTCGGCCTTGCTGGACCCGACCCAGCTATCGCCTCAGGCGCTCAAGATGGAGGGCTTGAGAGAATGGCTCTCGATGGTGATGGAGCACGTCGTCTCCGACTGGTCATGGAGCCGGGAGCCCTACAACCGTCTGAATCCGCCTCCCCGCGTAAGTCTCTAGCTTTTATGGTGTTTCTGTTCTTGTTAGCTTTTCTTCTGTGGGCGACTCAGGCCAGCTGAAATCTTCTAAAGAAGTTCAAGGAGCAGGATCGTGAGGATGGACCTGATGGTCATGTCTTTCTGTCAGACCTTCCGACTCTACCCAGGCGGCATGTGGCCCAAGCCACATTAGCTCAGGCAACCGAGATAGAGGCCGCCCAGCCGGATGAGGAGGACCCTAGCAGGGCAAGGGCAAACTCGCCCGTAGCAGGACGGTCCAACAGGGTGAACTGGCCGATTCTAGAGAGCAACGGGCTGCCCCCAACGTCATATTGATTTTTGACGATGATGCGCCATCTGCAGGGTCCTCGATGGTCTGTCCTCTAAAACGGGCGTAGCGAGCCCGACAGGAGGAGCATGCCGACGATGCAGGCAACTCGTCGAGTGAGAAGAAGAGGAGGCCGGTGGCGCCTCTGACCATTGATGCGTAAGTTTCTCCTCCCGAGATGCTATCGGGCCGGAATTCCAGCCTTCTTACTCTTTGTTGCTTTTATGTGCAGCCCGCCCAAGAAGTTGGAGCAGGGGAGGTCTGAAACACTAGCACCACCTTTGCTTCCAGAAGTATGCGCCGAGGAGGGCGCAGGCGGCCAGGCCACGAACTCGGAGTTTACCATCCCGTCCCTCGGGGCGGCGTTCGAGATGGCCAGGACGGCCAGCACGGCGGGCGCGGATGTCATGGTGGAGGACGTCACCACCATGGTGGTTGACGGTGGCGTCGAGGTGAAGAAGCCGCTGACGGTGGAGGACTACCTCGTCGATCCTCCCCCTCCCCCACCATCGAAGAAGCGAGTGACGTTGAGGCGGACACGGACCAGACGGCCAGGGAGCCACTTGGATGGTGATAGAGGGGGCCTCCAAGGAGGCCCAGGTATCAGGGGCCTCGGGCGGTCATGTCGTCACTGACCCAGGCAGCGTGGGAGGTGGCGGCGACCGTGGCGCCTCCACCTCAGGAAGCGACGGAGGCGAGCGGCTCCAAGCGGGCGGACCCGCCCAAGACGGCCTTCATGGCGTCGGGCGCATTGGCCATCTTCGCGCAGGCAAAGCATGCTGCGAATGCAGACGTGGTGGAGCGCTAGCCAGCTGAGGTGGTCCCTTTCACCCAGGAGATCGAGATGGACCTAGAGGTGCAGCTGAAGGACTTCAGGCACTTCCGCGAGCTGCTCAATGTATGTCGTTTCTTTC
This sequence comes from Alopecurus myosuroides, assembly GCA_028641055.1. NCBI lineage: Eukaryota > Viridiplantae > Streptophyta > Magnoliopsida > Poales > Poaceae > Alopecurus > Alopecurus myosuroides. The sequence continues at coordinate 55,243,221 of CM054061.1, forward strand.
TCTTCTGTGGCTTATCTTTTGTTGCCTGGTTTCTATCTTGATCCTCTTGCTCTTTTTCTGCAGTACAAGGAACGTGCCTCTACCGACGAGATCCAGTGACTCTAGGAGGCCTTTGATGCCGCCAAGAGTAAGTTTGCCTACTTGGCTCATTTTCTTTTCTATCCGACTTGTCTTCTTATCCCTACTGTGGCCTCTGTCTTGCAAAGGAGATCCAGGAAGTGGGTGGCCGGCTGAAGGAAGCTTCCTCCATTAGCCGGCTAGAGGCTGAGGTCAAGCGGTTGACCGAGCTTGAGCAGCAGCGTCAAGCCGAGGTGACCTAGCTGGCCGGCAAAAATGTGAAGCTGGAGACTGCCGTGAAGGACCTCACTGCGGTCAACCAGGCGCAGAAGGAGGCCTTCAAGTCCTTGGAGAAGGCCATCGAGGAGCAGAAGGGCAAGCACACGGCGGAAGTCAATGGGTTTAACAAGAGCATCAACTCTCTTCACGCGCAGCTGAAGAACATCGGCCTGGCTCTCAAGGATGAGTTGTCTTGTTTCTTGTCGAGTTTTCTTTTCAGGCTGGCTGGAATGCTCATTTTGTTCCTTGGTGCAGAGTTATATCCTTCGTTGTCATTGCAGTCCAAGCAGCAGGCTCTTGCCATCTTGGGGGTTGAGGATACAGAGACCGCCATGGTCAACTTAAGATCAGCGCCCTCCAGATGGCGACAACCTTCAGCAGGTGGGCTCCCGAGGTTTGGGTCGGCTCTCGTAGAGCAGGTTTGGGTCGGCTCCCGTGGTCTATTGGTTGTCGCCATCTGGTGGATAACTTGAATATTATCCACCGGGTGTAGCCCCCGAGGTTTGGGTCGGCTCTCGTAGAGCAGGTGGGCTGGAGCTCCTTCCAAGCTGTTATGGTCCTTGCATCAGACGGATCATCTGCCGTTCGAGCCCCCGAGTTTGGGTGGCCGGCTGCTCGCTTAGGATCCATATGAATGTGTAGTTCAATTTTTAGTCATAGTAGTCCTTGTATCAGAGGGACCAGTTGTCGTTCAAGCCCCGTGGTTAGGTAGCCGGCTGATCGCTTAGGAGCCATGTAAACGTGTAGTTCAATTTTTAGCCGTAGTGATCCTTGTATCAGAGGGACCCGCTGCCATTCAAACCCCCGTGGTTAGGTGGCCAGCTGCTCGCTTAGGAGCCATGTTAACTTGTAGTTAAAATTTTTGCCGTAGTGGTACATGTATCAGAGGGACCGGCTGCCGTTCAAGCCCCCGTGGTTAGGTGTCCGACTGCTCGCTTAGAAGCCATGTGAATGTGTAGTTCACTTTTCTAGGCTGTAGTGGTCCTTGTTTCAGAGGGACCAGTTGTCGTTCAAAACCCCTGGTTAGGTGGTCGGCCGCTCTCTTAGGAGCCATGTGAAGTGAGGACTTCACCGTTTCGAGCCCCTCGGTTTGGGTGGACGACTGCCGCTCGATCCCCCGAACTTGGGTGGCCGGCTACCGCTTTGGGCCGCTTGAAGGCGCATATATCGCCGAGGTGTATCCCCCGAGTTTGGTTTCGGCTGCTCGTAGGGGAGCCAGGCCGAAACTCCTTCCTGGCCCGCATCTGCTTCTATTTAGCTGGTTGGCTTTCTTGTGCTTATCACAGATTGTTAGTGCAGGATAAAACAAGACACGACTTTGTCCGACTGCATTTTTAGTTTGCCGTTTTCGTTTGATTAGGACCCCGCTGACTCTGGTCCTGTCCCTTAGAAATTCCTTTGTGTGCCCCGCCTTTTGACCCCTGCTCTTGCCAGCGTGTCAGCCAGGTTGCGGTCTGCAGCCGAATCCAAAGAGAGGGTCGGCTGGCTGGGGGCACGGTAGCTTATCCATTGGTCAGGACATCGAGCGAGCGAGGCCGTCAATTTTAAGGAGTCTGGCCGGCTGCCTTCTTTCCCTTGGGGATTTTTTATGTGTGGTCCTCCCGCTTGCGCTATGGCCGGTTGTTCAGCCGGGTTGCGGTCTACAGCTGGATCCAGAGAGGAAACGTTTGGTATCGAAATATTACTGGATCAGCCAAGGGTCAGGCGGTAGCCGGTCGGACGCAACCGGTTAGAGAGAAAAATGATTGCTCATGATACGAAGGTAGCCCCCGAGTGTTTGCTCGGGTTCACTGGTTTTTCATTGATGAGATACAGGGTGTTCAATTGCCTTTCCTTAGGTGTAGAACGGGTGAGGAGATCAGCGTTCTAGGGGTGCTCCATTTCTTCTCCGGAAGTGTCCGCCTGGTTTCTTCGTGGTTCACGCACGTCGATGAGGCAGTAGGTGTTCTTGTGGAGTGTCCTGATGATCACAAAGGGTCCTTCCCACTGAGAAGATAGCTTGTGCAGAGCTTTGGTGACTTGGATCAGTCAGAGGACGAGGTCGCCTTCATGGAACGCGAGAGGGCGAATTCACCGGCTTTGGGAGCGACGAAGGTTCTGCTGGTATACGACAGACCTAGATAGCGCAAGCTCGCGTGCGTCTTCCAGCAGATCGACGCCATATTTTTATGCCTTCTTGGACTCTTCTTCTATGTATAGAACGACTCGGGGAGAATCAAACCCGATGTTAGCCGGCAGGATTGTTTCAGCTCCGTAGACGAGGAAGAACGTCGTGTAGCCGGATGACCGATTGGGAGTGGTACAAAGGCTCCAGAGCACATAGGGTAGCTCTTCAAGCTAGCATCCGAGCACCCGCTCAAGCGGGTTGACCAGCCGGGGATTGATGCTGGCTAGAATTAGGCCGTTTGCTCTTTCCGCATGGCCGTTCGACCAAGGAGGAGCGTGATAGGCACTCTGCTGGTCCACCACCTCAAACCAGACGGGCACGTGGTGAAAGTTCTCTTCTTTGCCAAATATGACATCCAGCAGGACAGTTCCAGTGGGGGTATGATGTCTACGCATGCTTCTATTCTTGTAGACAGTGTTGGGCCTCCAAGTGCAGAGGTTTGTAGAACAGCAACAAGTTTCCCTTAAGTGGATCACCCAAGGTTTATCGAACTCAGGGAGGTAGAACTCAAGCAACCCTGCAATTAAGATACAAGAAGTCTCTTGTGTCCCCAACAAACCCAATATACTTGTCAGGTATATAGGTACACTAGTTCGGCGAAGAGATAGTGAAATGCGAGTAATATGAATGGTTATAAGTAATAATAGCAATCTGAAATAAATATGACAGCAATCAAACATGTAGTAGAACAGGCGGAAAACGGTGTTTCAATGCTTGGAAACAAGACATAGGGATCCTACTTTCACTAGTGGACACTCTCAACAATGATCACATAATTTAATAACTAAATATCTTCTCTTCACTATGCTACTCTTAACCCTCTCCGGTTGGATAACGAACACTAATCATTGCGTAGGGCTGCAAAAAGCCTTCCTCAAAGTAAGCATTCCCATGTCTAGTTAACCCCACGCTATCACTATGAGCGCCCTAGAAGGTACTAGACAAACACCACAATTCATAGAGGAGACACACACGGTGTGCACACTGTCACCTTCACACCGTGGGACAAGGTGACTCCAAAGTTCATATTAATAAAACACTTGAGTAGCACAATAGATGAAGAGTAACATCTACTTATTCAACTAGATTACAAAGCTCACGATCACATATAGATCACACCATGGGAGAGAGAGATGAACCACATTGCTAGCGGTAGAGCCCTCAGCCTCGGGGGGAACTACTCCCTCCTCATCATAGGAGACCGAACGGCGATGTAGATGGCGGTGGAGTCGATGGAGATGGGTTCCGGGGGCACTTCTGAAAGATCATCTTCCGTTTTAATAACTAAATGACAACATGCCTATTGGACTAATGTTTATTTGATACATGAAAATGCCCAGGTTCATCAAGTATACAATCTCTATGGGTTACAAATTTATTTGGAATGAAAAAAGCTAGAAGAGACAAAGCTGGAAAAACATTTTGATATACAGCGGAGGCTCCGGTGAAACCACCAGAACCTCCGCCCGAGTCTTCTTCTAGCACTACCCAGGCGCGGGCCTCTGGTGCGGGTCCGGTGTGGGGTCCGCCCAAACTGCGCTTTGGTGCATACAAGCGAAGGCCAGAGCGGAGCCTCCGGTGGACCTCCGGTGGGCGGAGCCTCCGGTGAAACCACCAGAGCCTCCGCCCTCTCCACTAGCTCACTTGGGGGTTGGCCTCCGGTGGCTCCTCCGGTGGAGAGTCCGCTAAAATGATGCTCTATTGGATAAGAGAGGATCCTCCAGTGGAACCTCCGGTGCGCTTCCGGTGGGCGGAGGTTCCGGTGAAACCACCGGAGGCTCCGCCCTCTCAACTGGCGTGCTGGGGGGTGGCCTCCGGCGTGCTTCCGGTGGTGGCTCCGCTAAAACAGGGCTCTGTTGGATAAGAGCGGACGCTCCACCGGAACCTCCTGTGCAGCTTCGGTGGGCGGAGCCTCCGCCAAAACCACCGGACCCTCCGCCCCTGTGGCCCAAGCACAAAAGGAATCTGGGCTGCACGGCTACGCGCATACAAAGACCACCGGATCCTCCGGTGCTGCTGGAACTGCTCAAACGGCCACTTGTGGGAAGGGCTATAAATACCCCTTCCCCTACCTCATAAATGCTAAGCTTTTTCCCACTCTCTCTCCTAGCCATTAATGAAAGTTTCACCCACCTATATCTCCCTCTACGTCCACCCACTCACTCCCATAATTTGTGGAGAGCTAGAGGAGACCTAGATCCACACTTCCACCAAAGGAATTTTGAATCCATCCACCACAACCTAGTAGATCTAGAATCCTACTTGAGGCCTAGAAACCTTAGTAGATCTTGTGCTTGTAGCTTCCACCTTGTTGCAAGAAGCTTCGGATTGCTTCAGAGCCTCCATCCATCTTGTGGAGTGACCTCGAGCTCGTGTAAAGGTTTGGTCAACGCCTTCAAGTCGACCTCATAGTGGAAACGAGAATCTCCCTCACCGGAGAAGCTCAAGGAGAATAAGGTGTGCACAACCGTGATATTGAGGAGTCCCTAGGTGGCTCCCGACCTCTCCAACGTAGACGTACTTCTCATTGAGAAGGAACTACGGGAATTATATCCTTGTCTCCTTGTTTACACTTGTGGTTTATCTTGCTACCTTTCATTTTACTTCCGTTCCGTATACTATCTTGTCCACATAGGTTGCTCACCTAGATGCACATCTAGAGAACCTTATTTTATCTTGCTTAGCCCCACTAAAAGGAAAAGAAAAGAAAAATTGGTAGTCAACCTATTCACCCCCCTCCCCTCTAGTTGACCATAGTGCACTTTCAATTGGTATCAGAGCCTCGGCTCTTTCTAAGGGCTTAACCGCCCAAGAATATAATGGTCAATGAGAATGCCCCCGAAAGTTCTAGTGCGGAAATCGCCAAAATGGCCCACAGTATATCTAACCTACAAGAAATGGTTGGAACCATCCAAACCAAATTGTCCAAGGTTAGCTCTAGTGTTAGTTCGGAGGTTTCTAGCATAAAGAAAATGATGGAGGCCTTGATGGGGAAAACCAAGGAGTCCGAGGAACCACCTCTCACCGCCAATGATGTTAGCTCGGATGAAGAGTCCATTCTAGACATCACCGAAATGGAAGCTAACATCGCTTTAGCTAAGGCAAAAGCCAAAGCAAAAGCCGATAAAACGGCTAAGAGCGGTGGGAGCTCCGAAGGCTCCAAGTCTCAATCAGCTAACGATTCGGGGTCTCACTCTAAAGTTCCACCACCTCCCAATTATGATTTTATCCATCCAATTGCCACAATGCCACACATGGTTAATGTTGGAGTTCCTCCCATGCATAACACTAATGAATTTTCATCTTGGAAGTTCGATATGGAGTCTCATATTTCAGGATCTTGCACCGCTTTGTGGAGAAGCATTCTCCATGGATTCCACCCTCATGATCCAAGCAACTTGACTCCAAGAGAAGATGTGGAATTTAAACTCAACAAGACTACTCTTGTCACTATCCAAAAGGCTCTCCCAAGAGAACATCTTGAACACATCCGCGGTATCAAGACCACCAAGGAGGCTTGGGATAAACTTGACACCTTGTTCCAAGGCAATGCTAGCATCCAATCATCCAAGTATGATGTTGATCTTGACAAGTCCGAGAACTTTGTTATGCTTGAAGACGAAAGTCCTGAGGAGCTATATAGAAGAGTTGTCACCCTTGGCAACCAATTAATGGACTTTGGAAAAGAGGAAATATCCGATGAGTGGATCAAGAGGAAGTTTGTCAAGGCAATAAATCCATTCGAGAAGAACCTCTCCACTAGCATTCGAACAAGATCCGACTACAACTCCCTCAACTCCATTGGTGTTCTTAGTGAGTTCATAGACATATCCCTATCTCACAAGAGCGCGGATGATGCTCTCGCTCGCTCAAGAGGAGTTGGAAAATCTCCAAACCTCGCCTTAAAGTCTAAGGAGATTGCTAAGATAGAAGAAGTGGATGAGGATGATGATGATGAGGAGGAGGACTATGAAGACACATACAAAGGTGCTCATAAGTGCATCACTCTTTCCATGCATGGTTATTGGAAGAGACGAGAGGCTCACAAGGCCGGTGCCCCTAGACCTTCAAGAAACAAGATCTTTAGGAAGAAGGGGAGCGGCCAAGGACATGCTTCAATTGTGGAAGTGTGAACCATTTCGTCAAGGAGTGTCCTTTTGATCCAAGAGAAGAAAATGAAGGGAAGCTTGTTCGCAAGGACAAGAACAAAGCTCCAAAAAACAAGAATCTCGCGAGGAGAGTCCCAAGGGCTCTATATGTTCAAGAAGGCCCCACATTGGAAACTTACTACTCCGGAGATGAAGGAGAATATGAAGTTGTAGGTGTTTCCCATGTCGCCATAGCTACGACTTCCTCTTCATCGGTCTCTCTATTTGAATCCCCCAATGAGAAGGCATTGATCCGACCTACATGTCTCATGGAAAAAGCCACCGCGGTGATATCTTCCACCTCCAAGTCTATTACCACTAGTTCCCCCTCATGATTGGATTGTGTTGAAAACATTGTTGATGATGAGGAGGCTAAGAATCTAAGCTCTTGGTTATGTAGTCTTGAAGGTGAAACTAAGGAAAAGGTAAAGGCCCTCTTAAGGCAACTTGACGATGCTAAATCCCTCATAGATGAGAAGGAGGAAATCATCATGACCTTGGAAAGCCATGGTGGTAGCCACGACAATCATGACGATGATCTTGTCAAAGCTCTTGAGAAAGAGAGATCCATGAGAGGCTCTCTCGAATAGAGACTATCTAGTCTACAAGAGACTTATGCTATTAGTGTTTCCAAGCTTAGGAAAGATAATGAAAAATTTCTTGCTTTACTTAAGATATTTGAAGAAGAAGAGTTGAAGCTAGGAATAGCTCATGAGAAACTTGTTGAGAATCACGAAAAACTAGAAAAGGAGTTCATGTCTATTAAAGAAATTCATGACAAACTCACCAAGTCTCGAAATAAACTTCTAGCTCAACAATCTAATAAGCAAGTTACATCTTCATCTAATAGTATTGTTATCATGCCTACCTCTTGCACTACGACTAACATTGTAGGAAGAGAGAAAATTATCAGTGATGCCATAAGATCTCAAGGAGCCAAGAAAGGGAAAGAAGGACTTGGCTTTGTTTCCAAGTCAAAAAAGAAATCCAAGAATGTCACTTCCCCCTCTCAAAATATTTTCTTTGTAAAAGAGGGATAGGTGACAAAGGAGAAGTAGACCAACGCCATTGTGGGTGTTGATACCTCTAGGGGGGCATCACTCACAATGACTTCGCCGGAAAATATAACCCATCTTATGTTCTAATGAAATCTAGAGATGGACATGTTTATGCTAAATACGTTGGTACTTCTTATGGTGATGATTATCATTTGGCTATTTGGGTTCCTAAGACCCTTGTTACTAACAAAAGAGGACCCATTGAAGGATGGGTACCTAAATAAATTGATCTCTTGTAGGTAAGTGCATCCGGGTCAGGTAGATGGACAGTGGATAGTGGTGCATCCCAACATATGACCGGAAGCTATGACGCAATGAGTAATATTGAAGCTCCATTACCTCATCTCAATTGTGTTACTATTGGTGACAAGTCCGAGCTTAAGGTATTGGGACGAGGCAAGGTGACTATCTCAAATGATGTATCAATTGAGAATGTTCTCCTTGTTGAGTCCCTTGGCTATAACTTGATGTCCGTTCTTCAACTTGCAAATTGTGGCTTTACCTTGTTCTTTAATAAAGAGAATGTGATTGTCACTTGGGAAACAACTCTTAAAGTAGCCTTTGTTGGGTTTGTCGAGAACGGCATGTATGTAGTGGACTTCTCTAAAGGAGACACGTGTGTCGCGACATGCCTAATGGCTAAAGTTGATGTGGGGTGGCTTTGGCATCGCTGGTTAGCCCACACCAATATGAGAATGTTGCATGACCTTCAAAGTGGCAATCATGTTCTAGGGCTAACCAAGGCTAAGTTTGCTAAAGATCGTGTGTGTAGCTCTTGTGCCTTTGGGAAGCAACATGGAGAACTTCACCCAACCAAGACTACTATCTCTACCACAAGAATTCTTGAGCTCATTCACTTAGATCTCTTTGGTCCACTATCTTATGATAGTCTCGGAGGAAAGAAGTATTTCTTGGTGATTGTGGATGATTATTCAAGATATTGTTGGGTGTATTTCTTCAAGAGGAAAAGTGAAACTCAAAAGAGAGTCATCGAGTTCATCACTCTAGTGGAGCGCCAACACAATGCTACCATGTTGGCCATCCGGAGTGATAATGGCTCGGAGTTCAAGAACTACACCGTTGAGGGTTTTCTTAGTGAAGAAGTCATTGCTCGTCAATATTCCACTCCTTATACCCCTCAACAAAATGGTGTTGCGGAGATAAAGAACCGGACTTTGATGGATGCGGCTAGGACCATGATTGCGGAGTTCTCTTATCCCTATAAATTTTGGGCCGAAGCCGTCTCCACCGCATGTCATGCTACCAACCGGTTATATCTTCGCAAGATATTGAACAAGACCCCCTATGAGATTCTCACGGGCAAGAAACCATATGTATCTTACTTCAAGGTCTTTGGTTGCAAGTGCTTCATTCGCAAGAAAGGTAAACGGTTGTCAAAATTTGAGACTAAATCTTATGAGGGTATCTTTGTTGGCCATGCCATTAACACTCACGCCTATAGAGTCTACAACAAGTCCACCGGACAAGTTGAAGAGGCTATAGACGTGGTGTTTGATGAGGATAACGGCTCCCAAGGGGGGCGTATAGATCATGGTGTTGTAGGAGATGCAATTCCTCCCATCGTCATAAGAAGAATGGGCATTGGTGAAATAATCCCCATTGAGGGTTACCGGATGACGGAGGGAGAAGGACTATGCCCCACTCAAGTGGAGCCATTGACTACACCTATTGATGATCAAGCTACTCAACAAGATGCACCAATCCCTCAAGCTAATGATCAAGGTCAAACGAGCAATCAAGGCCAAGCTAATGATCAAGGCCAAGCTACTCATCTTAATCATGATCAAGGTTCCATCATTGTTGAGAGAGCTCAACCAAGTGGTGATCCATTACACATTATTGATCAAGGACGAAATGAATATGGACATGTCTCTGATGAAGAAGGTGATTCTCAATCCATATCCAAGGAATCATTGGAGGAGATGCTAGCACGTAGAGCAAAGAGAAGGATAGAGAATCTTGAACGAGCGGGTCACACGGAGGACAAGATTCTTGGGCAAGTTCGTGGAAGAGTTGTCACTAGGAGGCAATTGGTGGATTTTATCAAGGCTCATGCTTTTGTCTCTTTCATTGAACCCAAGAAGGTCTATGAAGCACTCGAAGATCAAGATTGGCTTGAATCCATGCATGATGAACTCAAAAACTTCGAGCGCAACAAAGTGTGGAAACTAGTGCTAAGACCCAAGGATTGCAAAAATGTTATTGGCACCAAATGGGTGTTCAAGAACAATCAAGATAAAGATGGTATTGTCATTTGCAACAAGGAAAGATTGGTGGCTCAAGGTTTTTCTCAAGTCAAAGGTATTGACTTCGGTGAAACTTTTGCCCACGTAGCTCGTCTTGAATCCATTCACATCTTACTTGCTTATGCATCTCATCATAATTTCAAGGTACAGCAAATGGATGTTAAGAGTGCTTTCCTCAATGGTCCCATTAATGAGTTAGTATATGTCAAGCAACCTCCGGGTTTCGAGGATCCCAACCACTCCGATCATGTCTATATACTCGATAAGGCGCTTTATGGACTTAAACAAGCTACACGTGCGTGGTACGAGCACCTTAAAGAGTTTCTAGTGGATCATGGGTTTAATGTTGGTTTAATCGATCCCACCCTCTTTACCAAGACGGTTGGAGGTGACTTGTTCATATGCCAACTCTATGTGGATGACATCATTTTTGGGTCTACTAACACCTTGTTCAATGAGGAGTTTTGCAAGCTTATGACCGATAGGTTTGAGATGTCTATGATGGGAGAGTTGGAGTTCTTCCTTGGCTTTGAAGTGAATCAATATCATGAAGGAACCTTCATCAAACAAGCCAAATACACTCAAGACATGCTCAAGAGATTTAATATGCATGATGCCAATCCTATGAAGACTCCCATGTCCACAACCACTGACTTGAAACCCGACTCCAACGGTAAAGAGGTAGATCAAAAGGTATACCGCTCCATGATTGGCTCTTTGCTCTACATTTGTGCATCTAGACCAGATATCATGTATAGCGTAGGTAAATGTGCAAGGTTTCAAGCCTCCCCGAGGCAAAGTCATTTGGAAGCGGTGAAACGAATATTTCGATATTTAGTTCATACCACAAATTTTGGTCTTTGGTATCCCAAGGGTTCAAGCTTTCAACTCATTGGATATTCGGATGCGGACTATGCGGGAGAGAAGACGGATAGGAAGTCCACGTCCGGGGGTTGCCAATTCCTTGGCCGCTCCTTGGTATGTTGGTCTTCAAAGAAGCAGAACTGCATTGCTCTCTCCACCACCGAGGCCGAGTATATCTCCGCGGCAAGCTGTTGTGCCCAATTGCTTTGGATGAGGCAAACCTTGAAGGATTATGGTATTCATTTTGACAAGGTGCCTCTTCTTTGTGATATTGAGAGTGATATCAAGATCGCCTACAACCCCGTTCTTCACTCCAAGACGAAGCACATTGAGCTCCATCATCATTTCATTTGGGATCATGTTGAGAAAGGTGGTATTGATCTCTCATATGTTCCCACCAAGGATCAACTTGCCGATATCTTCACGAAGGCCCTTGATGAACCAAGATTTCGAGCTTTGAGGAATGAACTAAATGTCATTGATTCTTCCAACTTCACTTGAAACCTTGCACATATACCTTTATTATGCATGCTATTATGTTTGGATGTAAGCATGGACATAGGGGGAGCGTTACTCAACTCATGAGTATACACTCCTCTTATTATGCGGAAATCAATTCATCATTGCATATCTAGTCAATTTGTGACTCGTTGTGCTTAATTGTGAGTAGTACTTTTGGACCCAAGATATATCTTCGCGGTGCCAAAGTACACACTCAAACATGGTGGCTTTGGCCACCGACCTTTGGTATTTTTGGCTCTTTCATGCGTATCATACTTCCCCCTTGACAACTCGTGCAGGTTCGGTCTTCTATCTCTTTTGCATCTTGCGAACCCAATCGAGTAATGTCTCTCATACATCAGTGACTAATTTCCAACCCAAGCTTCCTTTACCCAAAACTTTATTCCATTCTTAATGCTCTTGTTTTTCTGATTTTGGCGTGCATTAATTTGGTCTGGCGGAGGCTCCGGTGAAACCACCGAAGGCTCCACTGCTCGTGTCCACCGGACCCCACCGGAGGTTCCGCTGGTGCAAATTGGTCAGCGGACCGTAATGTGGTGTACTGTGTGGACAGGGGGGCGGAGGCTCCGGTGAATCCACCGGAGGCTCCGTTGGGCAGGGAGCGGAGGCTCCGGTGAAACCACCGGAGGCTCCGCCCGGGGCGTTTTTGCGGGATAAGATCTAGGGCGAGTGGGGGTCAACTAAGATCCAATCTTATTTCCCCCACTCTCCCTCCCTCTTCTCCCTCTCAACCACTGCCTCCCCCAAGGTCTCCGCCAACGGAATCGGGTGCTCCACCGCCGGGAGCCCTCCTCCTTGCCTTGGACCATCCCGGGATCTTCTTCCTCCTTCCTTTCCACCATGGATGGTGCGGGTATGTGCTCTCTCTCTCTCTCTCTCTCTCTCTCTCATCTAGTTGATGGATGGGGATGCATAGGAGTTCCATGTTCTTAACATCTAGATGTGTGGATTTGGATTTTGGGAGTAGAAGATCACGAGTACAAACCCTAGCAACCTAGATAGTGAGTATTAGGCTTGAATCGCTACGGTTCTTAGGGTGGATTTGTCATATGCCCTAACCCTAGTTATTCAACCCTAATACCATTTATATCTTTGTTCCTTGGATTTGTGCGTCTCCTAAGACTTGAGCATTAACTTTTCTTCATGCTATTCTTCCTATTTCTTTCTTAGATGCTTCCGGCTCCAAAGGCAAGGGCCATCGTCAAAAGAGCGTGGCTCATTGCAAGGCTCCTAGGGTCGATGAAATTGAGGAAACCATTGACCCATCTCAGCCCAAGTGCAAGAGGTTCCCGGCTCCCGAGAAGAAATTGCCACAAAGGGAGAAGTCTGCTTCCCAGATGTCTGAGGCGGCGTTCGTGAAAGAATGCCGCGAGAATCCATATGTCACTGACCGCGACCGCTTGATGCCATAGTTCCGGGGTAAGGATCCTCGATTCCACACTAAATTTCATAGCCAAATCTATAATGAGATCTTGATGAGGAAGCCCAAGGAGAATGTTTCTCCTCAACATGCTATTAATTTTAGGCATTTAGAGAGGAATCCCAAGTATTTTGGGGAGGCACTAGAGATTGTTGAATCATTTGGACTTGCTCCCATCATGAGTGTTCAACAGGATTATGATGAATATTTAGTTTGTCAGTTCTTGGTCAAAATGCATCTAGCCAATGAGACAGAGCGTCACCTTATTTGGATGACCAAGGGACGGCATCTGACTATCAAGTGGTCTGAAGTTGGAACCCTTCTTGGAGGATACCCGAATGATGGACCGTTTGCTAGTGGGGAGGAGTTTGACTATGGGTGGTTCCGTATTCATGACATCAACACACAATCTCTCTCCAAGGATCAACTCAAGAATCTTATGCTTTGCACTCATGAGAAGCAGCTTGCCGGTTCAACTCAGAAGCTCGATGTGCTAGATTATGTGTGGAATGAGCTATGGCACATGGTTATCAACCGCAAGAACGCTTGCTTTGGGCCCTTCATTATGAAGATCATCTTGCATGTGTGGGCGGACAAGTTCCCGGATGAACCGCTTGATGATGCTCATTGGATCCCTCACATGGAGAAGAAACGTCTCATCAAGGACCACACCAAGCCCCATGTGCATCCTACTCCTGCTCCTCGCAAAAAACAAGGCCAAACCACGTGTTATCATTGATGAGGAAGAAGAAGAGGTCGGCCCTCTCGCCCTCCTCCTTCTGACAATGCCTTCAAGTGGATGGAAAGGACACTCAAAAAGGTGTTCAAATTGAACAAGAAGATTGAGCAGCGTCAATGGGAAGCCCACTATGATAAGGAGCTCAAGCACCGCAATGTAGCACAGGCAGCACGTCAGCTTCGTTGTGATGGTGGCGAATCCGTGGAGTCCCCGGTCCTTCCTAGCATCACCAACTGGGACAAGTGGCAAGCCAAAGACTCCAAGGGCAACCTGATTGAGTGGTCTGACGAAGAAGGAGAAGAAGTCACCAGTTCTCGCCGCCGTGCCCGCTCTCCGAGCATGGATATCTCCTTCAATTGATCCTCGAGGCGTTAGCATCGGTTTCTCCCTCTTTTTGGTATCTTGATGCCAAAGGGGGAGAGATATCTATCTATTAGGAGCGGGTATTTGCATGGTTCTCCCTCAAGCATGTTTCTCGATTGCATCTTTCTCTTGCTTGAGGGAGTTTGGTTTTTCATTTGGAAACTTCGGTTGTTTAAACTTTTATGTGTTGTGAACCTCGTATTATGCATTGTGAGCTTATGAACCTATTATATTATGTGTTGTGTGCTCACTATTATTCATATGTTCATATAACCATTGCGTCTAAATTCTCTCAACATGAAGGGAGCATATCTTTAGGGGGAACTCTGTTCATGTTGTGTATTTAATTATGCAAATAGGGATGTTGTCATCAATTACCAAAAAGGGGGAGAATGAAAGATCATCTTCCGTTTTGATAATTAAATGAAAACATACCTATTGGACTAATGTTTATTTGATACATGAAAATGCCCAGGTTCATCAAGTATACAATCTCTATGGGTTACAAATTTATTTGGAATGAAAAAAGCTAGAAGAGACACAGCTAGAAAGCCATTTTGATATACATCGGAGGCTCCGGTGAAACCACCGGAACCTCCGCCCCAGTCTTCTTCCAGCACAGCCCAGGCGCGGGCCTCCGGTGCGGGTCCGGTGTGGGGTCCGCCCAAACTGCGCTCTGGTGCATACGAGCGAAGGCGAGAGCGGAGCCTCCGGTGAAACCACCGGAGCCTCCGCCCTCTCCACTAGCTCACTTGGGGGTTGGCCTCCGGTGGCTCCTCCGGTGGAGGGTCCGCTAAAATGATGCACTATTGGATAAGAGCGGATCGTCCAGCGGAACCTCCGGTGCGCTTCCGGTGGGAGGAGGTTCCGGTGAAACCACCGGGGGCTTCGCCCTCTCAACTGGCGTGCTGGGGGGGTGGCCTCCGGTGCGCTTCCGGTGGTGGCTCCGCTAAAACAGGGCTCTGTTGGATAAGAGCGGAGGCTCCACCGGAACCTCCGGTGCAGCTCCGGTGGGCAGAGCCTCCGCCAAAACCACCGGACCCTCCGCCCCTCTGGCCCAAGCACAAAAGGAATCTGGGTTGCACGGCTACGAGCATACAAAGACCACCGGAGCCTCCGGTGCTGCTGGAACTGCTCAAACGGCCACTTGTGGGAAGGGCTATAAATACCCCTTCCCCTACCTCATAAATGCTAAGCTTTTTCCCACTCTCTCTCCTAGCCATTAATGAAAGTTTCACCCACCTAGATCTCCCTCTCCGTCCACCCACTCACTCCCATACTTTGTGGAGAGCTAGAGGAGACCTAGATCCACACTTCCACCAAAGGAATTTCGAACCCATCCACCACAACCTAGTAGATCTAGAATCCTACTTGAGGCCTAGAAAACTTAGTAGATCTTGTGCTTATAGCTTCCACCTTGTTGCAAGAAGCTTCGGATTGCTTGAGAGCCTACATCCATCTTGTGGAGTGACCTCGAGCTCGTGTAAAGGATTGGTCAACGCCTTCAAGTCAACCTCATAGTGGAAACAAGAATCTCCCTCACCGGAGAAGCTCAAGGAGAATAAGGTGTGCACAACCGTGCTATTGAGGAGTGCCTAGGTGGCTCCCCACCTCTCCAACATAGACGTACTTCTCATTGAGAAGGAACTACGGGAATTATATCCTTGTCTCCTTGTTTACACTTGTGGTTTATCTTGTTACCTTTCGTTTTACTTCCGTTCCGTATACTATCTTGTCCACATAGGTTGCTCACCTAGATGCACATCTAGAGAACCTTATCTTATCTTGCTTAGCCCCACTAAAAGGAAAATAAAATAAAAATTGGTAGTCAACCTATTCACCCCCCCTCTAGTTGACCATAGTGCACTTTCAACTTCCCCGTCCCGACAGGGTGCCAGAACATAGATCTGTCCCCCGAAACTTGTCGGCGACGGAGGCGGAGCTACGGATGTATTTTGTGGAAAAGGTCTATTCTTCTAGGGTTATGCATCAGGGAGTATATATAGGCGAAAGGGCGATGCCGAGGGTGGCCAGGGGGCCCACACCACCAGGTGGCGCGACTATAGATGGGATTTGGTTAACCATTTATCTTTCGGTTTTGAACCTAAATAACCATTTGGTATAAAGGGATAAAATAGGTTAACCATTAGGTTAATTAGGTTAGAAAGGGTTAACCGTTGGTTATTTAGGTTCGAACCATTATGCGATGATGGTAAATACTATCAAAGCTCGGCTAGCCGATCTGAATGCTAGGTGCATAAAATTTTGCCATGACCTTTACTTAAAAACTAAGCATTCACATGCATATTCAACAATTGACAATCAAAATGCGTACTTAGATATAAATCGATCACAATCATACATGCAATAAGGTTCAAATCTTTCCACCAATATCATCATTCGTATAATTATTTGGACAAGTTTCAAGACTCATAAACATGGAATGAAATAACAAACGTCACTCCATAGCTCCATGAATGTCCATAGCTCCATACGTGCAATAAGGTTCAAGTCTTTCCACCAGTATCATCACTCCATAGCTCCATGCCATCACTCTACTTCTGCATTGAGGAATGGCAATGAAATAAGAAACACAACCAGTCATGCAAACAGATACAACCAGCCATGAAAAGAAAACAGAGAACGGCGTGCTAACATCAGTTGAAGAATGCGGCAGATTCAGGTTGAAATGCTACCATATACATAGCAGATTCGCCTAGCTACCCTCCTCTCATTGATCTAGCTATAGCTGTTCATGCATCTTTTCTCCACAACTTCATTATTACACTAGCATAAGTTACACCAGAAAAATGATATACTCCAAGAAACGTTTGGCCAAAATGCACACGCAGAAAGCAAAGATACACATGCATGCTCCTGCATGATCAGCATATATAGTACTAAAACCGGTACAAAACATCCTCTCAACTAATATAGCTAGGTAACTAGCTTGGCCTTAGCACATGTACGTTTCACACACGTGTAAAGTAGCTTAAGCTGGCACGTACAGGTGCAGATTAATTAGCGTCCAGTGCACGGTCGATGTACTAGTGCGCAGTACAGGTGTGGTGAGAGGTTTTGGCGTGTGGTAAACGGCGTCCTACTTCTCTCTGCCGTTCAGAGGCTTACACGTACGTGCTTAGAGTGAGTCAGTGAGTATACAGTTACCAAGATCAAGTCCTGTGTACTATAAACTATCCAACATACTGAGAAAAACAAACACCCTCGGAAGACTAGCTAGATTGTTTGCCCGAAAAAGAAGGCAACCCACAGACCAATTTGACCTTCCCATAACAAGCAGGACCAGTTAATAATTAACTAATGATCAATGTGAGTATGTCTCCGCAAGTTAGTGAGCAATACGCACATAACAATAATTACCTGCTACAATAGAGAGGCCTTCATCACCAAGTATGTCATATACTGATGATGTTGCCGTGCTAACATCAGTTGTACCTACGTATAAAAAGAAGCAACTAAAATAAACTCGAGGCATTGCAAGATTCAAACAAAAACAGAGAAGAGATATAATCAATCAAATATGATTAGAATGTTGGAGATCTCACTTGATGTTCGAAACCAATCTTGTAGACATATGAGAGCTTCAACTGTGTCGGGAGTCAACCGACTTCTGAAATCAGAGATAACTCTACGACCTGTGCTGAACGCGGACTTTGATGCAACCGTCGAAGCGGGAACGGCCAAAACATCTCGGGCCATGCTAGCAAGTATGGGATACTCTATTGGATTGGCTTTCCACCAAGCTAGAATATCAAACTTATCTTGTCGAGCTAGCGGAGGCTTTAGCCAGCAAGCATCAAGCTCAAAGGACCCTGCACTTGTTGAGTTGATGCTAATGCTGAGGTGGCGGTCCCAGTCAGACAATGGGTCACTACTCTCCATGTCCATCTCCATATCATCAACTCCTTGTTGTGCTTGTGTAGTTTCTGAGAGCTTCACCTTAGCGTACTCCTCGAATAGCTCTTTGAACACTTGTTTCACACTTGCAAGTTTAGTTGAAGCACTATTCCCAAAGACCCGAGGATACCTAAACTCAAGATAATTGAACTTGAACCTTGGATCTAGAATGACAGGTATTGAGAGTGCAAGCCATGACACTTTCCAATACTTGTTAAGTTTTTCTGCATGGGAGCGATCATTGCAGGAAATGGGGAGTTCTCTCGAGATGCTTCCTTATCCAATGCCTCCTTGGCTTGCCACATTTGCTGAAAGTAAAGATTTGAAGTGGGGTACTTCGAACCAGATACTACCTTTGTTGCCTCATAGAACACCTTGAGCAAATTGCATACTTCTCTTGCCTCATCCCATTCATCGGAGGAAGGTGCATATGTATATTGGGGATCTTGACTTTCCAAGGCATCGAATGCTCGTCTATATCTCATTGATATAATTAGCATAGTGAATGTCGAGTTCCATCTTGTCGAAACATCCAGACAAAGACTCTTGTCACAAGATATGCCCTTCTGTGTAACAATGTCTGCAAATTTTTCTTTCCGATTTGCAGTAACCTTTATGAATTTCACTGTCTCAGGGATGTTGGTCAAGATTGGATCAAGATAGGCAATTCCTGCTTGGCATACCAAGTTGAGTATGTGGGCTGCACATCTTTGATGCAAGAACTTTCCACCTCCAAGTAATAT
Source organism: Alopecurus myosuroides (assembly GCA_028641055.1). Classification (NCBI taxonomy): domain Eukaryota; kingdom Viridiplantae; phylum Streptophyta; class Magnoliopsida; order Poales; family Poaceae; genus Alopecurus; species Alopecurus myosuroides. The sequence goes on from CM054061.1 coordinate 55,261,766, forward strand.
GTTCTTGCCAATCAAATTTTCTCTCAACATTTTCACCATTCTGCCATTGTTTGAAGCATTGTCCAGTGTTATTGCGAATAACTTGTCTTCAAAGTTCAAGTCACGAATGCACTTAAGAACCACGTTGAACATGGCTACTCCAGTGTGTGGTGTTTCCAAGGCATTGAACTTGATTATTCTCTTTTCCAATTTCCAGCTAGCATTGATGAAATGTGATGTAATGACCATGTACCCAATTGTTTGGTTCGAGGTCCACATGTCCATAGTCAATGATATCCTAGACTTGGAAGCACTAAACAACTCTTTCAAATCCTTTTTATGATCTTCAAATTCTTTTGCGATATCATTTCTCAGAGTTATTCTTGAGATCATGTTGAATGACGGATTCAAGCTCTTCACAAATTTCGAAAGCCATCATACTCAACAATTGATAAAGGGAACTCGTGTAGAACAACCATCCTCACAAGTGCTTTCCTTGCAACATCAGGGTCCCATTTCCACAACCTGCTCACTCCATCAGGTGTCATGAAGGTTGCATTCATCTGATTTAAAGCTCCAACCAGCGCTGCCCTATCTTTGCACCTGTTCAAATGATTGCGCAACCCACTTGTTCCATGCCCTCGCCTAGCACTTATTACTGCCTTGCAATGCTTACATTCTCCTTTGGTAACTTCCCCATCTACATGGATAGGCTCAAATTCTCGCCAAGCCTTCGATCTAAACTTCCTTCCCTGAGCATCTGTGCGAGAACCTTCCCCTTCTCCATTGTCCTCCTCATCATGATCCTCTAACCCATAGTCTTCATCTTCGTCATTCTCATCCTCCTCGAACACAAATTCTTCTTCATCTTCTTGAATATTATCTTGTTCCACTCTCATTTCTGAACTGCCAACACCTCGTGATTGTCTTCCAGCAATGTACCTCGCCACCAAGTCCACACCATCATTCATTTCCAATTAAATCTACACCTGTCCAACATATAAGTGTAACAAATTAGGTTCATACACAATTATAATCAGGTTTCACATGGCTAAGTTAGGAAGCCTTAAGTGTAACAGATACTAGGAAACCTTAAGTGTAACATATACTAATCTAGAAAGAACACAACCAATCAATAAAAAAGTTAGCGAGTTGATGGTGATATAAACAGTGACACAACTCGTTCTGATACGAGCTACAACACTTCATAAACAGTGACACAACTCGTTGCAGATCAATGCATACGCTAGAAATGGTAGACAGAGCTTCATAAGTTCTGTGCATCTACTTTGTGAGGGGAACTCCTAGAAGCGGAAGGGCTTTCCCAAGATTCACAACAACAAAAAAAGCTACAACATCATAAACTGTCTCATTTGTATATCTAGTGGTAGCATGGCAGCCCACCGTCACGGTCTCACAGGCAGACAGAGCAAGACAGACAGACATACGCAAGTGCGTATGCAAGTACTACTGCTCTTTAATATAACCAGCACAAGTACGGATGCGCGCTTGTTCGTTCATTTCACAGCTTCTCATCATATGCCAAGTACCTAATCTTTTTTTTTTGCGATAAAACTTCCAATCTATTCATCATCTGTCATGGCAGTACAAAGAACACCAGAAATAATATAGATTACATCTAGGTCCGTAGACCACCTAGCGACGACTACAATCACTGGAGCGAGCCGAAGGCGCGCCGCTGTCATCGCCGCTCCATTGCCGGAGCCGGGCAAACCTTGTTGAAGTAGACAGTCGGGAAGTCGTCGTGCTACGGCCACATAGGACCAGCGCACCAGACCAGCAACCGTCGCTGATGAAGAGAAGTGTAGATCGGAAGGATCCAAACTGTAGACACACGAACACAGACGAACGAAGACTAGATCCAAGTGGATCCAACAAAGAGAAACGCCGACCGGATCCCACGAGATCCGCCGGAGACACACCTCCACGCGCCCTCCGAGGACGCTAGACGCGCCATCGAAACGGGGGCTAGGCCGGGAGATCCTTATTCCAACTCCAGGAAGCCGCCGCCTCGCTGTCCTGAGTAGAAGACAAACCCTTAAAAAGCACAAGAAAACACATGGAAACGGAGCCCTCCCGCCAGCAAGTACCGAGATCCACCCAGTCTCCATGGCCCTGAGGCCACAGAAGACTAGGCAGATCGGCGGCCGCCGCCGGCAGGAGGCGAGAAACCCTAGTCGCCTTTTTTCTTAGGAGCACGAAGGGGTACGTCCAGCCCATTCCAAGTACCTAATCAATCCTAAGTTAGTCAGGAACAAACCCAGCCTTGCGTTGCATGGTGTTGCTAGCTACACATATAGATATACTGACTGGTTCTTCACCACCTCAGCTCAGCATCTCAAGTCCGAACAGTGGATATGATAGCTAGAAAGAAAGGAGACAAACATACTCGAAGAACAAGACAACCATACTACCATTCATGATACTATTAGACTACTATTCAGTATACTATTAGACTACTATTAGTGATGTAAGATGTGAAAAGACCCACATACATACGCATATGTTCCTAGATGGAGGGGCCTGAGCCATGGCACGGACATAGCCAAAACAACAGGTAGATAGATAAGATATAATTAAAACGAATTTTGTATTCCTATCTCTAATCTTCATTCACCAGGAAAAACCTATATCTCACAAGACATGTTTGTTAACCACGCCACGGCACAGTACCCTTGAACTTTGAAGAAAATTAATTTGCAGCTTCAAAGAAGAGAACTTGAGGTTGTAAATGACCTTTCTCACACATTGTGATAACATCGGACCATCCACCAATAACCAATAATAGGAACTGCCAGGTATAAAATATAGCCATGTGTGTGTACAAATTTAGAAGCTGAAGGATCGAAACAAAAACAGTGCACTTTAGGCGGATTCAGATGATCGATTAGTCCATTTGTATGTAGACTTGTGTGACATTCAGGAAAAAAAATGAAGGAATCGAGGCACTAGAAGTGCTGGGATCTATTAAGAAAACATAAATCTAACGGCATCATTTTTCTTTTCTTCTAATAGCATCATGTTTGTCATATAAAACACATATTAACAGAGCAACTGTTATCTTTGGCGAAACAAAATGGGAAATTCACTTAGGTTGGGGCTGGAAGTGTTTTTGTGATAAATTTGTATAACTAAACAAACAATATTTTGAAAGTAAATTATGGGGCAGTTTGTATATTTTTTTTCAGTTTACATGCCCAAAAAGGGTTGCTTGGAACTGGAAGCAGTAGCAGACTTGATTAGTAAATTCACTGCTGCTGAGTCCATGGATGAACTCAACTACTGGGAAAGCTAACGGTAAGAAAATACAACAATGTCAGAGGGAAATTCCCCTGGAAGTAAAGTGACAGAGTCACAGGGGAATTCCCTGGAAGATTTGGTTGCTCGCCTCACCGGATGGCTACAGGACGAGGAGGATGATGGAGGAGCGGCACGGCGGACGGGCGAGGTGGGGCGGCGCTGGCTCGTCGTTCTTGCCGCAGGCGAAGAGGACGATGGAGGAGCGGCGCGGGGTGGGCTGGCGCCGTTGCGGATGACGGGGTGGCGCGGCGCCGTTCATCCGGTTGGGGAGGCGCGGAGGACGGGCGGGGTGGGGCGGCGGGCGGGGCGGGGCGGCGCCGTTGCGGTTCACTGGTTCAGCGTTCAGCCGGTCGGGAAGGAGCACGGACGTACAGGGTAACCATTGGTCTGATTGGATCGAACCTAAAGAACCTAATGGGCTTGTGGGTTATCCTTTTTGGGACAATGGGTGTTTTTTTAGGTTAGGTTAACCTAACCATTGGTTAGGTGGGAACCAAGTCCCAAATTTAGGCGCGACGAGGGGGTGGTGGCGCCACCCTACGGTGTGGCCACCCTGTCGCACCCTGATTTCTAGGGGATACTCACCGTACGAACTGGATAGCAGATGCTTGGATTATGGGGCATAACTGCTCCCACGTCCCAGCTTCCTGGTAGGCCTGCGCTTATGCGCGACAACACAAGCCCTGCTATTCCATCGTCGATGTAAACTATCCACTAGAGATCAAAGGCACTTCCGTCGACGTACTTCAAACCATACACACATGGTACGTCAACGGCGTTTAACAAGTGATATCACAACAGATCTCTACGACACAAAAGATTGAAATAAGTTGCAAATGGCTCTCATTAGAGCAGAGATAGCAAATACAATCATTCAGAGGGCACATGCCCCAACAATACATCATTACAATACAGCGGAAGCATTCAACATGTCTGAGTACAGACAAGAACCAAATAGGCCTAAGAGGCCGGAAACAAACAGACGGAGCCCATCCACGAAGTCTCGGATCCTGCCCGGGTCCGCTATCTACTCGTCAGCAGTCTCGTCAAACTCCACGTAGTAGCCACCATGTAGATCCTCGGAAACGTAGGTCTGCGGAAACCACAGCCCCAAAGGGGTCAGTACATAAACGTACTGGCAAGCAAGACTCACAGTTCACCAAAGTGTAACCCGTCAACACCAGGCACAGATGCCTTGGGTTCAACGGAAGAGAGGGGATATAAAAGATGCTGCAACTGGCTGCGCTAACCAACTACAGAGATTCTACCACTTCCGGCTAACAGAAAGGAGATAAGATCGAGGATTGTAACCAACTGAAAGATAACTTCAAACAAACCCATCCTGGATCTCGCCCCTTATCCAAAGAAGCAATCCGAGGATAACTCACACCGTTGAGTTAATGATGGTTCAAATTATTGTGTCAATAAGCCTATTACTAGTCAAGTTATTAATCATGGGGTGTAACATGTTTGATCGTTATGTTTAAGTTGTCCTGAGTACTTGTTAGCCAGTACTTTCACCAAGTAATCCATAACCGCGGAAAACACGGCTTCTCGAGAAGATTATCTCTGCAGGGTTGCACCAATTTGGCCGTACACTCATGAATAACCCGCCAGATGGAAAGGCCCTTCCACCAAGCGGGGTACTCAACACAACCAACCATTCTTCGCATCAAGCCCAAAGAACCTTGGGCGCACGGCTAATCAAGCCCCGAAGAAAAGGGACCCTCATAGCACTCTAAGACCGTGTCCCCCTATATGCCGACTACAAAAGTTCCACCCTGGCCTGGGCTCGCAAAAACATGCATGCGGCAAATGGAAAACACGAACTAAATGAGGCGATTTGGACAAGATGCGAATCAGGTCAAGTTGAGGGGGGCGCCCATACTCGCTTCCCAAATGCGGGTAGTGCGCTCATCATGGATCAGTAGACAAGACCCTTTTCCTATTAGGGTCGACACTAGCAGGCTTCAAAACCTCTCATGGGCCTCCTGCCGGTGCCTTATCATCAAATTTATTATTAATAGTAACATTAGCATGATTGATTGATTAAACATCGAGCCCCCACAACGTAATGGAAATAGTAACAGAAAGTAACGGGTAACAGACTCGAGCAAAACAACCTAAGCATGCTAGAAAGACACGGGCTCAAACAATGGTTATAGGTATGGAGGTGAGGCAATATCAGGGTTAAGGGATTCATGTGATAGGTTCGTAACAGAATAACTACTACTAAGGCTAGCAGAAAAGAACAACGGAAAGTATCGGTAACCAATGTTGAAAGGAACACAGTGGTTCATGTGAGTGATAACTTGCCTGCAAAACCCAGTAGCCTGGTACTGAGCTAACTCCTTAGAAGGGATGTCGTAAGTATCGTCGGTCTCAACGTCGTCGTATATCCGGGAAGAAGCAAACAGACAATGCAGAAAAGGTAGACAATCAATATCATGGCATAGGTGCACAAACATGGGATGATGCATGTCATGTTAATAGATGCATCAAAATAAACTACTTGACAAGATAACACAATTTAATTGGACCCATATGCAATGTGAATTGCATATGGATGCAAATGGTGTAGGTTGAAGCAATGATCTACATTTGATTAACAAGTGTAAGTAGTTAAACATGATGCATGCATGATGATAGCAATAAAGTGACCAAGTTAGATGCAAATGGAAAAGAGAATTAACAAGTTAGAGAATTAATTATTTAAGTTTGGAAATTTTGGTTACTTAAACTTGCCACACAAGTAATTGTTGTTTTCACCACTTTTACTTGTTCAAAATAGATCACAAAGTTTATATTTGAAAATAAAACAAGATTTTAGTTGGATTACATGTTTCACTTGTTGAAAAGGGATTTCAAATAAATTATTTATGAATTAAACAAGTTTAAGCAAGAATTAAATGAATTTAATTCAAACATGAATTTATTTGAATTTTTATTTGTTCATAACATTAAGTGAGATTCATATTTGAAAAGTTTATGCTTTTATGGTTTGAAAACATATTTTATATGTCCCAAAAGAATTTGTTTTGATCAAGTTATAAATTTAGCAATATTAAATGAATTAATTAAGATTTAAATTATTTAACCAAGTTTAATTATTCAAATCATGAAACAAATTTTATATTTGGAAAGAGGGTTTAATTTTGCATGGAAAACATATTTCATTTGTGGAAATTGGATTTAAAATGAGCAAGTTATTATTTTGGCAATTTTAAATGCAATAAACAAGAAACAGTTGTTTTCAACAATGTAAATTATTCAAAACAGCAAACAAAATTTATATTTGGAAATTACATGAAAAATTGATTGGAAAACATATTTGGTTTGTGAAATTTGGAATTTTTATGAACAAGTTATGAATTTTGCAAGTTTAAGTGAATTTGACAAGTTTTCAAATATTTCAACAATTTAAAATATTCAAAACAGTAAACAAATTTTATATTTGGGTAGAGCATTTAATTTGGTATTGAAAACATATAAAAAATGTTGGAATTGGAGTTAGAATGATTTATTTATGCAATTTCCAAAATATAGTGCAGATCTGCCATTTTAATTAGTATCCAGGGATATAGAAATTAATAGCAGGGACTTAGAATTAATTTGTAGGGACCTAGATTAGAACTGGCAGGGACTGGGTTGCAAAACTGTGAAGTTTCTGTAACCAATCAACTAAATAAAAAGGTTGGTTTTAAAGTGCAGGAGGGGGATCGAACCCGAGCCCTCCTGGGCGCGCGCAGAGGTGGCTACCACTGCGGTGCTTCAGCTGTTTGTGATACAACGGAAGACTGACGAAGATATGGTAAGCGACGACAGTTTAACTGAACATTAACTGAATGAAGATTCAGTTCGCTGGCAGAGAAGAACAACGGCGACGGCAGTGACTCGCCGCGGTGGCCGCGATGGCTGCGGTGCGGGGCGGCCTAGGGCGGCGGGTGCTGCGGTGCTTGGTGGCTGCGGGCTCGCGGTGCAGGGGAGCAGAGGGAAAGGCGAGAGGGGGAGGGGATGATCACCTCGAGCAGTCGGGCGGAGCAGATGGGTGCAGGCAGGGCGAGGCTTGCTCCGACGGGGAAGAAAAGGGGCTCGGCGGCGGCTTCCTGGAGGGCGACGGCGGGTTCCGTGGGACGCAGGTTGAAGACGACGCAGAGGCGTCTCCATTCCCGCGATCAGCCGTCCCTGTCCGCTGCTCCAGCCCCGTCGCCATGCGTCTCCTTCTCCGGCAATGAAAAAGTTCAGAAACGGAGATGTTTCAGAGTAGAGGGGGTGAGGTGGAAGCGAAAGATGAGAACGACGGCGGTGAGGGAAGGCGCTAGGGTTAGGTATCTAGGGTTAGGGCTAGGGGTAGTTTTATGGGGGTGAGGAGGTGTACGACATGGCATCTGAGGAGGGGGAGAAGGGATCGTGTGGCTGTTCTGTGTTCGTACTGTGAGGAAGAAGACGACAAGGGGTAGGGGGTTGGGCCAGAAAGAGAGAAAAAGGGGTTGGGCCTTGGAGGTAGTTAGGTTAGTTGCTGCTCCCCCTTTTTCTCTTTTGTTATTTTTTGTTTCTTTTATTTTATTTTTTTGTAGCAAACAAAATTGGAAGAAAAGGAGGCCTTTAGGGTTAGGAAAAAAATCCCAGGAAAATTAGGGGTGATTGTGAAGTTAATTTCAAACAGTTAGCAAAGATGGATTTCAAAAAGGGTTAAGTTTTTGTGCTGTTTGAAATTGGTTCAATTTTAAATGAATTTTGGATTAAGTGACATTATTGAAAACAAGAATTTAAATATGTTGAACCTTAAGGTTTAACTGGAATCAAATGATTATTGATGGAAACCATGTTTTTATTAGGGTGACCCCTATTGATTAAATAGAGCAAATGTGTTTATAAATTGTTTGGTATTTTTATAATTTTCAAATGAGGTGCTGATTTGAAGAATTGCTTTGAATTTGAAACCAAGTTGGATTTAATTAATTGAAATAATACCACCATTTTATTAGTTGAACCAACATGGAATACATGGAAACAACAGATTAGATAGTTTTGGTAATTTTCATAACATTCCAATTGAGTGTTGTTTATACAATGTATTGAATTTTTGAATGTGATTTGGAAACAATTGATTGCTTAAAACCATTAACTTAACAAGTGAGCATTTTGGAATAAAAGGAAAACAATTTGGTTGTTTTTATTTGAAATAACACTTTGGAAATTGTAACATCACAAGGATGAAACAAAAGGGTTGAATTTTGGTTTGAAATTCAAATAGAAAACAAAGGAAAACAAATGAAAACAGAGGAAAACAAATGGAAAACAAACAAAACAAATGCAATCCACATGATGCCATGATGCAAAACATAAAATAACAGAGAGCAAAACATTCTAAAGGCTGTTTTTCAGACTTGGGATGTTACAAAACGCCCCCCCTTGAAGGAATCGCGCCCCGAGATTCCTACTGAGAAAAGAGAAGGTCCGGAAACTTCTTGTAAAGATCCACTTGAGCTGTGACACGTGAAACACATCGTGCACCTTGGATAGACGTCAGGGAATTTGGAAACCACCGGAACATTTTCAAGTAAAGGGATAGGTTTTGTATTGAGGGTGTATAGCTGGATAGAACTTGATTCATTTGGAGAATAGATTATCTGGCTAGAATGGTGGAACAGAGTTATTGACATCAATGCAACACCAAGAATGACATCAATGTCAGAATCAGCAACATGAGAGTAACGAGGAATATGTGGCCTCTCATTAGAATTGGATTGTTCTTACTTATCTTGGAAGTCAACATTTGAGATCCCGGGGAGTGAACAGAGATTTGATTGCTTAGTGGAACCAGAATTAGGTTGTATGTTGTGGCAAAGATTTTTGACACAAAGGAATGCGATGCTCCGGTATGAAACAACACTTTAACTGGATAAGAGTTTACGAGGAAGTTTTGATTAGACGTCGGTAGAAGATTTGAAGTGGAAAACAACAACAAGATTTCAACGGACGAAAAGGATGTTGAAAAGAACAGGATAATGAAGCAACTCCGGGATCTAGATCAAAACTCCTGAGGTACTACGGAAAAACCCATCCGGGCTTCTAAAGGATCATTACCTACTGCTTAAGGAATAGAGGATTTGCTTCCGGGGCTTACACGCCTCCGTTCTCAATCCTGAGTAGGCAACATGATAAATCATGTCACAACCACCTCCATTCCTATGGTCTAGTAGATATAACCATCCTAGAGAAACCAGGATTCGTGAAATCCTAACTTGAAAGTTTAGATGAGAAGGGAAAAATCAACGTTGCACTTCCTTACCAGAAAAAGGGAGGGTGGGTGGGGAAAGAAGAAAAATGACAGAATTCCTACTCTCACGTTTCATTTTTCCTATATAGCTACAAAATAGTTTCTAGACTCAACTGCGACCAGTAAAAGGGGATCCTACAGGCAGACAGGCTCTGATACCATTTGTCGCACCCTGATTTCTAGGGGATACTCACCGTACGAACTGGATAGCAGATGCTTGGATTATGGGGCATAACTGCTCCCACGTCCCAGCTTCCTGGTAGGCCTGCGCTTATGCGCGACAACACAAGCCCTTCTATTCCATCGTTGATGTAAACTATCCACTAGAGATCAAAGGCACTTCCGTCGACGTACTTCAAACCATACACACATGGTACGTCAACGGCGTTTAACAAGTGATATCACAACAGATCTCTACGACACAAAAGATTGAAATAAGTTGCAAATGGCTCTCATTAGAGCAGAGATAGCAAATACAATCATTCAGAGGGCACATGCCCCAACAATACATCATTACAATACAGCGGAAGCATTCAACATGTCTGAGTACAGACAAGAACCAAATAGGCCTAAGAGGCCGGAAACAAACAGACGGAGCCCATCCACGAAGTCTCGGATCCTGCCCGGGTCCGCTATCTACTCGTCAGCAGTCTCGTCAAACTCCACGTAGTAGCCACCATGTAGATCCTCGGAAACGTAGGTCTGCGGAAACCACAGCCCCAAAGGGGTCAGTACATAAACGTACTGGCAAGCAAGACTCACAGTTCACCAAAGTGTAACCCGTCAACACCAAGCACAGATGCCTTGGGTTCAACGGAAGAGAGGGGATATAAAAGATGCTGCAACTGGCTGCGCTAACCAACTACAGAGATTCTACCACTTCCGGCTAACAGAAAGGAGATAAGATCGAGGATTGTAACCAACTGAAAGATAACTTCAAACAAACCCATCCTGGATCTCGCCCCTTATCCAAAGAAGCAATCCGAGGATAACTCACACCGTTGAGTTAATGATGGTTCAAATTATTGTGTCAATAAGCCTATTACTAGTCAAGTTATTAATCATGGGGTGTAACATGTTTGATCGTTATGTTTAAGTTGTCCTGAGTACTTGTTAGCCAGTACTTTCACCAAGTAATCCATAACCGTGGAAAACACGGCTTCTCGAGAAGATTATCCCTGCAGGGTTGCACCAATTTGGCCGTACACTCATGAATAACCCGCCAGATGGAAAGGCCCTTCCACCAAGCGGGGTACTCAACACAACCAACCATTCTTCGCATCAAGCCCAAAGAACCTTGGGCGCACGGCTAATCAAGCCCCGAAGAAAAGGGACCCTCATAGCACTCTAAGACCGTGTCCCCCTATATGCCGACTACAAAAGTTCCACCCTGGCCTGGGCTCGCAAAAACATGCATGCGGCAAATGGAAAACACGAACTAAATGAGGCGATTTGGACGAGATGCGAATCAGGTCAAGTTGAGGGGGGCGCCCATACTCGCTTCCCAAATGCGGGTAGTGCGCTCATCATGGATCAGTAGACAAGACCCTTTTCCTATTAGGGTCGACACTAGCAGGCTTCAAAACCTCTCATGGGCCTCCTGCCGGTGCCTTATCATCAAATTTATTATTAATAGTAACATTAGCATGATTGATTGATTAAACATCGAGCCCCCACAACGTAATGGAAATAGTAACAGAAAGTAACGGGTAACAGACTCGAGCAAAACAACCTAAGCATGCTAGAAAGACACGGGCTCAAACAATGGTTATAGGTATGGAGGTGAGGCAATATCAGGGTTAAGGGATTCATGTGATAGGTTCGTAACAGAATAACTACTACTAAGGCTAGCAGAAAAGAACAACGGAAAGTATCGGTAACCAATGTTGAAAGGAACACAGTGGTTCATGTGAGTGATAACTTGCCTGCAAAACCCAGTAGCCTGGTACTGAGCTAACTCCTTAGAAGGGATGTCGTAAGTATCGTCGGTCTCAACGTCGTCGTATATCCAGGAAGAAGCAAACAGACAATGCAGAAAAGGTAGACAATCAATATCATGGCATAGGTGCACAAACATGGGATGATGCATGTCATGTTAATAGATGCATCAAAATAAACTACTTGACAAGATAACACAATTTAATTGGACCCATATGCAATGTGAATTGCATATGGATGCAAATGGTGTAGGTTGAAGCAATGATCTACATTTGATTAACAAGTGTAAGTAGTTAAACATGATGCATGCATGATGATAGCAATAAAGTGACCAAGTTAGATGCAAATGGAAAAGAGAATTAACAAGTTAGAGAATTAATTATTTAAGTTTGGAAATTTTGGTTACTTAAACTTGCCACACAAGTAATTGTTGTTTTCACCACTTTTACTTGTTCAAAATAGATCACAAAGTTTATATTTGAAAATAAAACAAGATTTTAGTTGGATTACATGTTTCACTTGTTGAAAAAGGATTTCAAATAAATTATTTATGAATTAAACAAGTTTAAGCAAGAATTAAATGAATTTAATTCAAACATGAACTTATTTGAATTTTTATTTGTTCATAACATTAAGTGAGATTCATATTTGAAAAGTTTATGCTTTTATGGTTTGAAAACATATTTTATATGTCCCAAAAGAATTTGTTTTGATCAAGTTATAAATTTAGCAATATTAAATGAATTAATTAAGATTTAAATTATTTAACCAAGTTTAATTATTCAAATCATGAAACAAATTTTATATTTGGAAAGAGGGTTTAATTTTGCATGGAAAACATATTTCATTTGTGGAAATTGGATTTAAAATGAGCAAGTTATTATTTTGGCAATTTTAAATGCAATAAACAAGAAACAGTTGTTTTCAACAATGTAAATTATTCAAAACAGCAAACAAAATTTATATTTGGAAATTACATGAAAAATTGATTGGAAAACATATTTGGTTTGTGAAATTTGGAATTTTTATGAACAAGTTATGAATTTTGCAAGTTTAAGTGAATTTGACAAGTTTTCAAATATTTCAACAATTTAAAATATTCAAAACAGTAAACAAATTTTATATTTGGGTAGAGCATTTAATTTGGTATTGAAAACATATAAAAAATGTTGGAATTGGAGTTAGAATGATTTATTTATGCAATTTCCAAAATATAGTGCAGATCTGCCATTTTAATTAGTATCCAGGGATATAGAAATTAATAGCAGGGACTTAGAATTAATTTGTAGGGACCTAGATTAGAACTGGCAGGGACTGGGTTGCAAAACTGTGAAGTTTCTGTAACCAATCAACTAAATAAAAAGGTTGGTTTTAAAGTGCAGGAGGGGGATCGAACCCGAGCCCTCCTGGGCGCGCGCAGAGGTGGCTACCACTGCGGTGCTTCAGCTGTTTGTGATACAACGGAAGACTGACGAAGATATGGTAAGCGACGACAGTTTAACTGAACATTAACTGAATGAAGATTCAGTTCGCTGGCAGAGAAGAACAACGGCGACGGCAGTGACTCGCCGCGGTGGCCGCGATGGCTGCGGTGCGGGGCGGCCTAGGGCGGCGGGTGCTGCGGTGCTTGGTGGCTGCGGGCTCGCGGTGCAGGGGAGCAGAGGGAAAGGCGAGAGGGGGAGGGGATGATCACCTCGAGCAGTCGGGCGGAGCAGATGGGTGCAGGCAGGGCGAGGCTTGCTCCGACGGGGAAGAAAAGGGGCTCGGCGGCGGCTTCCTGGAGGGCGACGGCGGGTTCCGTGGGACGCAGGTTGAAGACGACGCAGAGGCGTCTCCATTCCCGCGATCAGCCGTCCCTGTCCGCTGCTCCAGCCCCGTCGCCATGCGTCTCCTTCTCCGGCAATGAAAAAGTTCAGAAACGGAGATGTTTCAGAGTAGAGGGGGTGAGGTGGAAGCGAAAGATGAGAACGACGGCGGTGAGGGAAGGCGCTAGGGTTAGGTATCTAGGGTTAGGGCTAGGGGTAGTTTTATGGGGGTGAGGAGGTGTACGGCATGGCATCTGAGGAGGGGGAGAAGGGATCGTGTGGCTGTTCTGTGTTCGTACTGTGAGGAAGAAGACGACAAGGGGTAGGGGGTTGGGCCAGAAAGAGAGAAAAAGGGGTTGGGCCTTGGAGGTAGTTAGGTTAGTTGCTGCTCCCCCTTTTTCTCTTTTGTTATTTTTTGTTTCTTTTATTTTATTTTTTTGTAGCAAACAAAATTGGAAGAAAAGGAGGCCTTTAGGGTTAGGAAAAAAATCCCAGGAAAATTAGGGGTGATTGTGAAGTTAATTTCAAACAGTTAGCAAAGATGGATTTCAAAAAGGGTTAAGTTTTTGTGCTGTTTGAAATTGGTTCAATTTTAAATGAATTTTGGATTAAGTGACATTATTGAAAACAAGAATTTAAATATGTTGAACCTTAAGGTTTAACTGGAATCAAATGATTATTGATGGAAACCATGTTTTTATTAGGGTGACCCCTATTGATTAAATAGAGCAAATGTGTTTATAAATTGTTTGGTATTTTTATAATTTTCAAATGAGGTGCTGATTTGAAGAATTGCTTTGAATTTGAAACCAAGTTGGATTTAATTAATTGAAATAATACCACCATTTTATTAGTTGAACCAACATGGAATACATGGAAACAACAGATTAGATAGTTTTGGTAATTTTCATAACATTCCAATTGAGTGTTGTTTATACAATGTATTGAATTTTTGAATGTGATTTGGAAACAATTGATTGCTTAAAACCATTAACTTAACAAGTGAGCATTTTGGAATAAAAGGAAAACAATTTGGTTGTTTTTATTTGAAATAACACTTTGGAAATTGTAACATCACAAGGATGAAACAAAAGGGTTGAATTTTGGTTTGAAATTCAAATAGAAAACAAAGGAAAACAAATGAAAACAGAGGAAAACAAATGGAAAACAAACAAAACAAATGCAATCCACATGATGCAAAACATAAAATAACAGAGAGCAAAACATTCTAAAGGCTGTTTTTCAGACTTGGGATGTTACACACCCTCTGGCCCCCCTCCGGGGCTCTTCGGGACTTTTGGATGCTTCCGGGACTTCTAATACTTCTGGCTTTCGAATCGTCCAATTCCGAGAATATTTCCAGAACAACTTTTCTGAAACTAAAAACAACAGAAAACTGGAACTGGCTCTGTGGCATCTTGTCAATAGGTTAGTTTCGAGAAATCGATAAAAATGACATAAAGTGTAAGGAAAACATGTGGGAAACAACATGAAAACAACATGAAACATCAGAAATTAAGGATACGTTTATGACGTATCAAGCATCCCCAAGCTTAGTTCCTACCCATCCTCGAGTAGTAAACGATAAAACAAAATAATTTCTGAGGTGACGTGCTACCACACAATCTTGATCATAATATGTAAAAGCATATGTAAGCTGAGATCATAGAACTTTAACACAAACATGATAAATAGAAATTTAATAATAAAGCATAGCAATCACATTGCATCATGAGAAGTATCTCAAATAAAAGATCATGAATAACAATGCAAAGAAAGATATACGTTTGTTTCAAGTATAGAGAAAGCATGGCAAAGTGGTATTTCGCTAGTCCTTAAGAGTGGGGCAAAACATAAATGCCAGGAAACTTTCAAAGCTCATGAGGAAGACTAGAACAAATAATTTGAGAACAAGCAATAACACATCATGAATCAATTAATAATGTTTCTGAGACAAATGCACATAAAACTCAGAATGGCAAAAATGCTCTCTCAGTTGTGCATAAAGTTAGAAGATGGATACTCAACATAAAAGTAAAAGAAAGACCCTTTGCAGAGGGAAGCAGGGATCACTCATGTGCTAGAGCTTTTATTTTATTAAACAAATGTATTAAAAGTTTGACACCGAGTGTCTATATTTTGGGAGATGTATGCTAATGTCAACGAATGGTAAACATAGAATACAGTACGTCACAAGCCAACTAGATTTCACAAGAGCGGCTCCCATATGAAGGACGCAACTGGTTTAGAAGGTCATCCCTCTTTCTCTTTTGTTTACACAATTATGATTTTACTGATAAATCAAGGGCAAAAATAGTGACTAGATTTTGTGTATTAATTTGGGGCTGGGCACCCCGCTGCCAGCTCTTCTATCAATTGGATAAGCGAATGAAGCCACTAGTCCAGGGTGTGAAATCCAATCAACAGGTGAGATAAAGATTCTCTATTTATGTCCTCATGAGCAAAAACAGGAACATAAAGCAGGAGTAATTTTGAAGGTTTTAAAGGTAACACATGACCAATTTACTTGGAGTGGCAGTTAAATACCACATGTAGGTAGGTATGGTGGACATAATGGGAAAACTTGGTTTTAGAGAGTTGGATGCACGAGTAGAATTCCATACTCAGTACAGGTGGAGGCTAGCAAAAGACTGGGAGCGACAAATGAAGAGAGCATAAGAGCCATAATCATGCATAGCGACATAAATATCATTAATCAAAGCATAAGCGGTATCACAAGTTCAAAAACTAATCATGCAAAAGACTGGGAGCGACAAATCAAGAGAGCATAAGAGCCATAATCATGCATAGCGACATAAATATCATTAATCAAAGCATAAGCGGTATCACAAGTTCAAAAACTAAATGATCATAGAGGCTATTAGTGACTGTTTCATAGTCATAAACATGGTGTGAGCATGTGCCAAGTCAACCAAATAAAACATTCAAAAGAGAATACCATAAATTTATGCTTCAGTATGACAAGAACAACTCATGAATATTTCAATGGCACATTAAACACTCTCAATTATTTGAGGTTAATCATGCTACTCAATAACCACAAGTATTTAAAACAAAAATAACATTTATCATGATATGAAAAAGTTCTAGCCACAGTCTATACAAGCTTCTACTTGCACCGTTAAAAAATTCTACTTCAAGTAGCAGTTTGTTTTCCCAACAAGCACCATACAAGATATGTTTTAACAAAAATACTCTACATGATACAGCAAAAAAATATGAGAGTACTCCCATAACACTACTAAAACTAACAACTCTGAATAAGAGATGCATGAAAACAAAGGCTAAACGCAGTACTAGCAAAAAGTGAACACTCAGAGAACAATAAGAATGAAAACTAGAGTGTTCTAAGCAATGAAAACGGAGTGTGTCTCTCTCCCACACAAGTATGATAAGATCCAACCATAAACTATAGCAAAGAAAACTAAACAAACTGAAAGCAAAAATAAAAGACGCTCCAAGTAAAGCACATAAGATATGACCGAATAAAAATATAGTTTCACTAGAAGTGACCTGATAATTTGTCGATGAAAAAGGGGATGCCTTGGGCATCCCCAAGTTTAGACGCTGGAGTCTTCTTGGAATTTGCTGGGGTGTAGCTCCGGGGCATCCCCAAGATTAGGCTCTTCACTCTTCTTGATCATATCATATCATCCTCTTCTCTTGACACTTGAAAACTTCATTCACACCAAACTTCTCACAATCTTCATTAGCAACGTTAGTGCAATCGAAACAATAAATTCACATGGTTCAGTTTCAGCACAAGCCGAACACTCATAAACACATTAGCTACTGTCACATCTTCTTTTAAAACTATTTTTCTCAAAATAACACCAAAAGAAAGAGATTAAGATGCAAATGCAATTATTGGCAGAAATCTGTCAAAACAGAACAATAGGTAATGATGATTTTTTTTCGAAAATATTCTGTTGCTCAAATAAAAAAGTGTCCAACTAAGAAAATTTGCGTATATAGCCTAGGATTACGCACAAAAAAACTCAGGACATTTCAAATTTTCTGTGATTTTATACGAATTTAACAGTGGACAGCAGAAATCTGTTTCCTGCGCAGAAATCCGAAATAAAGTCTCAAATTTCCACTAGAGGCTTTATTTGGCTCAACAAAGACACACAAGAAAAGATACAACGGGGTTGCTAAGGAAATAGACAACACCTAGGTGCAAATAAAAAAAAAGAAAACGAAGGAAAATAGGTTGAAAATGGAGAAATAAAACGGGTTGTCTCCCGGTAGCGCTTTTCTGTAACACCTTTCAGCTAGGCACAATGATTTTTAAAAGATGCTCACATAAGAATAAGAGTTGAAGCACAATAAGATAGCATCAAGAAGAAAAATATAAAACACATTTAAGACTAACCCACTTCCTATGAAAAAGAATCTTGTAGAAAAAAAGGTCAACGAAGCACAAAGTGACTAGCATAGGAAGACAAAATAAGTGCAACTTCAAAATTTTCAACATAAATAGGTGAAACTTAATATTGTTGAGATGCATAAAACCATGTTTCTCTATCTAATAATAACTTTCAGTAGCATCATGATTAAAATTAACAATATAACTATCACATAAAACATTCTTATCATGAGCCACATGCATAAAAGAATTAATACTCTCCACATAAGCATAGTCATTCGTATTAATAGTAGTGGGAGAAAATTCAACAAAATAGCTATCATTATTATTCTCATCACCCTAATCATAAAATATAGGAGGCATGGTATCATCAAAATAAATTTTCTCCTCAATAGTAGGTGGACTGAAAATATCATATTCATCATTATAATCATCATATATAGGAAGAATAATATCATCATAAGCAATAGAATAGTTATCCTCCAAAATATGTTCATTTGTAAACATATCATCATTTTTACTAGGAGGATATGTATCAAGCATATAATCATCAGTAGCAAAAGGATTTTCAAACACATCATCCACAAGTTTAGAGCTTTCTATATCATTATTTTCAATATCAAAAGTAGTGTGTTTTTCCCAATCATGATCACTACTATATGTAACAGGCACAGACTCATCATCAAAGCCAATTTTCTCCTCCGTTCTTGGGGAACTAAAAAGATCATTATCATATAAACTAGATTCCCCAAGCTTAGACTTTTCCATAGCATTAGCAATAATGGTGCTTAAAGAGTTCATACTAATAACATTGCCACTAGAATGCAAATAAAGTTCCATAGGTTTTTTAATTTTCTCTTCAAACACTTCATGTCCTAACTCAAGATAAATATTATAAAGCTCTCTCATTTTTTTGTTGTTTTCCATTAAGCCTAACTAGTGAAAATAAAAACAAGAAACAAAAGATATAATTGCAGAATCTAAAGGAAATAACTTCGAGCACTCATACCCGAGGATGTGAGAACCTTTTACCTTACCTCCCCGGCAACGGCGCTAAAAAAGATCTTGATGTCTACGCACACTTCTATTATTGTAGACAAAGTTGGGCCTCCAAGTGCAGAGGTTTGTAGAACAGCAACAAGTTTCCCTTAAGTGGATCACACAAGGTTTATCGAACTCAGGGTGGTAGAGGTCAAAGATATCCCTCTCAAGCAACCCTGCAATTAAGATACAAGAAGTCTCTTGTGTCCCCAACACACCCAATATACTTGTCAGGTATATAGGTGCCCTAGTTAGGCGAAGAGATAGTGAAATGAGAGTAATATGGATGGTTATAAGTAATAATAGCAATCTGAAATAAATATGACATCAAGCAAACATGTAGCAGAACAGGCGGAAAATGGTGTTTCAATGCTTGGAAACAAGACCTGGGGATCCTACTTTCACTAGTGGACACTCTCAACAATGATCACATAATTGAATAACTAAATATCTTCTCTTCACTATGCTACTCTTAACCCTCTCCAGTTGGATAACGTACACTGATCATTGCGTAGGGCTGCAAAAAGCATTCCTCAAAGTAAGCATTCCCATGTCTAGTTAACCCCACGATGTCACTATGAGCGCCCTACAAGGTACTAGACAAACACCACAATTCATAGAGGAGACACACACGGTGTGCACACTGTCACCTTCACACCGCGGGACAAGGTGACTCCAAAGTTCATATTAATAAAACACTTGAGTAGCACAATAGATGAAGAGTAACATCTACTTATTCAACTAGATTACAAAGCTCACGGTCACATATAGATCACACCATGGGAGAGAGAGATGAATCACATAGCTAGCGGTAGAGCCCTCAGCCTCGGGGGAGAACTAATCTCTCCTCATCATAGGAGACAACAATGACGATGGAGATGGCAGTGGAGTCGATGGAGGTGGGTTCCGGGGGGCACTTCCCCGTCCCGGCAGGGTGCCAGAACAGAGATCTTTCCCCCAAAACTTGTCGTCGGCGGCGGAGCT
Source organism: Alopecurus myosuroides (assembly GCA_028641055.1). Lineage (NCBI taxonomy): Eukaryota > Viridiplantae > Streptophyta > Magnoliopsida > Poales > Poaceae > Alopecurus > Alopecurus myosuroides. The sequence continues at coordinate 55,281,507 of CM054061.1, forward strand.
ACGGATGTATTTTGTGGAAAAGGTCGATTCTTCTAGGGTTTATGCATGGGGGAGTATATATAGGCGAAAGGGCGATGCCGGGGGGGGTGGCCAGGGGGCCCACACCACCAGGTGGCGCGACCAGGGGGTGGTGGCGCCACCCTATGGTGTGGCCACCCTGTGGCCCCCCTCCGGGGCTCTTCGGGACTTCTGGATGCTTCCGGAACTTCTAAGACTTCTGGCTTTCGAATCATCCAATTCCGAGAATTTTTCCAGAGCAACTTTTCTGAAACTAAAAACAGCAGAAAACAGGAACTGGCTCTGTGGCATCTTGTCAATAGGTTAGTCCCGGGAAATCGATAAAAATAACATAAAGTGTAAGGAAAACATGCGGGAAACAACATGGAACATCAGAAATTAAGGATACGTTTATGACGTATCAGGGTATAGTTTTTGCTCGGTACGATGCCGTGGAAAGTCGTCTGGTTGGGCTGCATCATTGTCTCGGTGAGGCCTAGCTTGTCGGCGTTGTCCTTGTAAAGAATGTTGATGCTACAACCGCCATCAATGAGAACCCGGGAGAAGGTGCAGGCGCATTCACCGGCCACGATGATGGGGTCTAGTAGGAGCGAACAACTCCCAGGGCTTGGCATGACGTCCGGGTGATTTCCCGGCTCCAGATAATGGGCTGCTCGGACTAATCGAAGAACTGGGGCACGTTGGGGGGCGGTCGCGTTCACCTCAGCCATGTGCGTGTGGGTGCTGCGCATGTCGTCGCGCTCGATGACGGAGATGATATAGGTGTCGTCTTGTCGTAGGTAGTTGTTGCAGGCTGCGCCGGCTGGATCAACCTACCGTCTTCCTTGCGGGTCGTCGCGGTTGTTGTAGCCTTGAGGGTTCGGGGCTGGTGGAGGCAGAAGTCCTTCGCCTTTGGTCAGGCGCGTCGTCCAGCTGCACTGTTGGGTGGTGTGAGTGGCTGGCTTGCCAGACCCGCTATGGTACTTGCACAGGGAGTAGAGCATCTGCTCGAAGGTGTACTTGGCCTTCTGCCACAGGAGGTCGTCGTTCCGCTACCGGGGTTAACGGTTGCCGCCTGCTCTGGCCACCTGCCCGCCATATACGGAGGCGACGAGCCAGCTATCGTATCACTCGTTGGCCATCTGGCCTCCTCCTCTCTTCTGGTTGTCCCAGAGATTTCCTCCTTGGTTATAGTTGCGGTCGTTCTGGCTAGACTGGTCGGGTGCGATGTTTGGGACGACTACATCTTTCTTAGCTGGTCGGGTGGTGATGAGTTGGCCGGCTCCATCCAGCCGGATGGGTTTCTACATGGCCACGTCAGCCGTGGCATATTTCTCTGCGATGGTCAGGAGTGCCGCCATGGTCTGGGGGTCAACCCTCAAGATCTTGTGCTTCAACATGGTGCCATCCCGGCATCCGACTGAGAAGTGCCCAATGGCGGTCTTCTCCTCAATTCTCTCGCAAGTGGCGCAAGTTGGTCCATCTTGTGAGGAACTCGCAGTATGTCTCGTTCTCCCCTTGGATGCATTGCGCGAGCTGCTGCGAGTCTGCGACCGGCCTGGTCGCTGGTATGTGCTGGCAAAGTTGTAGACTAATACTTCTTCGAAGTCCAACATGGTGTTGATGTTGCTGGCCGGAAGGCTGTTAAGCCAGGCCCGAGGCGGCCCTTGCAACAGGAGGGACGCGTAGCGGACTACCACCCTCTTGTTGCTGACTGCGATGACGATGGCGGTGACGTAGTCGGTTAGGTAGTCTTCCGGTTTGGTGGATCCATTGTACTTGGTGGTGTCTCGGGTGATGCGGAGGGTTACTCCTAGATTGGCCCGATCTTCACGAATCGACGGAGAACACGAAGAACACGAGGAACTCGATGAACACACAAGGGGGAAACGAGGGGGAGATCGAGGGCAACGCAAACAAACGCAAGGATAAATAGTAAGAACCGAAGAACCCCAAATCTTCCGTCAACTAACCCCGAGGGCCGCCTACGGAACGATCGATTCAACTGAGCTCACCTTGATTGAAACCGCTTTACACCCGTAGCCGGTCCACTACGCCAATAGAACCTCAAGATAATCGAGAGGAAGATTGGACAATTTCTTGATAGAAACCCAAAGGGAGAGATCAAGTAATTGGATGATCCTTGATACGATCCTCGACGAAGTCGGAGGAGTAGCCTTGATACGTTCTTCGGTACACACCGGAGGAGTAGTTCCTCAAAGAGGGATACAAGAGAGCTGAGCTCCAAATGTTCTAAATTCAACTCTAAACCCTAGATCTAGCTTGGGGGAGTCCTTATATAGCCGGGGGTCGAAGTAGGTGGAAACGGGAGCGAAAACGGGTCTTTTCCGGGCATTTTCGGGTCCACCTCGGCCTAGGGGCCGGCCTGGCCGGCCTGGAACCCGGCCTGGGGCCAGGGTGGGCGCCTGGAGGAGGCAGGCCGGCCTGGGCCGGGGTGGGGAGGAGGCAGGCCGGCCCCCAGGCCGGCTGGCTCTGTTGGGTGCCCGGCCTGGGGCCGGGGTGGGGAGGAGGGAGGCCGGCCTCCAGGCCGGCTGCCTCTGTTGGGGGTCCAGCCTAGGGGGGGATGAGGCCGGCCTGGCCGGCCCCCGAGGCCGGGAGGGGCTCCTTTCCCCCTATCTTCTCCGCCGGGACTCCAATTGCAATGCCGTTTCTTCCGCCCTCCTTCGTATCTTCTTGCGCATCATTTTGGGTGCTTTCCGGGGCCTCCGTGGTGGGTTTGAACCTGAGTACGCAAAGTGTGGAACCATGAGGTAGCGCACCATTCTCCACATGACCGAAAGCATAGAACGAGAGGAGCGAGTTCACCTTATCTTGGATGGCCTTTGCGCGTGATCTTGTCATCGGTGCACTTGGTGGAGTTGGGTGGGCTACATCATCTCCCCCCCTTGAAAAAGAGTCGACCTCGACTCGGCGTCGTCTTCATCACTTGGGTATCCATGGAAGGGAGAGAGGTCCTTGACATTGAAGGAGTTGTGGACGAGGTACTTGGATTGCGGTAAGTCGAGCTTGTAGGCGTTGTTGTTGATGCGCTTGATGACCTTGAAGGGACCGTCACCTCTTGGCTTGAGCTTGGAGTTGCGCTCTTCGGGGAACCGGTCCTTGCGCAAGTGTAGCCACACGAGGTCACCTTCTTGGAACACCATGGGTTTCTTGTTCTTGTTCATGATAGAGGCTCGGTGCTCGGAATGCTTCTCAAGCGTAGCTCTTGTGGAGTCGTGTAGCTTCTTGATATAGTCGGTGCGCTTGTCGATGTCCATGTTTGCTCGCTCGCGTAGAGGCAAAGGGAGTATGTCGAGGACGGTGTTGGGGTTGAAGCCGTAGACGATCTCGAAGGGACTCTTCTTGGTAGCTTGATGGCGAGCACGGTTGTAGGCGAACTCGGCGTGTGGGATGCACTCCTCCCAATTCTTCAAGTTGGGCTTGATCAATGTGCGAAGTAGTGAAGAGAGTGTGCGGTTGACGACCTCGGTTTGTCCATCCGTTTGTGGGTGGTAGGCGGTGGAGAATAGTAGCTTGACGCCTAGCTTGGCCATCAACGTCTTCCAAAAGTAGGAGGTGAACTTGACGTCGCGGTCCGAGACAATGGAAGTAGGTACACCATGTAAACGCACAATTTCCCTGAAAAACAAAGTAGCAACATGTGAAGCATCGTCGGTTCGGTTGCAAGGAATGAAATGTGCCATCTTAGAGAAACGATCCACAACTACAAAGATTGAATCCATGTTGGTTTTAGTTCGTGGGAGGCCTAACACAAAGTCCATGCTAATATCACTCCAAGGTGCATGCGGGATAGGTAATGGCATGTAAAGACCATGGGGGTTGGAAGTGGACTTAGCTCGGAGGCATGTAGAACATCTCTTGACGTGTCTCTCAACGTGATGCTTCATCTTGGGCCAATAGTAGTTGGTGGAGAGCATGGCATAGGTCTTGTCGCGTCCAAAGTGTCCCATGAGACCTCCTTCATGTGATTCCTTCAATAACAACAAACGAAGAGAGGACTCGGGGATACACAATTTGTTAGCCTTAAACAAGAAACCTTTGTGAAGATAGTAATCATCGAAACCTCGGTTAGGCAAGCATTTCTCAAATATAGGACCAAAGAAAGCATCAGAAGCATATAAGTCTTTGATCTCATCCAAACCAATCACATTGATGTCAAGACGTGTAAGAAGGCATTCTTTCCTAGACAAGGCATCAGATACCACATTCTCTTTACCTTTCTTGTACTTAATGACATAAGGAAAAGATTCAATGAATTCAACCCATTTAGCATGCCTCTTGTTCAAATTGGTTTGGCTTTTCAAGTATTTCAATGATTCGTGATCGGAATGAATGACAAATTCTTTTGGCCAAAGGTAGTGTTGCCAAACTTCTAGCACTCTAACCAAAGCAAAAAGTTCCTTATCATAGATGGGGTAATTGAGTTTAGCACCATCAAGTTTTTCACTATGGTAAGCAACGGGGCGTCCGTTTTGCATGAGAACGCCACCAATTCCTATACCACTAGCATCACATTCAATCTCAAAAGTTTTCTCAAAATCCGGTAAGACAAGCAAAGGAGCTTCGGTTAAGCATTTCTTAAGTGTGTCGAAAGCTTTTTGTTGCGCATTGCCCCAAACAAAAGGTACATTCTTTTTGGTAAGTTCATTCAAAGGGCAAGCAATAGTTTAAAAATCTTTGACAAAGCGGCGATAGAAACCGGCAAGGCCATGAAAGCGCCTTATCTCACCCACGGAGGTAGGGTTAGGCCAATTCCTAATTGCCTCAATCTTCTTGTTATCTACTTCAATACCATTGGAAGAGATCACAAAACCCAAGAAAACAAGCTTGTTGGTGCAAAAATTGCATTTGGAAAGATTGGCGAAAAGTTTTGCGTTGCGAAGAGCCAACAATACTTGTGAAACATGATCAAGGTGATCTTCCAAAGATTTGCTATAAATGAGAATATCGTCGAAGTAAACCACAACAAATTTGCCAATGAAAGGACGTAGAACTTCATTCATGAGACGCATGAAGGTAGATGGGGCATTCGAAAGACCAAAGGGCATAACAAGCCATTCATACAAACCAAGTTTTGTTTTGAAAGCCGTTTTCCATTCATCACCTATACTCATACGAATTTGATGATAACCACTTTTAAGATCAATTTTGGAAAAGATAGTAGCACCACTCAATTCATCAAGCATGTCATCGAGCCTAGGAATAGGATGTCTATATCTAACGGTGATAGCATTGATAGGGCGACAATCCATACACATGCGGGAAGTAGAATCTTGCTTTGGAACAAGGATAACCGGCACGGCACATGGGCCAAGGGATTCGCGAATAAAACCTTTTTCGAGTAGCTCTTGGATTTGGCGCTCAATCTCCTTAGTCTCCTCGGGATTGGTGCGGTAAGGAGCGCGGTTTGGAAGGGGCGCGCCCGGAATGAGGTCAATACGGTGCTCGATTCCTCGAAGGGGAGGAAGGCCCGGAGGGAGCTCATCGGGAAAGACGTCTTCAAATTCCTGCAACAAAGGCAACAAAGATGGAGGAAGATTTGTCATGTCGTTAGTGTCAAGTGCTTCCCCTTTGCACAATAGGACAAAGTGAAGTATGGTTGGGTCATCTCTTAGCTCTCGCATCTCTCTTTTGGTGGCAAGTAAGGCAAAGCCTTTGGCATCACTCGGAATTTTTCCACTCATATTTGGCTTGTGGCTCTCACTCACTTTTTGGTGGATCACTCCCTCACCACTCATCTCACGAGATTTGAGCTCTTCTTGTCTACGGGCAAGAGTCTTGGCGTTGTCGGCGATCACTTGGCTAGGAGACATGGGACGAAGAACAAAAGTCTTGTTATTCCACTTGAAGCTATAGTGATTGGTACGCCCATCATGGATAGCACTCTTGTCGTATTGCCAAGGTCGACCAAGAAGAAGATGACATACGGTCATAGGAACAACGTCACAATCTACCGTGTCTTCATAGGGACCAATCTTGAAAGTCACGGTGACCATGTGTTGAATCTTGAAGGTGCCGGAGTCACTAAGCCATTGGACATGGTATGGATGAGGATGTTGCTTGTAAGGCAATTTGAGTTTGTCGCAAAGCTCTTTGCTAGCCAAGTTGTGGAAACTTCCACCATCGATGATGACCTTGATTGACTTGCCATCAATACCGGCTCTTGTTTGAAAGAGATTGCACCGTTGATCTTGCTCATCTTGAGGAGAAGAAGTGAGGAGTCTTGTGACCACTAGTGATGGATTCTTGTCCTCATCGCAATACACACTTTCTTCATCATCGTTGGGGACGTCCAAAGGGTTGAGAGCAACTTGATGCAAGGCATAGTATTCGCCTTTGCTCATGGAATCACGTTCACCGTCTTGGTTGACAATCATGATCATCTTGTTGGAACATTCAAAGGACTTGTGTCCACTACCACCACACTTGAAGCAAGTAATAGTGCTTGACTTGACTTGAGGAGCACTTGATGATGAGGTGGGAGGAGCTTGCTTCTTGAATGGTTGGGAAGACTTTTTGGGAGCACTAGAGGCTCGAGTGTTGCTCTTGGTGGTAGTTGGAGGAGGAACTTGTGTCATTGGAGTTGAGGATGATGGTCTTGAGTTGAAGAAAGCCTTTTGCTTGCTATATTTGAGATCTTCCGCAATTTGGCGTTCCGCCTTAAGAGCTTGGTGGACAAGGGCCACAATGTTGTCATACGGTTGATACTCGGCGATCTTCCTTATAGGATAGTTGAGGCCATTGAGGAAGCGGGCCATTGTTTGCTCTTGAGATTCTATCACATGAGCTCGAATCAAAGATGTCTCCATTTCCTTGTAGTACTCATCAACGGACTTCACACCTTGACGAAGTTCTTGGAGCTTCTTGAAGAGGTCACGCTTGTAGTGAGGAGGAACGAATCGAGCATGCATGAATTGCTTCATCTCATTCCAAGTGGCAATGGGAGCCATGCGATTGCGGACTCGTTCGGCTTGTAGACGATCCCACCATAAGAGTGCATAGCCTTCGAATTCCAAAGATGCTAGAGCAACCATCTTCTTGTCGGTGAAGTTGTGAATGCCGAAGATCTTGTCAACCTTGAGAGCCCAAGCAAGATAGTCTTCGGGATCATTCTCACCATTGAACTTGGGGACATTGAAACGAAGAGCACTCATGTTGTTGTCCTCTTGCGGACGATGGGGACGCTCATGTTGGTGCTCATGGGGGTCTTCATCATAAATGGGAGGTGAATCATCATAGGGGTCATCCTCATTGTCTTGGCGGTGGCGATCATGATGGGGAGGATGACGCTGGTGGTCATTAGGTGGTGGTGGTTGGTGGTGACGAAGCCTAGCTTCACGGCGTTCGCTATCATCATGGCCATTGTGATGTTGTCGAGGACGCTCTTGTTCTTGGCGAGGGTGTTGCGGAAGCACTTGTTCATCTCGCGGGTGTTGAGGATGATCATGTTCTTGGCGGTCATTGTTGTTGGGACGCGCATGGCGCTTAGGTGGCCTTCGATGTTGACGAGCATCTTCCACGAAATCATTGTGGCCATAGTCTTGAGCGTGGCCTTGTGGAGGTGGAGGATGATGGTGTTGTCGAAGGTCCGGGCGTTGCGGTTGTTGAAGAGGGTCACCACGGCCTTGGCGATGTCGAGGTGGTGGTGATGGCGAGCTATCCTCATACCAATTGCGTCGCGGAGGTTGTTGGGGTTGTGGAGGAGGTGGTGGTGGTTGTTGAGGTTGTCCACCCTCCTCCACGTTGTGGCGATCATGGCGATCGTGGCGATCATGGCGACGAGGTTGGTGAGGATCTTGATTGCGGTGGCTTGAGCGACGAGACCTTGAGGACGATGAAGAATGACGGCGATTGGCAAGATTAGCCAAGTTGATGTTGATGCACGTCATTTGATCATTCAATCGAGCCTCTTGCTCTTGTAGTCGACGCTCATAGCGTTGCAACCCGTCCTTGACGAGTTCGCGGAGTTGAAAGTGGTCATTGTGGGTAACGAAGTTGGCGCAAGCATTGTCGTTGTAGAATGGATTGCCTTCGTCTTCCGAGCTCGGACTTGTGAATACTCCTTCCCTAGCCATCTCAAAAACACACACAAGGGTGATATTGAAGAAATGGACGCCTCACTTACCCAACGTTACCTTTCTTGGTCATATTGAGGCTAGTGGACGAGCCTAGGTGTAGGGCGGTATGTCAAGAGCGAATCCAAAAGATCGAAAGAAACCGCAAACGGCAACACACACACTTTATATGGAAGGCAAATAGGTTAGGAAAGTGGTGAGGAAAAATCGACAAAACCGAAGAAAAGTTTGTTGTCAATCGTGGAGAAAATTCAAAGAAAAGTTAGCACAAAAACCAAACCTATAGGATGGAAATATGGTGGAACACACACATGCAAGGGAAAAATGGGGTTAGTGCGACCAATGGACGAGCGAAGAACGAAATGGCCCTAACGTAGACTAATGCTTAATGCCACACTAACTCAAAGAGGACGCTAGCTCAAACCGCAAATTTGAAGAGGCAACAAGATTCGCACCGTGGCAATCGGTCACTCTTTTCTTTTGCGACGCAATGCTACACGTTCCTACAATGGAAAGCAATTGGCACCGATCCTTTTGCTTCTTTTTCTATTTTTTTTTTGATTTTCTCTTTTTGATGGATTCCAAAGTGCCAATGCCTACTCGGTAGCTAATCTCTCACAAGCGCTAACCTCGCACTCTCGATGCCACAAATGCGATGCCAAGCGGTGTAAAAAGAACTAGTCCGATAGGTAAGTAACACAATGGGGTGGGGTGGTGCAAGCGGAAGCAAGTTATACCTCTCTTATTTGATGATCACGGACTTGCGGCCGTGGGGGAGTCGATGTCGTGGCGATCCGTTGATGTGGAAGCGTAGGTGATGTCGTGGGCGTCGCGTAGCACTTTGTTGCACTCAATTCGGATCACAAACGACAAAGAAAAACAAGTTCCAAATCTGTCGGAGAATCGAAGAGCTGAAATTTTCTGAGTTTTTGGCTCAAATTCGAAATTCCCACAAAATCAAGAAATTTTTTGGACGAAATTAGAAAAATTGGCTGAATAGAAAGGTGTGGAATGGTGTTTGGCAACAAATCTATGAAGAAAAACCACGAAAAACTCAACGAATCAACAGATCGGTCAAATTCCCTTTTGGCTATTTTTTTGAGGATTTTCGAAATTCTTGGTGGAAAAAGAAAAATTGGTGGATGGAAAGTGTTGGGGGTGTCGGATTCGTGTCAATCTAGCTCTGGATACCAGATGATGCGGAGGGTTACTCCTAGATTGGCCCGATCTTCACGAATCGACGGAGAACACGAAGAACACGAGGAACTCGATGAACACACGAGGGGGAAACGAGGGGGAGATCGAGGGCAACGCAAACAAACGCAAGGATAAATAGTAAGAACCGAAGAACCCCAAATCTTCCGTCAACTAACCCCGAGGGCCGCCTACGGAACAATCGATTCAACTGAGCTCACCTTGATTGAAACCGCTTTACACCCGTAGCCGGTCCACTACGCCAATAGAACCTCAAGATAATCGAGAGGAAGATTGGACAATTTCTTGATAGAAACCCGAAGGGAGAGATCAAGTAATTGGATGATCCTTGATACGATCCTCGACGAAGTCGGAGGAGTAGCCTTGATACGTTCCTCGGTACACACCGGAGGAGTAGTTCCTCAAAGAGGGATACAAGAGAGCTGAGCTCCAAATGTTCTAAATTCAACTCTAAACCCTAGATCTAGCTTGGGGGAGTCCTTATATAGCCGGGGGTCGAAGTAGGTGGAAACGGGAGCGAAAACGGATCTTTTCCGGGCATTTTCGGGTCCACCTCGGCCTAGGGGCCGGCCTGGCCGGCCTGGAACCCGGCCTGGGGCCAGGGTGGGCGCCTGGAGGAGGAGGCCGGCCTGGGTCCGGGGTGGGGAGGAGGCAGGCCGGCCCCCAGGCCGGCTGGCTCTGTTGGGTGCCCGGCCTGGGGCCGGGGTGGGGAGGAGGGAGGCCGGCCTCCAGGCCGGCTGCCTCTGTTGGGGGTCCGGCCTAGGGGGGGATGAGGCCGGCCTGGCCGGCCCCCGAGGCCGGGAGGGGCTCCTTTCCCCCTATCTTCTCCGTCGTGACTCCAATTGCGATGCCGTTTCTTCCGCCCTCCTTCGTATCTTCTTGCGCATCATTTTGGGTGCTTTCCGGGGCCTCCGTGGTGGGTTTGAACCTGAGTACGCAAAGTGTGGAACCATGAGGTAGCACACCATTCTCCACATGACCGAAAGCATAGAACGAGAGGAGCGAGTTCACCTTATCTTGGATGCATTGCGCGAGCTGCTGCGAGTCTGCGACCGGCCTGGTCGCTGGTACGTGCTGGCAAAGTTGTATACTAATACTTATTCGAAGTCCAACATGGTGTTGATGTTGCTGGCCGGAAGGCTGTTAAGCCAGGCCCGAGGCGGCCCTTGCAACAGGAGGGACGCGTAGCGGACTACCACCCTCTTGTTGCTGACTGCGATGACGACGGCGGTGACGTAGTCGGTTAGGTAGTCTTCCGGTTTGGTGGATCCATTGTACTTGGTGGTGTCTCGGGGGAGCGAGAATTTCTCCGGGAAGGGCTCCCCCCTGATGCATGGTCCCAGGCACGCGGAGTCGTTTGTCAGCTCGTCTTTTATCTCCTATGAGAGCTTGAGCCTATCAATGCGTCCATGGAGGCTGTTGTTGACTCTGGGGCCGAAAGGTCCTAGACGTCCCTAGACCTTGCCTCGAGGGTTGGCCTGCTCGGGCTCCTGGGGACGGTTCCCTTGATTCGGTGGTGGTGGCGGAATATTCGCCCGGCTGCCCGGCGTAGCCTGCTGGTGTCGCAGCCTGCCTTGGTTGTTGTTCCGGCTACCGC
>CM054061.1:56042992-56466256 GCA_028641055.1 Alopecurus myosuroides
CTGCACTTTACTTCGAGCGTCTGTTTTTTATTATTTTTTTCCCTGCTGCAATAAACTTAGTTGGATCCTATCATACTTGTTTTGGGAGAGAGACACACTCCGTTTTCATTGCTTAGAACACTCTAGTTTTCACTCTTATTGTTCTTTGAGTGTTCACTTTTTGCTAGTACTGCGTTTAGCCCTTGTTTTCCACTCATATTTTGGCCAGAGCTTGTTAGTTTGATTCAGTTATATATGATTAGCTCTCTTGTATTTTATGAATATTATCTATGAGAGTTGTTTCAAACAAGTTAATTGGCGTTGGAGAAGAGTAAAAGATTTCATGCTTATAACGGTGCAAATAGAAGCTTGTTTAGAATGTGGCTAGACGTTATTGATGCAGCCCACCGTATTCCACCAAGCACAACACCGATAAACGACAAGGTGAACTCACTCCTATCTCCGTATGTTTCCGGTGACTTGGTGAACGGTGCGCTACCTCATGAAATACCCCTCTACATGCATAGGTTGGATCAAACCATAGAGCCTAAGATGGTGCACTCGATGCTCAAGAACATGCCCAAGACGGTTCCCAAGAAGATAGGAAAGAAGTGGGAGAAGACGGCATCAAGATCGGAGCTCCGAGGAGGAAGAACGGAGAGAAACGGGGTCCCCGGCCTCAACCCCCAGCCAGGCCGGCCTCCCCCTCCCTCAGGCCGGCCAACCAACAGAAGAGGCCGGCCTCCCCCTCTCCCACCCTGGCCTCAGGCCGGCTGCACATGGGAGCCAGGCCGGCCACCTGCCCGAAGGCCCCGACCCCCACCACGGCCCCAGGTCGGCCTGCCAGGCAGGCTGCCTCCAGGCTGGGGCGCCCAGCTCCCACCCCGGCCTCACTGGCCGGCCAGGCCGCCCCCTCCCAGGCCGACTTCCCTGCTGCTGCCCCAAGACAAGGAGAAGATGCCCCCCACCTACCCCCTAGGCTATATAAGGGACCAAGGTGGCTAGTTCTAGGCATAGAGTTGACTTGAGATAGGATTGCGCTTTGTGCTCCCCCTCCCATGTGGAGAACCTCCCCCATGGGATCCATGGCTACTCCATAGATTCATCTATTGGAATGTGTCAAGATCTCTCCAAGTAGCTACTCTTTCACCTTGTGACTCTAGTAGTTCTTGACAACCTTCCCCTTGTGGCTTCTGTTGGATCGGTGGACGGGCCGGTGAGAGGAATCGGTTCCAATTAGCGTGTTGTTGACTTGGGTTTGCGATCCCTCGTAGGCTTCACGAGTTATCTCCCCTTTTGTGTGCGTGAGTTCATCGTTTTCTTCGTGCGTTCTTCGCGTTCTTCCCAATCTCCCCACCTCTCGTGCGTCAATCCGTGAAGATCGGGCCACCCTAGAGGCCAGGCCCATATCATCTGGTATCACGAGCAAGGTTGCCACGGATTTGACACCCCCTTTCCCCCCAAATTTTTCTTGTTTTTGCCTAAATTCGAAAATTTCCACCAAAAATAGCCCCAATTTGCTTTTGGATCGATCTGTGATTTGAGTGCGTTTTGGTAGGTTTTGATCCGTGGATCTATTGCTAAACTTGTTGATCTACCTTCCCTTGCGTCTTCGTGGCTCAATTCCACCTTTTCCCCTTCGATTTGGTGTTTTTCGGAGCCATTTTCCGCCCCAAAAAGTCAAAATCGGGTCAAAATCGCGTCCCAGGGCAGCCTGGCCTCAAAGCCCGGCCAGGCCGGCCTCAAAGGACCCCATGCCGGAGCCCTACCCGAGCCTCCCGGCCTCCACCCCGGCCTCAAAGCCCGGCCAGGCCGGCCTCCCAGAAAACTGCCGCGTTCCTTCACCGTTTTGGCCATAACTTTTGACTCGGGACTCCGTTTTGAGTGATCTTTTGCTTGTTTTGTAGGAAATTACATCATCTACATCACCATTGCAGAAGATCCATAATTAATTGAAGCCTAATTTCGTGAGGAAGCACGAAACTTCTCAGCCTATAGGGTGAAGATCGTCGGAGAGAGGTATAATCATCCTGAATCTTCTCCCTCTTGCCATTCCTTTGTGAGCCAACTTACCTTGTGATTACCTTACCTATTGAGGATAGTTCATCTTTGATTGCTTGGGATTTGCACACTTTTACCGTGTAGTTTCCGAGCGACCGTTGTATGCGCTAATTCATATAGTTTCATTTGTTGGCACAAAGTGAGTGAGCAAAAAGTGAAAAAGCAAAAGAGAGAAGAGAAGAGAAAGAATAAGAGAGAAAAAGGAAGCCACCACTTTCCATACCACTTGTAGGAAGCGCGCAAACTGGATGAACATCTCGTAGGTGGTGCATTGTGTGCAAATCTTGTAGCCCACCAATAATTTGCAATCGAACTAGCGGCTCTCCTTGTACTTGTGCAACACGAGCTTTATAGTATTCGCTAGAATCATTTGGTTCCTTAGCTCACATTTTGGTTGCACTAGTCCCATTTATCTCCGTGTGTGCGTTTCCATGGCGAACGCTCTGCGTAGGTCGCCCTACGCGAGCCCAATCCTAGGTCCCCTCGTGTGCCATTAGATCAGCATCCAACGGCCAAAATCAGCAAAACGTGTTTTTTCATTTACCCCCTTCCGTTTTTAGGATATAGAACCCGCAGTCCACTGTAGCCCCACTTAAGCGAAGGGGTATATCAGGTTGCCCCCGGTCATCCCGATAATTATAGCAGAACTGCCATTGCAACAAATTCACTCGAGTCGCAACAAAAATTTATCGCTCTGTGTACAAAAAAAAAGTATTGCAACAAATTGTTTCGAAAAAAAATCGAAAAATATAAGTAATGTTACAAAAGAATAGTTAAACAATGTGTTTATTTCATTGCAACAAAAAAGTTCAAGCAATTCAACAAAAATCACAACCTTTTGCAACAAAAAAAATTATTTGCATCAACTAAAAAGTTGGTAAGCAACAAAATAATTTGTCACCGTTCCAGTTGCAACAAAAATTATCCCCTATTTCAACAAAAAATCAAAACGATAGCAACAATAAAATCACATGTTTACAACATGTGAAGGAGCGCACAAAAACATATCATTCCCAATGAATTCTGAACACGTATACACATTTCTTACAAAATCATCCAGAAAAACATTGCAACATATCGCTTGTGTTTTCTCAACAAAATGCGTGCAAATTTGTTACAAAATTTAAAGACGTACGCAACATCCATAAAAAAAATGAAGTCACTTAGCGTATATAACCACGTGAAGTGGGCTGTTGAAAAAAATATTTTGAGGCGAAAATTGGGCCAAAAAGTCAAATTGCAGCTAATTGGGCCTAGTCAGGCCGGCCCAAGTGGGCTGTCCATGCACAAAAGAACCCAGGAAGCAAAGGGACCTACGTTTGGCAACCTTAGGTCCCCCTAGAATAAGCATTTTCCTTTTGGAGATCAACTTGTTGTTGCTTTGTGATCATTGTGGTTCTCTACTTGCCATTGCAATATCTTGGTTTCCGGTTGTTCCATTAGCTTTCCACTTTCCATACCTATCCACCTGCAAAGGGACCTACGTTTGGCAACCTTAGGTCCCCCTAGAATAAGCATTTTCCTTTTGGAGATCAACTTGTTGTTGCTTTGTGATCATTGTGGTTCTCTACTTGCCATTGCAATATCTTGGTTTCCGGTTGTTCCATTAGCTTTCCACTTTCCATACCTATCCACCCATAAGCCGTGTGTGTTTTGGAGCGTGTTTTTGGATCTTTCGAACTCAAGTCACTTCATTCTTTTTGTTATCGGTTTCTCTTCGCATGGTCCACTAGTTCCAATATTTGCTAAAAGGTGAGGTTTGAGCTCTTAGGTCTTCACACTCTATATATACACTTGTGCTCGTGAGTAACCATGTGTAGCGAGAGCGGAGCATATGGAGGCCATGATGACCATGACGAGTACATGATGGACCACTACGAATACAACAAGGACAACGACTACAACGAGCTAGACATGGACCACCACTCCTACGAGCACGACATTGTGGTTGACCACTACTACGAGCATGACATGGTGGATCACCACCACTACTACGACCACGACGTCGAGCTCTACACCGACTACTCCTCCCCAAGCATCATCGACATGGAGGAGCACCACACCAACCACGACAACTTCGACTCCATGAGCTCCAAAGACATGAACTACTACTACAACTATGACACCGCAAGCTTGGATGACGAGATGGAGCCATGCTACACCGACAACGCATCCACAAAGATGACGGAGTACGACACCGACAACGACTCCACAAGCATGAGGGACAATATGGACCTCTACACCTACTTCGACTCCGACATGGATGAGCTCACTTACAAGAACTTACTCTCCAAGCTTCGAGGGCCAAGATATCATATGTCATATGGTTCATGCTCAACACCAAGGAACTTCAAGGATAATGCCAAGGCCAACACAAGACAACTCCCTTCAACCTCAAGATGGTGCAACGACAAGAAATCCGACAAGTTGGCAACGTCAAGATGGGCTCCTTCCACATCAAGACGGCGCCACAAGAAGGACATAATCGAGGCCCCATCAAGCGAGCAGGACAAGAAGCCAACGCATCCGAATGACTTTCGGAGTCATCCCACACATGAAGTGCGGGAACGCCGCAAGCTTCATCATCAACAAACTTCAACCTATCATCACCAAGCTCAGCACCAAGATCGTCGCCATGATCATCATCGACATATGGGAGAGAGTGGTACACCCACCTCACCGCATCCTCCACCACAAGCACCGCGACGACATTGGTTTGAGCATTGCTCGCCATCACCACTACCTCGACCTCGACACCGACAAGGCCGTGGTGACCCTCTTCAAGATCACCCTCTACGACCGGATATTCTTCATCACCCACCTTCTCCAAGCTCGACTCATGACTATGGTCTACATGGCTTCGTGGATGGTGCTCGCCCACATTCAATGCTTCCAAGGCAAAATGTGTGTCACCGCCACAATGACCACCAAGACCAAGTCCCTTATCAAGAAGGTGCCCTCGACATGGCTTCAAGTGAATGCCTCCCACAACTCCACCACAATGACCACCGGCGCCATCCTCTCCATCATGACCGCCATCGCCAAACCAATGAGGATGACCAACATGAGCTTCCGCTACCCATCTTTGATGAAGACCCACATGAGATACTTCCTCAATGCCAAGCAAGTGAGAATGCTCCGTATGGCTTGTCTTTCCCCATCTTTGAGGAAGACCCCAATGAGAGTCCACTTCGACATCAACCAAGTGGGATTGATCAACTTGCTACTTCACTACCCATCTTTGATGAAGACCTACAACAAGATGGAGGAAGTGAAGGCCCTCCCATATATGATGATGATGCTATGAGCCTAATTTCCCCTCTCCTTCAAGATGAAGACCTCTTATGCCCCATTTGCAAGGGCCATGGTCACATAATGTGGGATTGCCAAGGCGGCAACCAAGATGGCGCGTCAAATGGAGATTCCATCCATGATTCTTCTCCTACCATATTGGATGAAGCACCGCATCACCTTGACCACGGATTTCCATCGCATCATCAAGGCCATGAAGACAAAAACTTGAGCACCCTTTGCCTCAATGTTACAAGGTTCAAAGACCATGAGTGTCATCACCAACATGAGGAATGGGATCCTCCACCTCATCATTACCAAGAGTGTGCCTCCTATTCACACCCCGCCTTCGACAAGGATCAAGATCATCCTCGCCATGGACACTATGATACCACTACTTCATCAAGGCAAGAGTCAAGAGACACTTCATCACCGACAGCCATCCACAACACCCATGTGCGCCATACTTTGAGGAAGGACTATGGACTCCATGGTCAAGCACATGAGCGTAATCATCACCATCAACCACTTGAGGATGCTACAAGGCATGGCTTACACTACCACATCACGGAGATGATCGAGCCTTCTTCGACACAAGCCATGAACCTACCTCCTCTGCCAAGCAAGCCCAACATTCCACACTTGGAGATCAAACCAAGAGACGAGATGCTCGAGTCCTGCTCGCCACATGCTATGACACTACCAACTCCAAGCAATGCAACTACCTCGACAAACCCGCACACCTCAAGTGCCAAGACTTTGGAGCCTTCTATTGTCCCCTCTCAAGCTTCTAGTGAGACGAGTGGTGAGAGAGAGATCCACCATCACGTGAGTGAGAGCCACAAGCCCATAATGAGTGGGAAAAGCATGAGTGTTCTTAGAGGCATCACCATGATAGCCACCAATAGTGAGATGAGAGTTGAGAGCAAAACCCCATATGTGCTTATCGACACAAACGGCTTACCAACTTTCTCTCCATCTTTGTTGTCTATTTTGCAGAGATTTGGTGACCCTATCAAGCATCCTCGACCTCATGGACTTCTCCACATACAAGGCTCTCCACACCGCATGAACATCGACACCGACTTGAAGATTTGGAAGGAGCACATTCCGCTCGTCATGATCCACATGGAGATTGACAAGAGCTTCTACGACAATGCATTCTCCATCCACACTCCTCAAGTCAAGATCTACACGACGCTTCACAAGCACTTCAACAACAACGCCTTCTACGCCTACATATCACATGTCAAGAGGTGCATGGAGTTCGACAAGCGCATCCACGACAACGACTTCTACGCCTACCTCCCTCATGTCAAGATGCACTTGGAGTTCGACAAGCGTGTCAACGACAATGACAACCATGACTACATGCCAAACGCCAAGATGTACATGGACTTCGACAAGAGAATCAACGACAACGCAACCAATGCCAAGTTCATCTACACTCTACCGCTCCCACAACCAATGGAGCAACCACCTCTTGAGCACTTCGACGACGGCTACATCGCCTTTCAAGCTCATCCTCTTCCATCCAATGAGGACCATGTCAAGATCGTCATCGCCTTTGGACTACACCCTCCACGAGCATACCTTGGCATGATCTTCGATAAGAGGATTAACTTCAACGACTACACCGCCATTCAAGATCTTCTTCACCAAACCAAGGACGACCACTTCAACATCGTCATCACGTTTGGACCACCCCCACTACGAGCCTACCGTCACATGAACTTCGATAAGCGGCTCAACTTCAACGACATCTTCGTCGTCACCATTCCTTCTCCAGCTCATGCATGGATGGAACGAGAGTCGAGGACGACTCTTTTTCAAGGGCGGGGGAGATGATGCAGCCCACCGTATTCCACCAAGCACAACACCGATACACGACAAGGTGAACTCACTCCTATCTCCGTATGTTTCCGGTGACTTGGTGAACGGTGCGCTACCTCATGAAATACCCCTCTACATGCGTAGGTTGGATCAAACCATGGAGCCCAAGATGGTGCACTCGATGCTCAAGAACATGCCCAAGACGGTGCCCAAGAAGATAGGAAAGAAGTGGGAGAAGACGGCATCAAGATCGGAGCTCCGAGGAGGAAGAACGGAGGGAAACGGGGTCCCCGGCCTCAACCCCCGGCCAGGCCGGCCTCCCCCTCCCTCAGGCCGGACAACCAACAGAAGAGGCCGGCCTCCCCCTCTCCCACCCTGGCCTCAGGCCGGCTGCACATGGGAGCCAGGCCGGCCACCTGCCCGAAGGCCTCGGCCCCCACCCCGGCCCCAGGCCGGTTGCCTCCAGGCTGGGGCGCCCAGCTCCCACCCCGGCCTCACTGGCCGGCCAGGCCGGCCCCCCAGGCCGGCTTCCCTGCTGATGCCCCAAGACAAGGAGAAGATGCCCCCCGCCTACTCCCCTAGGCTATATAAGGGACCAAGGTGGCTAGTTCTAGGCATAGAGTTGACTTGAGATAGGATTGGGCTTTGTGCTCCCCCTCCCATGTGGAGAACCTCCCCCATGGGATCCATGGCTACTCCATAGATTCATCTATTGGAATGTATCAAGATCTCTCCAAGTAGATACTCTTTCACCTTGTGACTCTAGTAGTTCTTGCCAACCTTCCCCTTGTGGCTTCTGTTGGATCGGTGGACCGGCCGGTGAGAGGAATCAGTTCCAATTAGCGTGTTGTTGACTTGGGTTTGCGATCCCCCATAGGCTTCACGAGTTATCTCCCCATTTGTGTGCGTGAGTTCATCGTGTTCTTCGTGCGTTCTTCGCGTTCTTCCCAATCTCCCCACCTCTCGTGCGTCAATCCGTGAAGATCGGGCCACCCTAGAGGCCAGGCCGATATCATTTATCATGTCATGTTGGATGTTATTTTAACTCTATGCCTAGTAATTATTTATATAGAATGACTTGTACTAAACATATGAGAGTGCTTCATGAGCCATTGAAAGAACCAGTCGTTGTTTTTATCATATCAAAGCATAATATTGTGGTATTCTCCTTTGAATGATTTATTTGGTTGACTTGGCGCATGCTCACACCATGTTATGACTATAAACCAGTCACCTATAGCATCCATGATCATTTAGTTTTTGACTTGCAATGCCATGTATGCTTTGATCAATAATGTTTTTGTTGCTATGCATGATTATGGCCATTATGCTCTCTTGATTTGTCGCTCCCAGTCTTTGCTAGCCTCCACCTGTACTGAGTATGAGCTCTACTCGTACATCAAACTCCCAAAAACCAAAGTTTGCCAAATGTGTCCACCATACCTACCTACATGTGGTATTTAACCACCACTCCAAAGTAAATTGCTCATGGGTTACCTTTAAAACCTTCAAAATTATACATGTTTTGTGCCCCTATTTTAGCTCACGAGGACGCACATAGAGAATCTTTATCACACTTGTTGATTGGACTTCACACACCTGGATGTAACGTCCCAGTGTTCGGGAGGTTATAAGGATCAAAATATAATATGTGTATTTGCAAAGCATGCATCTAAAAATACGGAAAAAAATTGGCGCGAAAGTTTAAACGAAGCAAAATGACCAATGTTTCCCTTGACACGATGAATTAGGTCTAGATCATCTGGTCAAGAGTACATTTGGAGTGATATTTATAACATAGTATCTCTACAAACCAAATAATTTGATAAGACAAACCATTATTGGTTATGACCAAGCACAAACTCTCAACATCCTTAACCACAAGTCTATAAGTGACTTGAGATAATTCAACTAGGTATCTAGAACTCAAAGAGGGGTGAGTATCCAAATCACATAACTGATGAGTATACTTCCACAAATGAGTAATGCACAATTGAATAATCTCATCGACAGAGATATTATGTCCTCTAAACATGAACTCCTTAAGTTATCAACCATTCACACAACATATTTCTAAATCATCTAATAACTACTAAGTGAACCTTCACAAGTAAATAACAAAGGTTAAATAGAACAAAAATGATACAAACACGTATTAACTCAAAACCCACAAGTGGTAAACGACATAATTTTTATTAACAACATATATTTATGGAATATCTACATATCTCAAAATAATAAAGAGAAGAATATAAAGTAACAACATGACACTTTGAGAAACCAACTAACAACTCCGACTTAAGTCATCAAACCCCAATAACCTTCACATGCTCATTGTCCCATTCATCTTATGAAAGTGAGCATATGAGATTTCAACACATTAAGGGACCACTAGAATTGTATTAACCGGAAACGTTGATACATGTGTGTTTAATAAACAAACAATGGTTCCTAGTAAAGCCTCTCTTTTAACTAGCTCGTTGATTAATAGATGATCAAGGTTTCCTGATCATGAACATTGGATGTTGTTAATAACGGGGTCATGTCATTAGAAGAATGATGTGATCAACACTTACCCAATATCAAGATAACAATACGATCAAGTCATTTAGTTTATATTGTTATATCTTGCATACGAGGTAACTTATTCCTTAGACCATGAGATCATGCCAATCACTGGTACCGGAAGGGTGCTTTTATGTCATCAAACGTCACACCGTAACATGGTGACTATAAAGGTGTCGTTAGGTATTCGGAAAGTATTAGTTGAGGATCATGGATCAAGAGTGGGATTTGTCCATCCAAAATGACGGAGATATATACTCTGGGCCCTCTCGGTGATATCACATCGACACCGCTTGCAAGCACGTGATATGATCACAAGGATGTTATATCATGGGAACGAGAAAAGAGTACTTGTCGGTAACGAGATTGAACAAGGTATGGTTGATACCAATGATCGAATCTCGGACAAGTAAAATATCGCGAGACAAAGGGAATAGTTCACGACGTTGTTGGCTCACACGATCACGAGAGTCATCGTTGAATATATAGGAGTCATCACGGATATCCAGATCCCACCGTTGATTATTGATCGGAGAGGAGTCTCGATCATGTCTATCTTATTCACGAACCGTAGGATGACATACTTAAAGTTCGATGACGCGTTTGAGAGGATACGGAATATCGAAGAATATTTTGGGCAGCACCGAAATTGTTTCGGGGAAAATTGAAATAGTTCAAGGGGTTTTGCGTCGTATGGTTGTTAATAGAATTAACAAATGATTCGAGGTGATATATGCAAATGTTTTTTAATAGAATTAACAAATGCTGAAATAAAGAAATAAAATATTTTATTTATTTATTAAAGAAAAACTCTTGGATTTTCTAAGTGGAGTTTTAAGGGAAAATGAGTGGGTGTGAGTGGAGTGTCCACTCACATCATGAGGGAAGCGGTGGGGGCACACCATGGGGCTGGACGCACCCCCCTTGGGCTGCCTCCCCCCTCTCCTATAAAAGGAGGGTGAGAGCTCTCCCTCCTTCACACGCTTGCCCACTAGCTTTTCCCTCCACCCGCTGCTCCATTCCATGGTCTCCGGCTTGGCGAAGCCCTGACCGTGGGATTCTTCTTCACCACCACGCCGTCATGTTGATGGAGTTCCGAGGGATCCTATACTTCCGCCTCCCCGCTGGATCGAGGGAACGGAGGTCGTCATCAACCGTATGTGTGACCGATCACGGAGGCACCACCAGATTGCGGTGCACATCTTCTCGCTTTCGGGATCGGTGTGAGTCCGACTACGCCAACAACGAGATTTGATCTCGTAACGCTTTGTGTCTTCAAGGGTATGTGTTCTCCTTAACCCTATCTTCGCCCGTTGCACTTCGTCTCCTAGATTAGATCTTGGCCTTTCGGGTGTCTCTCGCGTAAGAATTTTTTTGTTTTCTATGTAACGACCCCTTCATAGAAGTAGTCTGGTAACAAGTTTGCAACCTTGTTAACAAATCACTTTTGTAGGCTCTAACAATTGATTGTCATATGCAAATAAATAGAAGGTTAGATAAACTTGTACTTATCAGCCATTTGGATATGAAAAGTAATTTGGGGGCAAGCCTTGGAACCTTGTCAACAAATTCTTCTTATATGCATAGGGAAAATTGATGGTATAAAATACACCTACATTCTGTTATATATACAACCATGATCCATACAACGAGAAGATTATCAAGGAGGAAATAATAAACCACATTATAACTTAAGTAACACGTTCAAGTTTTAAGTAAGAAGGAAACCAAGATAAAGGACAAAACAAGTAACATGTTGAAAACCAAGTGTTTGGTGTTATATAAGAATAGTTTGGCTACAAGGTCAGGCCAACCTTGTGAACAGATTATTCATGTAAGCATTTAAACACTTGAGTTTCAGTAAGTTAATCTTAATCACAATTGAATATAACCCATAAATGAAATTGTTATGAAATCAAATGAATGCATAATACCAGGAGATGCAAATTGCTACTTAACTTAGTATCTAGGAACCAGTCCAGATATCCTATAAGCTCTAGTGGTGAAATTCTTAAGTCAAGAGACCAACAAGGGAGAGAAAACACTTAGGTAATCCAAGAGAAGAACCTACTGGATAGGGACCAAGGCGATAACAGAACACAAGTAGCAAATAGAGACAAGGATATTGCAGGAAACAGAAGACCACGAGAAGCAACACTGCCTCGGTAAGGGAGAATAAGAGATTATCTACTGAATCATTAGGTAATATTAGAGAACCTAAAACCTTTGTGCCTTGTAAAGCTCAACAGAGGTGAGGAACATATAATAATATCTTAAGTGGAAACAATTATCCAGTAAGAAATAATAACAAGCCATTGCATCCAAATGTCTTGTGATATGTTGAGGTACGTGGAAACA
Organism: Alopecurus myosuroides; assembly: GCA_028641055.1. NCBI lineage: Eukaryota > Viridiplantae > Streptophyta > Magnoliopsida > Poales > Poaceae > Alopecurus > Alopecurus myosuroides. The sequence goes on from CM054061.1 coordinate 56,055,080, forward strand.
AGCTTAACTACCTTGTTTTTCAGATCCTTCTCATCCATAATACAAATGGATAATAACAAGAATTCATCCATACACCAACATATAAATGATTGCATGTTCTAAAAACAACACTACTAAGAAGTTTACAAATGGTTTCTTAAAAAGAACTTATAGCTAAAATTGTCCAATTAAGATACACCACTTTGGTATCCACATGATTGTTGTGTGCGCTCATATTAACCATGCCTAAAATAATTTAATAGCCATTTAAAATAACTAAACTGAGAGAAATAACAAAAACCACTTAATCCAGCACCCTAAGTATAAAATTCAGATCTTTTTCAATTTCACCAAAGTAAAACATGGTGAGGTTAAGAATTTAATAAGGATTTCAAATATTATTTTTAATAATTTTTCTGTTCACAAAAAGGCCGTAAAAACAAGGATTTCTTCTCACTTTTAAAACCAGAAGGACCTAGATGTTAATATTCCAAATTATAGGGGGTTATCAAAAATTTCCATTAAGATTTCTTCTTTTTTCTTCCTCTGCCAGAAGGAAGAGGAGATCGTCGTTGTGGCAACCCACTGCCACCTCCTGTTGCTGTCGTTTCGCGAGGATAAGATCACGGGGAGTCGTCTGGATCTCTCTATCTACTTTCTCTCTCGCGTGCACTCTCTGTCTCTCTCTCAAACGCACTTAAATGGAAAACCCTAACCTCTTGGACCACCGCTGGTTGTTGTCGTCTCCAGCCACGGTTGGCTTCAACAAGAGTGTCATCAGATCCACGGAGTTCTCCTCTTCCTCCTCCCCCTGTATCGCTTGTCGGGATGACCAGAAGCCGACGAATTGGCCGTCGTCCCCAACTCTGGCCGTGAGGCGATTTTTTACACCGCCATCGCTTTAGACCTTTCGAGCTTCTCCGACTTCAACGTCGCGTTCCTGGTGAGCTGCGGAACCTCTAGATGCTCACCATCACCGAGAGCCGCCGTTGGTCGTCGGGGTAATTCCGGTGACCATTTGTTCACACCACCACCACACACACACACACTCGACATAGACTACTTAAGAGCATCTCCAGTCGCGCCTCCCAAACGCGCCCCCACGGCCTCTTCCCGTCCAGAAGGGGCCCGAGCACGCCCACTCGCGCCCCCCATTGGGCCTTCCCGTCCGGATGCCCCCTTGTTCCCGTCCGGCAAACCCAGCCCAACCCCGCCTCCCAGGGGCTCCCGTGGGGGCGCCGGACGAGTCGTTCGGCGCTGCGGGCCCGTCCTGCCAGCGACCCAAGACGGCCAAAAATTGGCCCACGCCGCCACGTCAGCTTCCTCTGCCTCACAGCACCACCGACGCCCAAGTAGGCGAAACTTGACAAAAAAATGTTCGAAAATTTGAAAAACAAACTAGCTTAATTTCATTGATAGGGAACCGAATATAGGCGAGATTTTACATAATTTGGATGAAATTTAAAATAAATACGACGCAACTGCCTACATGCCTAGGTCCTTGTACATCTCGATGTAGTCGCCGCCGTCGTCGTCGTCGTCGCTCGGCGGCTTGGCCTTCGGGGCGGCGCTGCTGCTGCTCTGCCCTGGGTCGCCAAGTTACATTGGCGGCGAAGGGCAGACGTCGTCGTTGTCGTCGCTGTCCGAGAGGAGAATGATGTCGCCCGGTGCCTGTGGAGGAGCACGCCCTTCCCTAATGACAAGGGACTGGTTGCGGGTCCGCCGGCGTGGAGGTACCTCCTTGACGACGGCGAGAGGAGTAGGTGGCAGAGAGGGCGCGGTCGCGGGGTGGTTCTTCCCCCGCAGCCTAATCTGCCGCTCGATATGGGCGAGGACACGGGCGAGCGTGCGCCCGGGCTTGCTCCACCACATGCGGCGGTCGGCGGCATTGTTGCGGCTCGAGAGGGCGTCGTGGGTAGGGACCTCGTCGAGCTCCCAGTCCAACCTGTCCTGGAAGTACGCCGTCCAGGCCGCCTCGTTGGCGGGATGCCACTCAGGCTGCTTGCGCATCGCCGACATCATCAGCTTCCGGATCTCTTCAATCTCGATGACGCGCTCTGGCCTAGTGGGCGGCGGAGGCACATGCACGCCGCCTGCGTTGAACCGCCAGTGCCTTGGCGCTCTCATCCCGGCAGCGAGTGGTAGTTGGATTCGTAGAGCAGCCGCGCCTCCCAGACACGCAGGGTTCGGCGGCCAAACCCGTTGGCGGCCGCGCCGGCAAGGTAGTTGCGGTTTACCATGGCGAGGGGAGGCGGGAAGAGCGGCGACGGGAGGAAGGAAGAGCGGCGAGGAGAATGGGGCCGAGGATGGTGACGGGGCCGGGTTTTGTAGCCGGGGGTGGGCAAGACGAGGCGGCGACATCGCCATTACTACGCCACGTGGGCGATTGTACTGCTCCGCCGCAGCGTTCCCTCTCGTCGAGACGTCAATGCGCGCGGCTCCCGAGGCGACGAGTCTCTTCCTCGCTGATAGGGCGGGCCCGCAGCCCGAAGGGTTTTGGGTTGGGGCGCCGAGTGGAAACGGGGCAGCCCCATGGGCGCCTTCCCGTCCGGACGAGCCCCCAAAGGGTGTCCCCAGGCGCGGATCCGGACGCCTATTGGGGGGCGCGATTGGAGATGCTCTAAGCTATTGGAGCCAACAAAATGAACCAATTTGCAGCAAATCTGTGGATTGCATGCAAGAAGAGCAGAGATCCGCTCTGATGTTGATGCGATCCCGACGTCATCTTGACGTCATATTGATTTCTCCTTTTCTTTTAATTTTTCATTATTATTAATTCGAATATGACAGGTGGGTCCCACCTGTCAATTTAAAATAGGCAGAAAAATCAATAAATTTAGTAATTCAATAACTTTTAATCCAATTATCAGAAAAATACAAATAAAACATATAAATTCTTATAAAAATAAAATCTAAATGTTTATAACCTTTTAAAAAATGTTTCATGAAGTTTGAATTTAAACTAATTCATTTAAAAATTGAGAAAAATAATAAATAATTCAAAAAATCAGAAAAAATACAAGTTATATACCAAATTGCTTAGAAAATCAAATGCAAATCATCTATGATATTTTCAAAGTCATTTGATCAAGTTTCCATGTGTGTAATATTTTGCATAGTCATTTAATTCATTTCAAATTAAGAAATTAATAACTTATTCAAATATTTTAAGAAAGCTTTAAATGTTATACCAAATTAAATATAAAACCATTTTCAAACCAAATATGAGAAACATAAAAAAATTGTTTAACTTATGAATTGTTTCTAAAAGTATAATGGAATTCTATCATGCATGTTTCATTATAACCAGAAATAACTACCACAACATTATTTTCCTTATTTGTAAAACCTCATGTGTTCACACTCCTAAACTCTCATAAAAATTAAAAAATTATAAGATGATAGTGCCAATTCCTTTGTCTTAGCTCTACACTTTTCAACATCATTGAAGAAAATATGTATTTTATCTTTTCAATAGTTGTTTTCCATGTGGTGTTGTCTTAATTAGTACCTAACCAAGTAATAAACACTTCTACTTAAACATGATAAAAATTGTTTGTTAAGTAAAATTGAAACACATGTAAGTCTAAAAGAAGTAACAACCTCATCACCACAAGTACTGAAACAACTGTAAGTCACCTAAAACATGTTTAATTAAGTTATCGTATCAAACATAGCTTACACTTGTAAGCGGAGGAAATTTCCAGGGTATTTTGCGATGCATCTCATTACCATGCTTGTATCATCTTGCCAGTGTTTTCTGTTGTCCCTACCGGGACTACTTTGCTATCTTTCAGATCTCGGGATTTCCACGCAACCCTCGAACCCCGAAGACATGGAATATTACCGTTATTTCTATCTCAAGCAAGTTCATCACTTGCTCATATCCTTTGCAGTATTTACTAAAGAACTATTTGCAAAACTGTATCATATTACCACCTATTCTCAAAACAATACATGATCTTATTTTTATTATAATATGACTAATTGAATGACTAGTGGAGTGGTAGTGTTCTGTTTGGTGGGCGGATGGGACCATGGTAAGATGAATAGGTCAAAGGAAGGTTCCGTCTGCATGGGAAAGTATTACCTAGGAATTAACAACAAATGTCGTCAGAATTCTTTTGCCGTAAATACCGCGTTAACCATGGGTCTTGTATGGAGTTAGTAAGCCATTTGTGATCTTTTCCCGTTCACATGTCAACGGGCTTCCAGAACCATTCGTTGTAGGTGATGAGAGACTACATGCACATGGGTGGGATCCTTTAATTCCCACATACTCTAGGGTCTATGATGGTCTGTCCGGGGCGCCTAGATATCAATAGTGAGGCATAGAATCAGGGTTTAAACCTACGTGGCATAAATGGGTGGGAATGTGTTGTGCGGAGCAGCATTGTTTGGTTTGGGTCAACAACCAGGCCCCACACCTAAGTGGGTGTGGACAAGAACGGTCGCTTGGTTGTGCAACGTGGTCTTGATCGCCTATGGGTAAAGTCACGCACCTCTGTAGAGTGTAAAAGGATATGACATGTTACCCCTTGTTCCAGGAAGGAGTTGCGAACGCCGCATGAAAGCCAACTCCATGAAGTTCTAGCCTTGTGAAGATTTGGCGGGCATAGTTTTTCAAATTAAAAGCAACCTCTTGAAAAAAGATTTTCAAAAACCTTAAATTAGCTTATAACTCTTTCGAGTTTAAAGCTATAGTTAGTGCATCAAACTACCCACTGTATGTCATGAATTTTGTGAGTAATGCTCGTTACTCATTCTTTCCCGTTTGACCCAATGCTTAGAGTTGGATCCCTTAAGGAAGTCTTCATCGGGAAGCCATCGCTATCACATGAACCTTGGAGGAGTCTTATACTACGTAATCGATGAAGTGACGACATCAACAATGCTGGTGGAGGACAAGCTACCTAGTCGAAGGAGGAGACCATTCATGGACTTAGTTTCTTAGAAGCAATAGATTAGGGCTGACATCAGCCGTCGTGGAATAGGTTCTGAGCTAGAGATACTTTCCAACTTGGAGATTTGATTTGATTCTTTTGGTGTTTCTTTTGCATGAGATCCTCTTTGATTCATCAAAGATATTATCGATATTTTGTAATGAACTTTGTATCCTATAGCTTTGCTTGGACCTTCTATGTTTCTGTTGTACCACTCTGAGGGATGTACTATTCACGGGTAAGTCCTTTTGTAAGTATTATGTCAACGACTCGTGCACTACACATGCAATGGTGTGCTGGGTCATAGCACTGGACTAGTGGCTTCATCCGCTTATCCAATTGCTAGAAGAGCTGGCAGCGGGGTGCCCAGACCAAAACTTAATTACTAGAAATTTTCTTTACTATTTTTGCGCCTGATTTATTAGTCAAAGAATAATCGTGTAAACAAAAGAGAAAGAGTGATGGTCTTCTACCCCAGTTGAGTCCTTCAATTGAAGCCAATCTTGTGAAGTCTAGTTGGCTTGTGACATGTTGTATTGTCTGTTTTCCATTTGTTGACATAAGCATACACCTCTCTAAAAAACGGTTTTCAATACCTCAGTTTTAATAAAATAAAAATCTCTAGCACATGAGTTAATCCCTACTTCCCTCTGCGAAGAGCCTTTCTTTTACTTTTATGTTGATTCTTCATCTTCTAACTTTATGCACGGTTCAGAGAGCATAGTTTCCATTTTGAGTTTAGTGTGCATTTGTCCCAAAGATTATTACTGATTGATTCATGCCATGTTATTACTTGCTCTCAAACTATTTGTTTCTAGTCACCACTTGAACTTTGAAGGTGTCATGGCATTTATGTTTTGCTCCACTCTTAAGGACAAGATGAATACTAATTTGATATGCTTTCTTATTGCTCAAAACAAACAGATAACTTTCAAATGAATTATTATTCATGATCTTTTGTTTGTGTCACCTTTCATGTTGCCACATGATTGCAAAGTTTCGTTGTCAGAATTATGTCTATCATGCCTGTGTTTAGAGTATTACGATCTTAGCTTTAAGAAGGTTTTTATAACTATGATGATCAATATTATGTTCGTAGCATCTTGATACATCATAAACGTATCCTTAATTTATAACGTTCCATGTTGTTTTCATTCCATATGCTACATGTTTTCCTTACACTTTATGTCATTTTTATCGATTTCCCGGGACTAACCTATTTACTAGATGGCACAAAGCCAGTTCCTGTTTTCTGCAGTTTTTTGTTTCAGAAAAGTTGTTCTGGAAATATTCTCGAAATTGGACGATTCAAAGCCCAGAAGTCTTACAAGTCCCGGAGGATCCACAGAGTGCAAAAGAGACCAAGAGAGGGGTAGAGGGGTACCCAAACCATGAGTGGGCGCTAGTCCCCCTTGGTCGTGCCCAGGGGTGGTGAGGCCCCCCTGGCTGCCCACCGCCATCGCCCATTCTCCTATAAAGTCTCCCCGATGCATACACCCTAAAGATCCCAACCTTTTTGCACGAAAAGTTCCGTAGCTCCGCCATCTCCACCGACAAGTTTCGGGGGACAGAAACCTCTGTTCTGGTAGCCTACCGGGATGGGGAAGTGCCTCCGGAGCCATCTCCATCGACTCCACCGCCATCTTCATCGCCGTTGCTATCTCCTATGATGAGGAGGGAGTAGTTCTCCCCCGGGGCTGACGGCTCTACTGGTAGCTATGTGTTTCATCTCTCTCTCCCATGGTGTGATCTTTATGTGATCATGACCTTTTTAATCTAGCTTAATATGTAGATGTGCTCTTCATCTGTTATGCTACTCAAGTGGTTTTGTTATGAGATCTCCGTAAACACTTCGATCACGGTGTAAAGGTGACAGTGTGTGCACCATGTCGTTTAGCATGATATTTATATCTTGTGTTGGATGACCCTATGAAATTGTGGTATTTTTCTTGTACCTTCTAGGGCGCTCATAGTGACAGTGTGGGGTTAACTAGACATGGGAATGCGACTTTGACGGGTGGTGTTAGAGCCCTCCGCAATGAATTGGTGTTTGTTATCCGACCGGAGAGTGGTTCGGAGTAGCATAGTGAAGAGAGATATTTGTGCGTTCAATTATGTTATTATTGTTGAGAGTGTCCACTACTGAAAGTACGATCCCTAGGCATTGTTTCTAAGCATTGAAATATTGTTTACATTCATTTATGCTACATGTTCGCTTGCTGCCATTTTTATTTCAGATTGCTATTATCACTTGTACACATCGATATTACTTGTATTTCACTCCCTCTTCGCCAAACTAGTGCACCTATGCAACTGACAATTGAATTAGGTGTGTTGGGGACACGAGTCTTGTATCGTAATTTCAGGGTTGCTCGAGAGGGATACCTTTGACCTCTTCCTCCCTGAGTTCGATAAACCTTGGGTAATCCACTTCAGGGAAAATTGCTGCTATTCTACAAACCTCTTCACTTGGAGGCCCAACACTGTTTACAAGAATAGAAGCATGCGTAGACATCACATGTCACCTCAAAAATTATGTTGTTATCACTTACCTACTCGAGGACGAGTAGGAGTTAAACATGGGGATGCTTGATACGTCTCAAACGTATCTATAATGTTCGATGCTCCATGCTTGATTTCTATCCAATACTTTTAAGTTTTCACATGTTTTTCGGACGTTTTCATGGACTAACCTATTGACAAGATGTTCTGCTTTTTTATTTCGGAACAGTTGTTCTCGAATTATTCTCGGAATTGGACGAAACAAAAGACAAAATTCTTAGAATTCCCGACACGTCAACGTAGTCGAAAGGAGACCCGGAGGGGTGCCCTGGAGCCACCACACTACGGGTGGGAGCGAGTCCCCTCTGGTCGCGCATGTAGGTGGTGCGGGCCCCTCGGGTGCCCGCAGCCATCGCCTTTTCGCCTATAAAGCCCCCCCCCCCCCGAGGCATAAACCCTAAAGATATTGGCCTCTTCCACGAAAAGTTTTGTAGCTCCGCCGCCACCGACGATAAGTTTTGGGGGGGGGGGGGCAGGAATCTCTGTTCCGGCATCCTGTCGGGACGAGGAAGTGCCCCTAGAGACATCTCCATCGAATCCACCGCCATCTTCATTCTCGTTGATGTCTCCTATGATGAGGAGGGAGTAGTTGTCCCCCGGGGCTGAGATCTCTACTGGTAGATATGTGTTTCATCTCTATCTCTCCCATGGTGTGATATTTATGTGATCATGTGCTTTGTAATCTAGTTGAATAATTAGATGTTACTCTTCATCTGTTATGCTACTCAAGTGGTTTTGTTATGAGATCCCCGTAGACACTTTGATCACAGTGTAAAGGTGATAGTGTTTGCACCGTGTGGTTTAGCATGATATTTATATTTTGTGTTGGATGACCCGATGAAATTGTGGTGTTTTTCTAGAACCACCTAGGTCTCATGGCGATAGAATGGGGGTTACCTAGATGGGGAAATGCAAACTCTAAGGAGTGCTTTTTGCAGCCCTATGCAATGTTTGGTGTTTGTTATCCGAAAGGAGATTGCTTCGGAGTAGCGTAGTGAAGAAATGATATTTATGCATTCACTGATGTTATTATTGTTGAGAATGTCCACTAGTGAAAGTATGATCCCTAGGCCTTGTTTCAAAGCATTGAAACACCGTTTACAACATGTTCTGCTACATGTTTGCTTGTTGCCATTTTTATTTCAGATTGCTATTATCACTTATAATCATCCATATTACTTGTATTTCACTCTCTCTTTGCCGCGCGAACTAGTGCACCTATACAACTAGCAATTGTATTAGGTGTCTTGAGGACACAAGATACTTCTTGTATCGGAATTGCAGGGTTGCTTGAGAGGAATATGTTTGACCTCGTCCTCCCTGAGTTCGATAAACCTTGGGTAATCCCCTTAAGGGAGACTTGCTGCTATTCTATAAACCTCTGCACTTGGAGGCCCAACACTGTCTACAAGAATAGAAGCGTGTGTAGACATCAGTTTCCTTGTATGGCTAGGGGAAAATGAATCAAGTTAACTTGGTCCTCTGCAATGTACATTACAGTTAGTACAATATATATGTCAGCAGATATAATTAACTCCGTAGATAGAGGCGCTACATTTTAATATTAGTATGACGTGGCTCATCGACCATAATCTTCATTTTATTGTTGGCGCCAAATATAGTAGCCCTGCTAATTTCATGGTCGCCATCCAAATTCCGCACTATCTGATCGTCGTAGTTCAAACAGTTGTGCTCGATAAGGTCGTCCCACTCTCCACATGTTATCAGTGTTCTTGCCTCTTCTTTGTTAAGATCAAGTTCATACAGAGAGCCATCTTGAGTCACAACTTTGAACTCACCTCCAGGAGTCATTTCATTAAACTGTTCCCTAACATAGCAAGGAACATACTACCACAAATGTTTGTGTTAGCATTGTTTATCGTATAAACTTGAACTAAAAGCAGGTCTAGGGCACGTGTGTTGAACTATATATTCTTGAACAATGCTGCAATATGAAGGGACATAGGCATTAAAAACCGTATAAAAATTCTTTATACATACGCCATGTGATCCACAAATGCAAAGTTGTGTACAAAAAACAATAATGATTTTTGATGATCTAGGGACAGGAACAAATTAAGATATAATAACTTCTAATTATGATCCACAAAATAACTTCTAATTAATGCATTCCTTTAAAGGCATTTTATTGCAACAATTAGCAAGACCATGAATGATATAATAAACGCACATACCATGTAATTTAGGACCCCATATGCATGGTTTGCAACAAAAATGGGGTCCGTGTGTTCTTCATTCTACATCGTACATTTAAAGATAATATATATTAGCATATACATGTCAATAGATAATTAACTTCGTAGATAGGCTATATATAGAGGGATTATTACTCATGTGCCCCTGATTCCTTAGTTCTGCTCACTTTTCCCCACGCTTGAAAGTTTTGCTCACTTTCCTCGTCCCCTTAGGTGAAACTCTCACGAATGCTCACACCATACGTTGTTGTGTTAACTCTGACTAGTGCGGCCGCGTGGGACTGTGTTGCTCGTTATACCTAACAAGTGGGATCAAGTGCGGCTGTGTTTCTGTGGTATTGCCTGTTGAGACGTTGTATGCTTCGTACGTTGTAGAACGGGCCAAGTTTGTTGATAATTAAATTCAGCCTTCTATCATCCACGCGCGCGGTCAGACTTTTATGCATGACAGCGTTTTAGCCTGCTATGCATGCGCCCGACGTTGGCATTGATGAGTGTAGCTTTGACTAGCTTGCATGCTTAAAACACTACGGTTCAGCCGCCACCTAGCCATGCACGGCTCCGATTCGGCGGCAACGCTGCCATGTATGCCATGCATGCAGCCACCTAGCCACGCACGCTCGTGTTATTCGGTCACCGCCTAGCCTGCAGCTCGATTCAGTCGCACCTCGCATGCTCGATTAATTTGTCGCGTCAGTGCACGGCCGGACTGAGTGATGTGAAAACGTGCAAAAAAACTACATGTTAATTAAACCACGAGCCTCGATGTAGTGTGAAGAAAGGGAGGTTCCATCTACCCCTCCTCTCCCTTGGATACTTAAACTGCGTCTTGTAACATCCTCATCCACACTTCAATCTCCGCCTCTTCCCCATTCTCTTCCCTCCAACCAGAACCAAAGTATAACCGACGACTCGACATACGTGAAGATGTCGTTCATCTCGCCCACCTTCCGCTTCCCGCCACCGTGCTAGAGATGCGCTACCCCCCCCCTGGCAATGTCGTTGAGCTCACGCTGCGCGTGTGGGCGTTCTCACGCTGGAGAGACAATACAGAGTTGGCCCGTGGTTTCCTCTGTGTAGGCTTTAACCACCTCCCGACGGGGTCGCCACTACTAGGAAAAAGCTTACCCGTGACGCACCAATTCGCTTATCCGTGACGCACCAGGGCGCGTCACGGCTATCACGCCGCGCCTATTGGTTTATCCGTGACGCACCTAGCAGGTGCGCCGCGCCTATTTATACCCGTGACGCACGGGCACGGTGCGCCGCGGCTATTGCGTGGCGCGTCACGGGTAACTCCGAAGGTGCGCCACGGCTAGTAATTTAGGTGCGTCACGGCTATTCTATGCTGTATTTTTTAAAAAAGGCAGTACCATATTTATACAGGTATATACAGCTCAAATACAGAAGAATGTCAGTACACAAAATACAGAAGAATATCAATAGCTCAAACACAGGTATGCAATTGATAGAATAAATTTTCATAGCAGAAATATTACATAGTTTAGAAAACAAACATATATACTACTAATAAATCCAGGAGTTAGTCTCGAAAACAACCATATTACATATTTTCGATCATCACCACATAATCTATCTAGCGGGCGCGGATGTAGTCGATGACCATCATCATGTCCAAGTTGGCGATGTCACTATCCCTCATGGTGATCAGAATAGCTCGGCCAACCTCCATACCACCTCTTGCGGAATGGAACTGCCTCCATGCTTGAGAGTTGAGGATGACCCGACCATCAGCGTTATCCCTGGTGATCGGAACTACGGTGATAGGTCCTGATTCTCCACAGCGTTATCCCTGGTGATCGGAACTACGGTGACAGGTCCTGATTCTCCACGGCGTACTCCAATGGTACCCATATGCTCCATGCCAGCACTGTCCGCTACCGCCAAAGGCATTTTCTACAACACACAATTCCAAGAAAGAATAAAAGCACAATGTCAAATACCGGATAAGAAAGTGTTAAGAACATAAGCAACTATACGAATAAGAAAGTGTTAAGAAACATACCATGACATGTCCATTGGAGACGTTAGTGTTGGTGATGCGATGCACGAAAGGGGACCCGATGTAGCTATCTATCTGGGCAAGTTTCTGAAGGACACGGTCCTTCTCAAACTCGCTAAGATTCGCTCTTTGAGCAACCGCCACATGTTTCCATGGGTCCTCCTCATCCATATCATCCTCAGTGTCCATATCCTCGGTGTTCTCAGTTTCCTCCTCACTCCCGCCATCCTCGCTCGCAATCCCGCCCATATACACAATTTTGATGCGAGGTTGCGGTCCTTCCATGGAGAAGTGAATGTAATCACGTCCGCTTAAATTGTACGTGGCGATGAGAGCCTGCAATGCATGCCCGCAGAAGTAGGTCTTCGTTCTTTCTTTTTTCACTCGAAGAATGTAGGTGGTCCCGTGAACATTGAAATCAACGTTACTGCCAACTAACTCGTTGAATTCTTCGCGAATATTGCATGGTAGAATCTAAAAAAGAAATATAAAGAATATTTTGTTAATAAACACAAGTCTCAAGCTAGATAGTAAAACGAAAGAACAAGTTAACATGAAAAGAATTGTTAATTACCAACGAATCAACGTCACCGTCGTGGAGTTGAAGCATAAAAGAAGCCCCCGTGAATCGTCCTTCGGCACATCGAGACCGACATACTTCGCAAGCCATGTTCTATTTAATTAAGAAAGTACACATAGAGGTTAGAGGAGCATAGCTATCACAAAACAAGGATTCCTTTTAATTAAGAAAAGGAAACTAGGATTATCATTGTGTTGTAACAGAGAGCATGATTATCATTGTGTTGTAACGGCTAAGTCCTAAATTCACGGGAAAATTTCGGCATGACCTTTGCTAATTTTCTAACACTAGAGTGCCCGATTCTCGCCGAAACGGAAATTAATCAACATTTCGGCGAAAATGGGCAACTCATTTGAATTCCCTGCAAAGTTTTAAACGGCTCGATGGCCGGACAGATTTCCAAAACATGATTCAAGCACACAGCTCAAGCACATACAAAAAAAACCTTCACCACAAATCAATCTCCACAAGTTAATCCAACCACCAGGAACCAGTGAAATCACAGATCCAGTGGAATCATCACAAGGCCAAGCTAGGAACTGAAGTAGCAGGCCTGATCAACTTGCCATTCCTAACTTACTGTGCACTGTTATGACATGTTTGCATGCTTATTAAATAATAATCAGTCTTCTTACTGTGCACTGTTATGTTCTAAGCAATTAAAAGTAGGAGGCAAATTAAATAATAAAACACATTGCAGCTAGATGCAGGTGAGCACAACAACTGGGGAATCGCTGTAAGCTGTAACTGAGCTAGTCATTCATGGGTAAATTAACTAGTTAGCACTCGCTGCTAGTCACTAGCCAATTGGATAGGAATCTTCTGATGAGGATGATGAGCAAAACGTCCAAACCTATATTAAACAGTTGATGCTACAACAGCAAAGCGTCAGGATACGATCCCAACTGAATTTAACTCGAAGCAGTAAATGTTCTTACATGGATCATAGCCTCAGACTTTGCATCACTGGCCCAGGGCATCATCAAGGATAGAAGCAACTTTCTTATCAGATAAGTTGCCTTGGAGTTCTAAGACTAATAGTCCCAGGATCTTAGAAGTATAAATGACTACCAGGAGCACAAGTCATGGACCAATAAAATTCTTCTAAGCTCAAGCCTTTAGTAAATAGTTGTTGGGCACTAGTCCATTGGAGCAGTACCTCAACACAACTTCACAAAAAGATGTAATCAGTAAAATTAAACTATGTGATGATGGCATATTCTCTGAACCTGAAACTCATAGTAACACCTATCAACACTAAGTACACCCATAGAAATTATTGGAGCAACACATCATGGTGTGCTCTGTCCAACAATGATCAATCCACCGGGTAAAGAGACAGGGAATGAACACTAGTGGAATTTTCCACAGCATAAACACGGGAATAAATTCCCAAATGATTCCACAACTCTAGAATAGGGAAAGCTCCCTAGGATACTCTCCATAGCATACAGATATCCCAAACAAATACCTAAGGTAAATCATCCAACCAAAAATTACTTCTGTTTCCATCACAAGGATGGAAAAAATCCTCCACAACAATATGTACCAAATAGTCCATTGGGAAAATTTCCCAAGCCTCCAGTCGAAACCCCACAGGAATATCACAAGGCACCATGGCATGAACTCTGGCATGAACCATCCAGTCGGAGGTGGGGAAGAAGGGGGGATGGACTCACCTTTCACGCGATGGCGAAAACGATGCTCGTTGGAGGTGCTTGTTGGCGTCCCGGTCCGGCTCCCTCCTCGCGGTTCGATGCTCCTGGACGGCGCGGCGGGTTCCTCCTCCTCCTTACGGCGCGGCGCGGCGGTGGCGGGTATCTCCTGCTCTTGGACGGCACGGTGGTGGGCGAAGGGGCTAGGGACGCGAGCTAGGGCCGACGGGGCTAGGAGGCGTGCGGCATGCGGTGGAGAGAAGAAAGGGAGGAGGCGGGAGGCGACGAAGGTGGCGGCGATGGTGGCTACAGAGATCGCGATTTCAGATCGAGGAGAAGGAAACGACCGATCGAGCGCCTCTCTCTGTCTATACCACCTATAGCCGTGGCGCACCAGAGCTGTGTGCGTCACGCGTAACTAATCCGTGGCGCACCAAAGATAGGTACCCGCGGCGCACCCGTGGAAAAGATAGCCGTGACGCACCACCGCAGTGTGCGCCGCGGCTACCCAACATAGCCGTGACGCACCGCTGGGTGGGTGCGTCGCGGGTATGCCTCGGAGGATCGCCACCCCGGCCCCACACATAGGCGCGATGTGCCTTCCATTTGGTGCGCCGCGGCTATGCCTTTAGGCGCGACGCGCAGAAAAGTGGTGCGCCGCGGGTAATAGGCGTGACGCGCCAAATGTGATGTGCGTCACGGGTATCATCACTCCTATAGCCATTTTCCTAGTAGTGCGCCATTCATGTTCTGTCTGGAAGAACAGTGCCCCAACGACATTGATCCGATGATAGGCCTCGTTGCCTACTTCACAAACAAGTTTGATGCATACTACCTCATCGGCCGCGTGTTCTGGTGTGGATGCGAGTTCATCGCATTCACCACCTATAACATCTACACGAACTTCTACAACATCTTCCCCACTGAAGACCGCATGAACACGATCCCCTACTATCTTGACGATGACTACCTCGAGGAGGAGTGAAGACCATGAGGACAGCGACGAGGAGGAGTGAAGACAACACTGGTGAAGTCCTGACGGTGTTGGTGTTGCGCGCCCGTAGTGTTACCGGCCCTAGCTAGTGTGCTAGGGTTTTATGTATTTTATATCATGTGTTCCCCGTACTATGTACAGTACTATGTAGTGATCGAACAATCCCATCTATCTATTTCTAAGTTATTTATCGTTGGTGTGTGATGTGTTCTTTTTTATTTTTATCCATGTTATTTCAAGTGGTTTGCCCCAAGTTTAGGCACGACTAAGAGCACGTACAATCCAACCTTTTAGAGTAGACCGGATTTCGGTCAGTTACACTAGTTTCATGTCCGAGTCCGAGACGCTAAGATATTTTCTTTCCTAAGCATGTCTACAAGATGCTAGAGTTTTACATGGCTAAGAAAATTTATAAACTATTATTTACACTAGTTTGTGAAAAAGAAAAGAACCCAAACTAAAAACGTAAGCAAACAAATTTATGAACTAGTTCTGTGTATGTTGCGACAAAGACCGAAAATCAAAACATATTTGTGACCTAAATAAGGGTAGGTATCAATCTAGTAGGAAAAATAACACATTTTTTTGCATGTGCATCACAACTAGCTTGTGGAAAAAAAATATTCTTTACCTTGTTTTTTTTTGCATTCTTAAAACCCTTTGCATTTTGTGAACACTTTGTATTTAACTATCACCTCCAGCAAATATAATAGGGTGGGCAATCAAACCTCAGATAAATGAAATCGCGTTGAATCATTAAAAGAAAAAAAATTAGAGCATCGCGAGTTTGTGGGCTCGAGGAAAAAAGAAGCCCAATGAAAGCCATCCAACAGAGCCAAAAAAAAATTTGGAGGATTTTTCCTAGCACTAGGTGTAAGCAAACTGGAGCTAAACTAAACTGAAGAAAGTGTTCCTCTAAAGAAGACATGATCTCGAGGTATTTGTGGTGTTCAAGTAGTGCTAACTGTCATCTGGTCAACTAAAAAACTAGGTAACAAACAAACTGAGATGATCTTGAGAGATACGCATTGAAATCCATCGCATTAAGGTTTCATGACATGGAATTAATAGACAGTTAACAGTACACAACATCTCTAACGAGGTTTGACCAGCAGGTAAACAAATCCTACAACAACAATGCTAAAATAAAATCCTAAAGTTATCATATTTGGTTGGAACATTGATACGTCATAAACGTATCCCTAATTTCTGATGTTCTATGTTGTTTTCATGTTGTTTCCCACATGTTTTTCTTACACTTTATGTCATTTTCACACGTTTTCCGGGACTAACCTATTAACAAGATGCCATACACCCTCCCCGTTTTCTGTTGTTTTTCGTTTAAGAAAAGTTGTTCCGAAAATATTCTCGGAATTGGAAAATTCGAAAGCCAGAAGTCCTAAAAGTCCTAGAAGCTTCCAGAAGTACCGAAGAGCCCCGGGGGGGCACAGGGTGGACACACCATGGGGTGGCGCGGGTCCTCCCTGGCCACGCCACCTAGGGGTGTGGGCCCCCTGGCCACCTCCCGACATCTCCCTTTCTCCCATATATAATCCCTGATGCATAAACCCTAGGAGAATCGACCTTTTCCGCAAAATACATTCGTAGCTCCGCCGCCGCCACCGACTAGTTTCGGGGGGCAGGTCTCTGTTCTGGCACCCTGCCGGTACGGGAAAGTACCCCTGGAAGCCATCTCCATCGACTCCACCGACATCTCCATCGCCGTTGATGTCTCCTATGATGAGGAGGGAGTAGCTCTCCCCCGAGGCTGAGGGCTCTACCGGTAGCTATGTGGTTCATCTCTCTCTCCCATGGTTTGATCTTTATGTGATCATGAGCTTTGTAATCTAGTTAAATATGTAGATTGATCTTCATCTATTATGCTACTCAAGGGGTTTTGTTATCTCAGTAAACACTTTGAACACGGAATAAATGTGACAGTGTGTGCACCGTGTGGTTTACCATGATATTTATATCTTGTGTTGGAAGATGAACCTATGAAATTGTGGTGTTTGCGTGGAACCATCTGGGTCCCATGGTGATAGAATGGGGGTTACTTGGTTGGGAAATTTCTTACTCTGAGGAGTGTTGTTAAAGCCCTACGCAATGATTAGTGTTCGTTATTCGACCAGAGAGTGGTTCGGAGTAGCATAGTGAAGAAATGATATTTATGCATTCAATTATGTTTTGATTGTTGAGAGTGTCCTCTAGTGAAAGTATGTAGCGCCCTACCTTTTGGTAAAGGTAGAACACCTGTGTAACCTGCTATTCCCGGGATCTCTGATATCATACACATGACAAAATGAAATATTCATTGCAACATCATCATTCTACATCGTTGATCCAATGGATAAGAAATAATATAGACTTACAACTGGCATAGTCATTATGGATTAGCCCAATTAACAAGGTTTTAAAGTAAACACAGCGGAAACAAAACTTCAATGAGCCTTCTTTACTTCATGCGCCACAGGCAGAACATGTTGGCGATAGACTCGAGATCCTAAACGAAATCCTCACTCGTCTTAAGATTTATCCGCACGTTGGAATATGCAGCCCCCATGGGGGAGGAAGTCAGTACATACAACGTACTGGCAAGTGACACTTGTATGGTGGCAGTTTTGAGGAATACTATCTACATGATATTTGGCTGGTGGAGTCTGGGCTATTTGCATAAACACTTTTTGTCCTATATTTGACAATTCCTTTTTAAACAAAAGAAGTCATTTGTAGAATCCTTCATGGTTAAACCACCATAAAGGTGAACAAATCATCAGGGCTAAACCACCATGAAGTTTGAAAGTCATCATGGCTAAACCACCATGAAGTTTGGTTGTGGCACCATGGTTAAACCACCATGTGCCCTATAAAGGGTTTACCATGAAGTTTGAAAGTCATCATGGCTAAACCACCATGAAGTTTGGTTGTGGCACCATGGTTAAACCACCATGTGCCCTATAAAGGGTTTCTACCATATTTTACTTTATTCAGAAAAGATGAAGAGATCCTTCGGTACGACTCTGTCTAGCTGCTCAACTGGCCCATAACCGGGGACACGGCTAAGATCTTAGTTTTTAAACTCTGCAGAGGTTGTGCACTTTCACCTTGCGACTCATTTTCCCCGAGAGAAAAATGAGACAAGATCTTTGGGAAGAGGGATTCAACCATACCAGTATTGACTCGTTGCTCCTAAAATTCTACCAGCCCTTGTCAATAAAATAGGAGGAACCCCCATAACTTACTAAATCTTGGCAGAGCCTATATTACCTCAAGGCTGCACTTGAAGCTAACTATACAGTGAAGACCTACAAATCTCTTTAATCCTAGGTGGAAAACCACAAGTGTACCCTCAGGTGATAACCACCACACCCATGGCTAAATCCACCATGAACATGGCCCTGAGTAGCCACTCCACACAATCCATTCATACCAATCCACCCAGGTGTTTCATTGGGTTGTTAATTTTCAATTTTCAAAAACATCACAACCCAACAGGTATCAACAATAGTTGTGATAATATTCTGGCATAGCTCAACTAGTATCTAGTGGAGGTTTCTGGTTGGCTACACACTACTAGGTATTTCTAAGCATAGCATATACTTTGGAAAAATAAATAAAATCACCTATGATGCATACTACTGAAAACTCTAATGGAATAAAAATTGGGACATGAGCATCACTTGCCTTGGTAGCAGCAACCAGCACAAACACAACAATCACAGGAGTTGTATTGATCTTCTCCAAAATCTAAACAAAGCAATAACAATACAAACATAAACACACTACTCAAACAAACAAACATAAACATGTATGCATGCATGAATGCAAGATTTTGTTTTACACACGTTGGTTGTAGTGTTGAGGTGTGTTTGGCATTATATGAGGTTTATTTTGTTGATACAAGGCTCTGGTTGAGTTTTATTTCATTGCATTAATTTATTTACTCCAATTTAGTAATCCATTTATAGATCTTTGGATTAATTAAATTTTAAACACACTTTTTGTTTTCTGTAAAAATTGGTCATTGGTCTCTCTGGACAGAGGGTATTAATACCAAGGTGACCCAATTGGTTTCACTCAAAAATACATTTTCGAATTGGAATTATGGACTGAACACTGATTTTTCTAAATTTGAAATAGAAAGTGTGTGCACGATACAATTTTGGTTTTCTCTGGTTCCATGGTGTTCTACAAGTTCTAAGGAATCCAGAGACTACAAAATTAACAGAATTGGGATAGTAGAACTCAATCTATGGATTAAATGGTGATTATGAGTGGTTTTGGCAATTTAAAAACTACTCCTAAATTTATACAGAGACCACCTAATATTTTTTCATATTTGGGTAGAGAATTTGATTAGCTTTGTATAGGTTCAAGTCTCACCATTTTTTGATCTCTAATTATTTTTCTATTGAATTTACAGTGAGACAGATGTTTCTCTTTTTGAAATTTAAACAAAATGATTTCAATCCGGGGGGGGGGGGGGGGGCTGACTAACGCTGACTCAGCGGCCAAGTGGCGCCACCAAACTGGTGGATACCGATTCGCGGGGGCTTCTAATCCTAGGCATACAGATCAAATCGGACGGCTAAAAAGACAACGGAAGGGGCTCACCGGCCAGAGATGGGGTCGCGGTGGTGGAATCCTCGGGAGTTCGCCGGAGTTGAGCTCTCGTGGCCCTTGAGATCGTCGGAGTAGTCGCAGCGGCGTAGAAGGGCACGGCGAGGACGATGGGCTTCACGGTGGAAGTTCTCGCTTACGAGAGCGACGAGGGGAAGAGGTCGGAGACGCGACGATCTCCGGCGACCTCAACGCGCACGGCGTGGCCTCTGTGCGGCGCCAAAAATTTGATGGAGCGGCTTAGGTGGAGCGCAAGGTCGAGGAGAAGAGATAGAGAGTAAGATGTATGGGAAGGACGGCGGGGACTCACCGGAATCAAGGTTTTCCGCGCGGTGGCCGTGCGGTTTCCGGCGAGCTAAATCGGCAGCCTGGGGGCGTGGTTTCGCGAGGCGATAGGGGAGAAAGAGAGCGTGGGTTAGGGGATTTATGGGGAGCGCTCGGGTGCGGAGAGATGGACGAGAGCGAGGTGGCGATCGTGGGGGGAGTGCGCGGCGTTTCTCCGGCGAAAACGGGAGGAGTTAGGGGTTGACGTCACTGTGACGCGAGCGTGTTGTCACCTTGGCCCACGTGACAGTGAGAGAGAGCGGTGGGCGCGGTTGGCTTGTTTTGCGCGCGCGGTGGATAGGCGGTTCGGCCCCTGGGCTGCTATGCGAGGGAGAAAAGGGGGAAGGGAGCTGGGCTGGCCGGGTTTCCTCTCTTTCCTTTTTTTGTTCTGTTTTTTTTTTCCTTTTTCTGTTTTCTTTTGTTAAACAAAGGAAACCCCAAACAAATAAATAATGAGTCAAACTAATTTATATGGTTTTGTAGAATATTTAGATTGCAAAATTTTAAAGTTTTAAAATGTTTTGCTGATTTTTGAAAATTCAAAATAAGCTTTATTATAGGTGAATTGCATGGAGCCAATTAAGGGGTTATATTTGGAGGGTAAAACACATAGGTTTTTTGTTTACTGATGTTAATTTTTCAAATGTACTTTTGTGTGACTATGTTATGATGATATGTATGCATGCTGGTTTATTCCTTTTGAAAAAATCTAGGATGTTACATACTAACCCCCTTAAGATGAAGCACGTCCTCGGGCTTCGGAAAGGCTAGCAAATAGGTGAGGGTGATCTTCTCTGAGGTCTTCTTCCCGTTCCTAGGTTGCTTCTTCCTCGGTGTGGTGATTCCACTGAACCTTGCAAAATTTGATGGTCTTGGTACGGGTATTCCTCTCAGCTCTTTCCAGGATTTTGATGGGTTTCTCCTCATAAGTCAGGTCACTTTCTATTTGTACCTCTCCTAGGGGTACTGTATTACTCAAGGGAGTTTCTGACATCTCAAGGTGACATTTCTTCAGCTGGCTGACATGGAACACATTGTGTACTGCTGAAAGTACTTATGGTAATTCCAATTCATAAGCTACCTCTCCTTTGCAAGACACCACTTTGAACGGCCCTATGAATCGTGGTGCTAGTTTTCCTTTGATTCCAAATCTCTTCACACCTCTAAGGGGTGATACTCTTAAGTAGACTCTATTTCCTGTTTCATAGGAAACATCTCTACGCTTGTTCTCAGCATAGATTTTCTGTCTTGACTATGCTATCTTTGGTCTATCCTTGATCAGTCTAACTTTCTCTTCAGCTTCTTGAATGATGTCGGGACCAAAGAAACTTCTTTCTCCTAAACACTCCACAACAGGGGTGTGGTACATTTCTTTCCGTACATGGCTTCAAATGGTGCCATCTCAATAATAGCTTGATAACTATTGTTATAAGAGAATTCCGCATACGGCAAGTTATCATCCCAACTAGATCCATAGTCTAGGGCACATGATCTCAGCATGTCCTCCAAAATCTGATTTACTCTCTCAGTTTGGCCATCTGTCTGAGGGTGATATGATGTACTGAACTCTAATCTGGTTCCTAATGATTCATGTAGTTTCTTCCATAAGTGTGAGGTAAACTGGGTACCTCTGTCAGATACGATACTCTTGGGTACACCATGAAGACAGACAATTTTCTTCATATAGATATCATCCAACTTGGCAATAGTATATGTGGTCTTTACGGGCACAAAGTGAGCTATCTTTGTCAAACGATCGACTACTACCCAAATTGAATCATACCCTGATTTGGTTCGGGGTAATCCAGTGATAAAGTCCATACCAATTTGGTCCCATTTCCAGTCTGGCACCCTCAATGGTTGCAAAAATCCTGCTGGTTTCTGGTGCACAGTCTTTACCTTATTACAAACATCACATTTGGCTATGTATTCTGCTATATCCCTCTTTAAATTGTTCCACCAAAATCTTTCCTTCAAATCCATGTACATTTTGGTGTTACCAGGGTGAATGGAATAAGGTGACTCATGGGCTTCTTGGAAAATCATCTTCCTCAGCTCAGGGTCATTAGGTACACAGACGTGTTTCTCGAACCAAACAATTCCTTGCTCATCCTCTCTGAATTATGTGGTCTTTCCTTCACTTAGTGCTTCTTTCAAGGTTTTCTTGATTGCCTCTATTTGCTTATCTCCTTCCTGACTTGTACGGATTCTATCCATCAGTGTTGATTGAACCACTAGTGATGCTACAAATCCTTCAGGTACCACTTCCGAACTGAGGTCTTGGAGGGCTTTACATAGAACCTGGGATATCACTTCGGTTGAGAGACAGTTTACATAAACCTTACGGCTCAAGGCATCAGCCACTACATTAGCCTTACCAGGATGGTATTGCAGACTCAGATCATAGTCCTTGATGAGTTCCAACCATCTCCTTTGCCTCATGTTTAAATCCTTCTGAGTGAAGATGTACTTCAAACTCTTGTGATCAGTGAAAACTTCACAAGATTTCCCCATTAAATAGTGTCTCCATGTCTTCAAGGCATGAACCACTGAAGCCAGTTCAAGATCATGTGTGGGGTAATTGACTTCATGTTTCTTAAGTTTCCTTGAAGCATAAGCTGCAACTCTACCTCCTTGCATGAGTATACTTCCTAATCCTTGACGTGAAGCGTCATAGTAAACTTGGAATTCCTTCTCCAGATCAGGCAAACACAAAACAGGTGCAGACACTAATCTCTTCTTCAACTCTTGAAAGCTAGTCTCACAGGTTTCATTCCATTCATACTTCTTCTCTTTCTTCAATAGCTCAGTCATTGGTTTGGCAATCTTGGAGAAATTTTCAATGAATCTCCTATAGTAACCAGCCAAGCCTAAGAAGCTACAGATCTATCCTACATTCTTGGGTGGTTCCCGTTCTGTTACAGCAGTAACCTTTGAGGGGTCTACTGCAATTCCTTCTTTAGACACACTGTGTCCTAGAAATCCTACTTCAGCCAGCAAGGATTCACACTTGCTAAACTTGGCATAAAGCTTGTGTTCTCTCAGCTTCTCCATTATCAGACGAAGGTGTTTCTCGTGTTCCTTAACACTCTTGGAGTAGATTAGTATGCCGTCAATGAAGACTACGACAAACTCATCGAGGAATTCCATGAACACCTTGTTCATCATATTCATGAAGTATGATGGGGCATTGGTTAAGCCAAAGGGCATCACCGTATACTCATATGAACCATATCCAGTGACAAAAGCAGTCTTGGAAATATCATGTTCCCTAATCTTGAGTTGGAAATATCCAGACCGTAGGTCGATCTTGGAAAACACACTAGCTCCTTCCAACTGATCAAACAAGTCATTGATTCTACGTAGTGGGTATTTGTTCTTGATTGTCACGTCGTTCAGCGAACGATAGTCCATAACCAAACATTGACTTTTGTCCTTCTTCTCCACAAACAGAACTGTTGCTCCCCAAGGGGATGAACTTTCTCTTATGAATCCTTTACATAACTGCTCTTCAAGTTGCTTTTTGAGTTTTTAAGTTCATCAGTGGACATAGGGTAAGGTCTCTTTGATATAGGGCTTGTGCCCCGAAGCAAATCAATCAGAAATTCCACATCTCTATCCGGTGGCATTCCTGGTAGCTCATCTGGGAATACAGCTGGGTATTCTCTTACCACAGACACTTGTTCTAGGCAAACCTCCTTAAGATGGTTTAGGCTAACCCCCTTAAGATAGTTTAGGCTAATATCCTCAGGTTCCAAGTGGGGTTTGTACCTAATTCTCTTTCCCTCTGGGGTTGATAGTGTGATTGATCTATTGACACAGTCTATGACTCCTCCATAGGTAGTCATCCAATCCATACCCAAGATAACATCTAGTCCTTGCAATGGTAGGATTACTAAGTGGGTTGGGAATTTGTGGGTTCCAATTTCTAGAATTAGTATCCCGCATTCACTATTGACAGACATCTCACCACCTGGGAACTCACTTGGAATAATTTTTCCTATTGATTTAGTGGGTATTTTATTTTTGTCCACAAATGCCTTTGATATGAATGAATGCGATGCTCCAGTATCAAATAAAACTAATGTTGTAAAGGAGTTGAGTGGAAACGTACCCATCATAGCATCAGGTTCATTCATAACTTCTTCAACATCCAGGTGGTTCACCTTCCCTTTCTGGAAGGGATTGGGCTTTGCTGCTTCAATGGCCTTTGGCTCTGTGCATTCATCAGCAAAGTGTCCCTTCTTCTTGCACTTGAAGCATGTGACTTCTGATATGTCTTTCCTTCCCTCTGAGTTTGAGTAATGGTGTCCATTATTTCCATGGTGATCGCCATTGCGGTGGTCATTGTGATTACCATTGTAATGTCCATTGGAATTATTGCCTCTGTATCCACCATTGAATGTGTGGCCATTGTTCCTGTTGAAATGGCCTCCATGCTTGTGGCTACCATAGCCTCCACTACTCTCAGATGAGTGATGCCTCTTGTGAGATTTTTCAGTGTGGTTCTTGACATTCCCAAACTTCCTCTTGCGGTTCTCCTCCTTGTTGATGTTGTTGTCCAGGGTGATGGCCTGGTCAAGCAGTGTCTGGTAGTTTGGAGCATATGCCACAGATAGTGGTATCTTCAGTTCTCCCTTGAGTCCACTCAGGAATTTCTCCTTCCTCTTGGCATCAGTATCACTGTCCTCTGAGGCATACCTAGACAGTGCACAGAAATCATCCATGTATTCCTTCAAGGTTCTCCCACCTTGCTTCAGAGTGCGAAACTCATCCCTCTTTAGGTTCATAATGCCTAATGAGATGTGGGAATTACGAAAGCCTGCTCTGAAGGTGTCCCAGTCCAGACCTTCCACAAGATGGGTGACTTGGAATGTCTCCCACCACATTGCAGCTGGTCCCTCTAGTAGATGTGCGGTGAATCTAACCTTCTCCGCATCACTGCATTCGCAAGCAACCAAGTCCTTGCTAACTGAACGGAGCCAGTCGTCAGCCACCATGGGTTCAGTAGCGGTGGAGAACTTGTTGGGCCTGAGCTTGAGGAATCTGGTAAGCCTATCAACAGGAGGTGGTGGTGGAGGGTTGTTGTTGTTGTTGTTGTTGTTGTTGTTGTTGTTGTTGTTGTTGTTGTTATTGTTGTTGTGCTGCATGAACTGAGTCATCATCTGCATCAACTGAGTTTGGGCTCCTAGCATCTGCTGGAATGCTGCTTGAGTTGGATCTGGTCGTGGAGGCATCTGGGTTTTGAGAATAGATGAGAAATGAGATTGACAGATAGACCTAGTGGGAAATAAATTTCTACCCATGCACAAACATCAGTCAAACAACAAACAAAACAAACTCACAAACAATAAAATAACAAAGGTTTTAGGAAATTATAGAGTCATGGGTACTATCGTACTTCAAGTAGCAGGACAATAAAGAAAAGCATAAACGAGATACAAAGGGTCTATGGGGACATCTAGCGTCGCGAGATCATAGCTCTTCAGTCTCGAGTGTAGATCTTCATGTTGAAACCAAAAGTTCATGTGTAACTATTCCTTTCACTCCATCACTTTTCACCAATCATGTCTTGATGGAAAACAAGAGGTAGGTCATCTATAACAAGAGAAGAATATTTTGACGGTGAATAATAGATGAGAAGATAGGAGAAAGATTAAAATCTGGTATTATGTTTCTATAGGTTTGAAGAAAATAGATATTTAATCCTAGGGTCTTTCCTAGTTCTAATCCAAACTTAGGGACTCGATCCTACAGGCAACACTATGCTCTGATACCATTTTGTAGCGCCCTACCTTTTGATAAAGGTAGAATACCTGTGTAACCTGCTATTCCCGTGATCTCTAATAGCATACACATGACAAAATAAAATATTCATTGCATTAGCATCATTCTACATCGTTGATCCAATGGATAAGAAATAAAATAGAATTACAATTGGCATAGTCATTATGGACTAGCCCAATTAACAAGGTTTCAAAGTAAACACAGCGGAAACAATACTTCAATGAGCCTTCTTTACTTCATGCGCCACAGGAAGAACATGTTGGCGATAGACTCGAGATCCTAAACGAAATCCTCACTCGTCTTCAGATTTATCTGCACGTTGGAATATGCAGCCCCCACGACGGAGGAAGTCAGTACATACAACATACTGGCAAGTGAAACTTGTATGGTGGCGGTTTTGAGGAATACTAGCTACATGATATTTGGCTGGTGGAGTTTGGGCTATTTGCATAAAGCCAATTTTGTCCTATATTTGACAATTCCTTTTTAAACAAAAGAAATCATTTGTACAATCCTTCTTGGTTAAACCACCATAAAGGTGAACAAATAATCATGGCTAAACCACCATGAAGTTTGAAAGTCATCATGGCTAAACCACCATGAAGTTTGGTTGTGGCACCATGGTTAAACCACCATGTGCCCTATAAAGGGTTTCTACCGTATTTTACTTTATTCAGAAGAGATGAGGAGATCCTTCGGCACCAACTCTGTCTAGCTGCTCAACTGGCCCATAACTGGGGACACGGCCAAGATCTTAGTTTTTAAACTCTGGAGAGGTTGTGCACTTTCACCTTGAGACTCATTTTCCCCGAGAGAAAAATGAGACAAGATCTTTGGGAAGAGGGATTCAACCATACCAGTATTGACTCGTTGCTCCTAAAATTCTACCAACCCTTGTCAATACAACATGAGGAACCCCCACAACTTACTAAATCTTGGCAGAGCCCATATTACCTCAAGGTTGCACTGGAAGCTAACTATACAGTGAAGACCTACAAATCTCTTTAATCCTGGGTGGCAAACCACAAGTGTACCCTCAGGTGATAACCACCACATCCATGGCTAAATCCACCATGAACATGGCCCTGAGTAGCCACTCAACATAATCCATTCATACCAATCCACCCAGGTGTTTCATTGGGTTGTTAATTTTCAATTTTTAAAAACATCACAACCCAACAGGTATCAACAATAGTTGTGATAATATTCTGGCATAGCTCAACTAGTATCTAGTGGAGGTTTCTGGTTGACTACACACTACTAGTTATTTCTAAGCATAGCATATACTTTGGAAAAATAAATAAAATCATCTATGATGCATACTACTGAAAACTCTAATGCAATAAAAAGTGGGACATGAGCATCACTTGCCTTGGTAGCAGCAACCAGCACAAACACAACAATCACATGAGTTGTATTGATCTTCTCCAAAATATAAACAAGCAATAACAATACAAACATAAACACACTACTCAAACAAACAAACATAAACATGTATGCATGCATGAATGCAAGATTTTTGTTTTACACATGTTGGTTGTAGTGTTGAGGTGTGTTTGGCATTATATGAGGTTTATTTAGTTGATACAAGGCTCTGGTTGAGTTTTATTTCATTGCATTAATTTATTTACTCCAATTTAGTAGTCCATTTATAGATCTTTGGATTAATTAAATTTTAAACACACTTTTTGGTCTCTCTAAAAATTGGTCATTGGTCTCTCTGGACAGAGGGTATTAATACCAAGGTGACCCAATTGGTTTCACTCAAAAGTACATTTTAGAATTGGAATTATGGACAGAAAACTAATTTGACTAAATTTGAAATAGAAAGTGTGTGCACGAATTTTGGTTTTCTCTGGTTCCATGGTGTTCTACAAGTTCTAAGGAATCCAGAGACTACAAAATTAACAGAATTGGGATAGTAGAACTCAAACTATGGATTAAATGGTGATTATGAGTGGTTTTGGAAATTTAAAAACTACACCAAAATTTTATATAGAGACCACGTAATATTTTTTTATTTGGGTAGAGAATTTTATTAGCTTTCTATATGTTCAAGTCTCACCATTTTTGGATCTCTATTTATTTTTCTATTGAATTTACAGTGAGATAGATGTTTCTCGTTTTGAAATTTAAACAAAATTATTTAAATCCGGGGGGGAGGCTGACTGGCGCTGACTTAGTGACCAAGTGGCGCCACCTAACTGGTGGATACCGATTCGCGGGGGCTTCTAATCCTAGGCGTACAGATCAAGTCGGACGGCTAAAAAGACAACGGGAGGGGCTCACCGGCCGGAGATGGGGTCGCGGTGGTGGAAGCCTCGGGAGTTCGCCGGAGTTGAGCTCCCGTGGCCCTCGAGCTCGTTGGAGTAGTCGCAGCGGCGTAGAAGGGCACGGCGAGGACGACGGGCTTCACGGCGGAAGTTCTCGCTTACGGGAGCGGCGAGGGGAGGAGGTCGGAGGCGCGGTGATCTCCGGCGACCTCATCGCGCACGGCGTGGCCTCAGTGCTGCACCAAAAATTTGATGGAGCGGCTTAGGTGGAGCGCAAGGTCGAGGAGAAGATATAGAGAGTAAGAGGGATGGGAAGGGCGGCTTGGACTCACTGGAATCAAGGTTTTCCGCGCGGTGGCCGTGCGGTTTCCGGCGAGCTAAATCGGCAGCCTGGGGCGTGGTTTCGCGAGGCGATAGGGAAGAAAGATAGCGGGGGTTAGGGGCTTTATGGGGAGCGCTCGGGTGCGGAGAGATGGACGAGAGCGAGGTGGCGATCGTGGGGGGAGTGCGCGGCGTTTCTCCGGCGCAAACAGGAGGAGTTAGGGGTTGACGCCACTGTGACGCGAGCGTGTCGTCACCTTGGCCCACATGACAGTGAGAGAGAGCGGTGGGCGCGGTTGGTTTATTTTGCGCGCGCGCGGTGGATAGGCGGTTCGGCCCGTGGGCTGCTGTGCGAGAGAGAAAAGGGGGAAGGGAGCTGGGCTGGCCGGGTTTCCTCTCTTTCCTTTTTTTTCTGTTTTCTTTTTCTGTTTTCTTTTGCTAAACAAAGGAAACCCCCAAAAAAATAAATGAATGAGTCAAACTAATTTATATGGTTTTGTAGAATATTTAGATTGCGAAGTTTTAAACTTTTAAAATGTTCTGCTGATTTTTGAAAATTCAAAATAAGCTTTATTATAGGTGAATTGCATGGAGCCAATTAAGGGGTTATTTTTTGAGGTGAAAACACATAGGATTTTTGTTTAGTGATGTTTAATTTTTCAAATGTAATTTTGTGTGACTATGTTATGATGATATGTATGCATGCTGGTTTATTCCTTTTGAAAAAATCAGACTAACCCCCTTAAGATGAAGCACGTCCTCGGGCTTCGGAAAGGCTAGCAAATAGGTGAGGGTGATCATCTCTGAGATCTTCTTCCCGTTCCCAGGTTGCTTCTTCCTCGGTGTGGTGATTCCACTTAACCTTGCAAAATTTGATGGTCTTGGTACAGGTATTCCTCTCACCTCTTTCCAGGATTTTGATGGGTTTCTCCTCATAAGTCAGGTCACTTTCTATTTGTACCTCTCCTAGGGGTACTGTATCTCAGGGTGACATTTCTTCAGCTGGCTGACACGGAACACATTGTGTACTGCTGAAAGTACTTCTGGTAATTCCAATTCATAAGATACCTCTCCTTTGCGGGACACCACTTTGAACGGTCTTATGAATCGTGGTGCTAGTTTTCCTTTGATTCCAAATCTCTTCACACCACTAAGGGGTGATACTCTTAAGTATACTCTATCTCCTGTTTCAAAGGAAACATCTCTACGCTTGTTGTCAGCATAGATTTTCTGTCTTGACTGTGCTATCTTCAGTCTATCCTTGATCAGTCTAACTTTCTCTTCAGCTTCTTGAATGATGTCGGGACCAAAGAAACTTCTTTCTCCTAAACCACTCCACAACAGGGTGTGGTACATTTCTTTCCATACAGGGCTTCAAATGGTGCCATCTCAATACTAGCTTTATAACTATTGTTATAAGATAATTCTGCATACGGCAAGTTATCATCCCAACTAGATCCATAGTCTAGGGCACATGATCTCAGCATGTCCTCCAAAATCTGATTTACTCTCTCAGTTTGGCCATCTATCTGAGGGTGAAATGATGTACTGAACTCTAATAGGGTTCCTAATGATTCATGTAGTTGCTTCCAGAAGTGTGAGGTAAACTAGGTACCTCTGTCAGATACGATACTCTTGGGTACACCATGAAGACAGACAATTTTCTTCATATAGATATCAGCCAACTTGGCACTATTATATGTGGTCTTTACGGGTACAAAGTGAGCTATCTTTGTCAAACGATCGACTACTACCCAAATTGAATCATACCCTGATTTCGTTCGGGGTATCCAGTGATAAAGTCCAAACCAATTTGGTCCCATTTCCAGTCTGGCACCCTCAATGGTTGCAACAATCCTGCTGGTTTCTGGTGCACAACCTTTACCTTATTACAAACATCACATTTGGCTATCTATTCTGCTATATCCCTCTTTAAATTGTTCCACCAAAATCTTTCCTTAAAATCCATGTACATTTTGGTGTTACCAGGGTGAATGGAATAAGGTGACTCATGGGCTTCTTGGAAAATCAGCTTCCTCAACTCAGGGTCATTGGGTATACAAATGCGTTTCTCGAACCAAACAATTCCTTGCTCATCCTCTCTGAATTATGTGGTCTTTCCTTCACTTAGTGCTTCTTTCAAGGTTTTCTTGATTGCCTCTATTTCCTTCTCTCCTTCCTGACTTGTATGGATTCTATCCATCAGTGTTGATTGAACCACTAGTGATGCTACAAATCCTTCAGGTACCACTTCCAAACTGAGGTCTTGGAGGGCTTTACATAGATCCTGGGATATCACTTCGGTTGAGAGACATTTTACATAAACCTTACGGCTCAAGGCATCAGCCACAACATTAGCCTTACCAGGATGGTATTGCAGACTCAGATCATAGTCCTTGATGAGTTCCAACCATCTCCTTTGCCTCATGTTCAAATCCTTCTGAGTGAAGATGTACTTCAAACTCTTGTGATCAGTGAAAACTTCACAACGTTTCCCCATTAAATAGTGTCTCCATGTCTTCAAGGCATGAACCACTGAAGCCAGTTCAAGATCATGTGTGGGGTAATTGACTTCATGTTTCTTAAGTTCCCTTGAAGCATAAGCTGCAACTCTACCTCCTTGCATGAGTATACTTCCTAATCCTTGACGTGAAGAGTCACAGTAAACTTGGAATTCCTTCTCCAGATCAGGCAAACACAAAACAGGTGCAGACACTAATCTCTTCTTCAACTCTTGAAAGCTAGTCTCACAGGTTTCATTCCATTCATATTTCTTCTCTTTCTTCAATAGCTCAGTCATTGGTTTGGCAATCTTGGAGAAATTTTCAATGAATCTCCTATAGTAACCAGCCAAGCCTAAGAAGCTACAGATCTATCCTACATTCTTGGGTGGTTCCCGTTCTGTTACAGCAGTAACCTTTGAGGGGTCTACTGCAATTCCTTCTTTAGACACAATGTGTCCTAGAAATCCTACTTCACCCAGCCAGGATTCACACTTGCTAAACTTGGCATAAAGCTTGTGTTCTCTCAGCTTCTCCATTATCAGACGAAGGTGTTTCTCGTGTTCCTTAACACTCTTGGAGTAGATTAGTATGTCGTCAATGAAGACTACGACAAACTTATCGAGGAATTCCATGAACACCTTGTTCATCATATTCATGAAGTATGATGGGGCATTGGTTAAGCCAAAGGGCATCACCGTATACTCATATGAACCATATCTAATGACAAAAGCAGTCTTGGGAATATCATGTTCCCTAATCTTGAGTTGGAAATATCCAGACCATAGGTCGATCTTGGAAAACACACTAGCCCCTTCCAACTGATCAAACAAGTCATTGATTCTAGGTAGTGGGTATATGTTCTTGATTGTCACTTCGTTCAACGAACGATAGTCCATAACCAAACACAGACTTGTGTCCTTCTTCTCCACAAACAGAACTTGTTCTCCCCAAGGGGATGAGCTTTCTCTTATGAATCCTTTACCTAACTTCTCTTCAAGTTGCTTTTGAGTTCTTTCAGTTCATCAGTGGACATAGGGTAAGGTCTCTTTGCTATAGGGCCTGTGCCCGGAAGCAAATCAATCACAAATTCCACATCTCTATCCGGTGCCATTCCTAGTAGCTCATCTGGGAATACAGCTGGGTATTCTATCACCACAGACACTTGGTCTAGGATAACCTCCTTAAGATGGTTTAGGCTAACCCCCTTAAGATAGTTTAGGCTAATATCATTAGGTTCCAAGTGGGGTTTGTACCTAATTCTCTTTCCCTCTGGGGTTGATAGTGTGATTGATCTATTGACACAGTCTATAACTCCTCCATAGGTAGTCATCCAATCCATATGCGAGATAACATCTAGTCCTTGCGATGGTAGGATTACTAAGTGGGTTGGGAATTTGTGGGTTCCAATTTCTAGAATTAGTATCCCGCATTCACTATTGACAGACATCTCACCACCTAGGGAACTCACTTGGAATACTTTTCCTATTGATTTAGTGGGTGTTTTATTTTTGTCCACAAATGCCTTTGATATGAATGAATGCGATGCTCCAGTATCAAATAAAACTAATGTTGTGAAGGAGTTGAGTGGAAACGTACCCATCATAGAATCATGTTCATTCATAACTTCTTCAACATCCAGGTGGTTCACCTGCCCTTTCTGGAAGGGATTGGGCTTTGCTGCTTCAATGGCCTTTGGCTCTGTGCATTTATCAGCAAAGTGTCCCTTCTTCTTGCACTTGAAGCATGTGACTTCTGATATGTCTTTCCTTCCCTATGGGTTTGAGTAATGGTGTCCATTATTTCCATGGTGATGGCCATTGCGGTAGCCATTGTGATTACCGTTGTAATGTCCGTTGGAATTATTGCCTCTGTATCCACCATTGAATGTGTGGCCATTGTTCCTGTTGAAATGGCCTCCATGCTTGTGGCTACCGTAGCCTCCACTACTCTTAGATGAGTGATGCCTCTTGTGAGATGTTTCAGTGTGGTTCTTGCCATTCCCAAACTTCCTCTTGCGGTTCTCCTCCTTGTTGATGTTGTTGTCCAGGGTGATGGCCTGGTCAAGCAGTGTCTGGTAGTTTGGAGCATATGCCACAGATAGTGGTATCTTCAGTTCTCCCTTGAGTCCATTCAGGAATTTCTCCTTCCTCTTGGAATCAGTATCAATGTCCTCTAAGGCATACCTAGACAGTGCACAGAAATCATCCATGTATTCCTTCAAGGTTCTCCCACCTTGCTTCAGAGTGCGAAACTCATCCCTCTTTAGGTTCATAATGCCTGATGAGATGTGGGCATTACGAAGCCTGCTCTGAAGGTGTACCAGTCCAGACCTTCCACGGGATGGGTGACTTGGAATGTCTCCCACCACATTGCAGCTGGTCCCTCCAGGAGATGTTCGGTGAATATAACCTCCTCCGCATCACTGCATTTGCAAGCAACCAAGTCCTTGCTAACTGAACGGAGCCAGTCGTCAGCCACCATGGGTTCAGTAGCGGTGGAGAACTTGTTGGGCCCGAGCCTGAGAAATCTGGTAAGCCTATCAACAGGAGGTGGTGGTGGAGGGTTGTTGTTGTTGTTATTGTTGTTGTGCTGCATGAACTGAGTCATCATCTGCATCAACTGAGTTTGGGCTGCTAGCATCTGCTGGAATGCTGCTTGAGTTGGATCTGGTCGTGGAGGCATCTGGGGTTTTGAGAATAGATGAGAAATGAGATTGACAGATAGACCTAGTGGGAAATAAATTTCTACCCATGCAGAAAAATCAATCAAACAACAAACAAAACAAACTCACAAACAATAAAATAACAAAGATTTTAGGAAACTATAGAGTCGTGGGTACTGTCGTACTTCAAGTAGCAGGACAATACAGAAAAGAATAAACGAGATACAATGGGTGTCTGGGGACATCTAGCGTCGCGAGATCATGGCTCTTCAGTCTCGAGTGTAGATCTTCATGTTGAAACCAAAAGTTCATGTGTAACTATTCCTTTCACTCCATCACTTTTCACCAATCATGTCTTGATGGAAAACAAGAGGTAGGTCATCTATAACAAGAGAAGAATATTTTGAAGGTGAATAATAGATGAGAGGATATGAGAAAGATTAAAATCTGGTATTCTGTTTCTATAGGTTTGAAGAAAATAGATTTTTAATCCTAGGGTCTTTCCTAGTTCTAATCCAAACTTAGGGTCTCGATCCTACATGCAACACTATGCTCTCATACCATTTTTTGGCGCCCTACCTTTTGATAAAGGTAGAATACCTGTGTAACCTGCTATTCTCGAGATCTCTGATAGCATGCACATGACAAAATGAAATATTCATTGCAATAGCATCATTCTACATCGTTGGATAAGAAATAAAATAGACTTACAATTGGCATAGTCATTATGGACTAGCCCAATTAACAAGGTTTCAAAGTAAACACAGCGGAAACAAAACTTCAATGAGCCTTCTTTACTTCATGCGCCACAGGCAGAACATGTTGGCGATAGACTCGAGATCCTAAACGAAATCCTCACTCTTCTTCAGATTTATCTGCACGTTGGAATATGCAGCCCCCACGGCGGAGGAAGTCAGTACATACAACGTACTAGCAAGTGACACTTGTATGGTGGCAGTTTTGAGAAATACTAGCTACATGATATTTGGCTGGTGGAGTTTGGGCTATTTGCATAAAGCCAATTTTGTCCTATATTTGACAATTCCTTTTTAAACAAAAGAAATCATTTGTACAATCCTTCATGGTTAAACCACCATAAAGGTGAACAAATAATCATGGCTAAACCACCATGAAGTTTGAAAGTCATCATGGCTAAACCACCATGAAGTTTGGTTGTGGCACCATGGTTAAACCACCATGTGCCCTATAAAGGGTTTCTACCGTATTTTACTTTATTCAGAAAAGATGACGAGATCCTTCGGCACCAACTCTGTCTTGCTGTTCAACTGGCCCATAACCGGGGACACGGCTAAGATCTTAGTTTTTAAACTCTGCATAGGTTGTGCACTTTCACCTTGAGACTCATTTTCCCCGAGAGAAAAATGATACAAGATCTTTGGGAAGAGGGATTCAACCATACCAGTATTGA
This sequence comes from Alopecurus myosuroides, assembly GCA_028641055.1. Lineage (NCBI taxonomy): Eukaryota > Viridiplantae > Streptophyta > Magnoliopsida > Poales > Poaceae > Alopecurus > Alopecurus myosuroides. The sequence continues at coordinate 56,089,952 of CM054061.1, forward strand.
CTCGTTGCTCCTAAAATTCTACCACCCCTTGTCAATACAACATGAGGAACCCCCACAACTTACTAAATCTTGGCAGAGCCCATATTACCTCAAGGCTGCACTAGAAGCTAATTATACAGTGAAGACCTACAAATCTCTTTAATCCTGGGTGGCAAAGCACAAGTGTACCCTCAGGTGATAACCACCACATCCATGGCCAAATCCACCATGAACATGGCCCTGAGTAGCTATCGAATCTGCGTATCGGCAATTCCCTCGGGTGAACCCATAGGGTTTCGAATAGGAGAACTCATGAGCACTAGTGACGATCGTCGGCTAGACAGGGGGCACGATTTACCCAGGTTCGGGGCCCTCGTAGAGGTAAAACCCTTACTCCTGCCTCTGTCGATCTGTATTATCGAATAGATCGGTTACAATGGTGGTTGCTCAAGTCGAGAGGATGATCTCGATCTCAAGGCTTTGGTGGTGCGGTATTGCTTGGCCCTCTTCCGGTGGTTCTCCTGGCCTTATATAAGTGGCCAGGTCTAAAACCCTACCCGGAAAGGACTCGAACTCTAACCCTATGTCGGTTACAAGTTTCCTAACTTAGCCCGCAAGTCATTGCGGGTGGGCTTAAAGTGGGCCTTCCAGAACATTCCAAGGGCTTCCCTTCTTGGGCCTTAACCTTGGGCTTAAGACGGGGTGTCCTTACCCGCAGGGTCCAAGATCCATCCCTTCGTCAGTAGCCACTCAACATAATCCATTCATACCAATCCACCCAGGTGTTTCATTGGGTTGTTAATTTTCAATTTTCAAAAACATCACAACCCAACAGGTATGAACAATAGTTGTGATAATATTCTGGCATAGCTCAGCTAGTATCTAGTGGAGGTTTCTGGTTGGCTACACACTACTAGGTATATCTAAGAATAGCATATACTTTGGAAAAATAAATAAAATCATCTATGATGCATACTACTGAAAACTCTAATGCAATAAAAAGTGGGACATGAGCATCACTTGCCTTGGTAGCAGCAACCAGCACAAACACAACAATCACAGGAGTTGTATTGATCTTCTCCAAAATCTAAACAAGCAATAACAATACAAACATAAACACACTACTCAAACAAACAAACATAAACATGTATGCATGCATGAATGCAAGATTTTGTTTTACACATGTTGGTTGTGGTGTTGAGGTGTGTTTGACACTATATGAGGTTTATTTAGTTGATACAAGGCTCTGGTTGAGTTTTATTTCATTGCATTAATTTATTTACTCAAATTTAGTAGTCCATTTATAGATCTTTGGATTAATTAAATTTTAAACACACTTTTTGGTTTCTGTAAAAATTGGTCATTGGTCTCTCTGGACAGAGGGTATTAATAACAAGGTGACCCAATTGGTTTCACTCAAAAATACATTTTAGAATTGGAATTATGGACAGAACACTAATTTGACTAAATTTGAAATAGAAAGTGTGTGCACGATACAATTTTGGTTTTCTCTGATTCGATGGTGTTCTACAAGTTCTAAGGAATCCAGAGACTACAAAATTAACAGAATTGGGATAGTAGAACTCAAACTATGGATTAAATGGTGATTATGAGTGGTTTTGGCAATTTAAAAACTACTCCAAAATTTTATACAGAGACCACCTAATATATTTTTTATTTGGGTAGAGAATTTGATTAGCTTTCTATAGGTTCAAGTCTCACCACTTTTGGATCTCTATTTATTTTTCTATTGAATTTACAGTGAGACAGATGTTTCTGTTTTTGAAATTCAAACAAAATGATTTAAATCCAGGGGGGAGGCTGACTGGCGCTGACTCAGCGACCAAGTGGCGCCACCTAACTGGTGGATACGATTCGCGGGGGCTTCTAATCCTAGGCGTACAGATCAAGTCGGACGGCTAAAAAGACAACGGGAGGGGCTCACTGGCCGGAGATGGGGTCGCGGTGGTGGAAGCCTCGGGAGTTCGCCGGAGTTGAGCTCCCGTGGCCCTCGAGCTCATCGGAGTAGTCGCAACAGTGTAGAAGGGCATGGTGAGGACGACGGGCTTCACGGCGGAAGTTCTCGCTTCCGGGAGCGGCGAGGGGAGGAGGTCGGAGGCGCGGTGATCTCCGGCGACCTCAACGCGCACGACGTGGCCTCTGTGCTGCGCCAAAAATTTGATTGTAACATCACAAATTTTTCCTATTTTGGAATGTTAAATAAATATAATATATTGATTGATTTGACTTGCATGGTTTGAGATTTCCTGAAGATTTAAAACTTTTGAATACTTGTATAAAATTTTCCTAACAAATTAAAATGACTATCCAAAATATTTATGTAGCATTTTATTTGCACTAGTTTGGATACTCGGATCTTTTAAATATTTTTTTCAAAACACTTTGCATTTTCACAAGATAAGAAATAATATGACATTTCCAAATACAATAAAAGTGTTGGAAACTATTATATTTGATGTTTTTCGTGGATTCTAAATTGTGTTTCACATTTTTGAGAGTAATAAATAACTTCCAACTTTATTCTAAATCCTAGAGAGAAGACAACGTGACTTCATGAAAATATGGATGGAAGTATTTTTATTAAATATTCCTATACATTTTGAAAACTAAGAAATATTTATGGATCATCTAAAACCGTATAAACATATTTTGGAGAATTAATTAGACTCATAACACGGTCTATAAAAAAACATGTTTATATTTGAGCGGGAAATGTAATTTCGTTGGCTCTATATAAATGTTCTATTTTGTTATATTTTTAGAGATTTTTTTTTTGGAAGAGTATGTGGCCATCTTATAAATCACTATATAATCTCTGGTAAATAAAATAATAAGAATAGCTACGTGAGCTAGGCAATGTATGGACGTAGCAAAAACGAGAAGAATGAAAAACTAGCCAGAACGACCTAGCTATGCACCTAATGCACACATCCGACCCGACCCTTGTACGCGAGCCAGCCCACTTCTGACTTCCCTCCCTCTCACGTTTCCCTTCTCCTTATTCTCTTTTTCTTTTTTTTTCCTTGCACTCAGGTGGGACCCACATGATCATCTTCCTCCTCACGCTTAGAGAACAGAGTTCAAACGAGTTCCAGAACCGAATCCCCTGAAATATCTCGTCAATTCGGATGATTTCTTGACCCCCTCGGCCACGTAAACTCCTCCATAAATACCTCCTCCTCGTTCCCGTCCGATTTTTCGCGAAAACACAAACCCTAACCACCTAAATCGGCTATTCCAATCTCGCCAAAATCCGCACCATTGACGAGCTTGAAGAGGAAGTTCCAGGACCCCTCGCTCTTCCTTTTTCCCATCCATCGTTCTCATCTATACATGTATGCTCCGCCTAAAATATATTTCCCATGGGCAGGAACCTTGGTTTGAGGAAGGACGTGCCTATGGAGCTTGACAGGAGCCGAGCTTCTTCGGCTGTTCATCGACCGCTAGGAGCCGCGCCAGGACATGACGAAGACATCGAGGTTGGCAGGGAGAGAAGAAACGGTAGTCGAGCTGGCTGCACCCGACCCGAGAACTTCCGGAACGTCTCCTGCGTCCACGACCACCGCCACCGTAGTCATGGTTGTGAAGAACATGAGCTTTCTGAACTTCCATCGCTGCTGCCTGCTGGTAACGACCACCCTCCCAGCAGGTTCTGTTTTGTTTTCATACACTAGATTTGAGCCGTTAGATCTTGATCGTGTGGCACAGAATAGATCACTTAACACCAGCGAATCATGTTCTGCCACATCATCTCAGCCAAGCCATGAGCCGATGATGAGCCGAGCCGAGCAGAAAACTAGCCGAGTCAGAGCCGGTCTGAAGCCAAGGAGCGGCAGCCGCCAGATTAAGATCCGACGGACAAAAATCATCCATGCGCCTCTATTTCTTTTAATCTTGTAAAATTCATATCTTTTGTTTCATAGATCCGATTTAGTTGATTCTTTTTGTGTTGGATTCGTAATTAAATTATCTATCCAATGCTTCCAATTATTTCAATCCTAAAAGTTTCGAATTCATCATATTCATATTATGAGTTTGAACTCTCTTTGGCCAATATCTCTAGATATACAACTCTTTTTGAGCAAATCTTTTTGCAGTGTGCTCATCGAGCTAATGCCTAGACAGTAGATCCGTTGTATAAATATTTCTATCAAATTTTTATAGATTTCATACACCTTTCCAATTAACTCCTTCGACCATAAATTCATATGCATATGAACCTTTTTGGACTAGGATTACTCCTATGAACCATACCCAACATGCACACATGATATCAATATTTACTATCTTTTTTGTTGTATCCATCATAATTGAGATATCTATGTCTTTGATCATATTCCCAATACTATCTATCCAAACTTAGCCAAATTCCATATATCATGTTTCTATAGCCTAAAAATGACTAAGGACCACACATCACACATCAACTTGTTGGTATGAAAATATCTAATGAATAATAATGAATGTTTGGTTTCTCTCATGACTGGTGTTTATTGGGTTTTCATGTTATTATTTTGGCTTTTTGAGTATCTTTTACTTAGATTAAGTTATGTAAATATTTTCAATATGTTTTCTCTAACAAAATTGTGCTAAGTACTAACCTTAGACCAGAGAGACCCAAACCAAAGCCCTTAGAATATTTCTAAGTTATTTTTTCTAGTTTGTCCTCCTAGTTGAAAACCACTAAGTCTGGAGTTGTGAAAAGCCATGGAGAGGATACTCCAATTGTCAACTCGAAGATTTTCAACATGAAGCAAAGAAGACAAATGGAGGACTTAGCCAAGAAAATAGAATTCAGAAGCCTCTCCAAAGAAGTAGAAGCACTTAGAAGAAAATCAAGAAGACCAGCCACATCTCCTCTTTTTCTCTAAGTCTTTTTCCCCCTTTCTTTTCTGTTCTCCTAGACTTTGTGCTATGGATAAGTTAGATTTAGACCAGCTACTAGTTGTACCAAAACCAACAGGTGTTAGAATATTCAACAAAGAAACCACACCAAGGAGAAAGCTACAAAGGAGCCTAAAGATTTTCAAGACCAGTGATGTGAAGACTTAGAATTTATTTTCCAATACTTTGAATATGTTTTCAAGTTTTCTAAGACTTAGAATTAGTTTCTCAAGTGAGACAAAAGCTTTTGACCAAGACTTCAACAAGAATAATTTCATCCAGAAGAACAACTTCAACAAGAAGCCTACTCTCCCAGAAGATGAAGAAGCAGAGAAGATTTTACAAGTCCTTTCTTAAGGAAACTCAAACAAACTACATCCTAAGTCCCTAGATCCTAGACTTATACTTTAGATGTTTTCATCCACTCAATAAGGAGGACTACAAGCAAGACATTTGAAGGTATAAGGACTTAGACATCAGAAGTAGCTCAAGGAAGCAAAAAAGACTAAGACAGAAATAGTTTAGACCAAGACATTTACCAACCCTTAGTCCCAAATGGAAACTAACTATAATTACTTAGTTTTATTTTGTGCATTAAAACTAAATATTTCGCATGTTTTCATTTGCTATGTTTATTGCTTTGTATGTTTTCTTCATTTGTTTGTATGTTTGTTAGCATGCTTGTTTATTTTGTTGTTGTGTTTTCAATGTTTAGATTGTACGGAGAGAACGTTATTTTGTGAAGAGAGGTGATTGTTCTTCACCAAATTCAAAGGCAAGTAACACACCATCAAATCTCCCATATTTTTACTATGCATTACTAGTGTTTTTGAGTAGTATGCATGATAGGGAATTTTTACTAAGTTATTATTATGCTATGCAAAATCCCAAGTAGTGTGCAGCAATCCCTTAGACTTTATTATGGAGACTTAGTACTTATTTGATGCTTAGCCTTGCTAAAAATTTGTTTTACTCAATGTTGTGGAAAAATTCTAAGTATAACATTCAATGAAACACCTGGGTGGAATTGGTGATTGCAAGGTTTATGTTGAGTGGCTCCTTGGGGCCATGTCTATGGTGTTTTTCACCTAAGGAGTGCACTTGTGGTTTGCCACCCAGGAACAAAGAGATTCCTAAGTCCCTCTAAGTTTAGTAGCTTCCCGTGCAGCCCTTTGACATATGGGCTCTGTCTTGATCAACTAAGTTGTGAGGGTTCAGCCCATGCTTGACATGAAGATGTAGCATAATTATAGGTGGAACGGGTCTTGCTGGTTGGGTTGGATTTCTTGCTTCTGAAAGATCTCGTCTCGATTCTCTCCTTTCCATGATGCACTCCGCGTGTATAGGATGTTTGGGATAATTGAAGACAAAGGGTGAAAGTGCACAACCTCTGCAGAGTTAGAAACTATGATCATAGCCGTGTCCCAGTAATGGACGACTTCGAGCAGCTGGACAAGGATGGATAGAAGAATCTCCTCATCTTTTCTGAATGAATTAAAACATGGTAGAAACCTTTTCCTAGAGCACATGGTGTGTCTACCCCTCTGTGCTACCTTTTCAAACTCATGGTGTGTCTACCCATGATGCTTTTATCAAACTACATGGTGTGTCTACCCATGTTGATTTTTAGAGTTTTACAAAGGTTTCTTAAATATAGGACAAAACTGGCTTTATGCAAAATTTGCCTAAACTCCACCAAGCCAGATATGCATGTAGTTTAGACTTGCCATTTTATATCCACCATAGTGTTACTTGCCAATACATTAAATTGTATTGACTCCTTTGTGGCTGCATATTCCATATTGCAGATGAATCTGAATACGGGTGAGGTTTTGTTAAGGATCTCGAGTCTATCGCCAACATGTTTTGCCTGTGGCACATGAAGAGGATGGGCTCAATGTTGTACTATGTTTTCCGCTGTAAATTCTGTTTTCTGCTAGTCTTCTAAGACTATGCAAGTTGTAATACTATTTTGTAAAGACTGGATCATGCGATGTAATAGTATTTGATGCATTTGCATGATATTTCATTTTGTACTGTGGTGCTAGCATTTGGTCCAGGGACTAGCACAATAACACAGGGTTCTTGCATTATTTAAATGTGGGAACGCTACAAAATGGTATCAGAGCATTGTGTTGCCTGTAGGATTCGAGACCTGAGTTTGGAAAAGATCAAAGGATTGAAAATCTACTATCTTCAACTTATAGACTTATAAAAACAAAACATCTCATCCTAATCTTTCTCATATTCTCTCATCTATTATTCACCTTCAAAATCTTGTTCTCTTATTATAGATGACCCACCTCTTGTTTTCCATCAAGGCATGATTGGTGATAATCATGACATGAAGTGCAAGGAATAGTTTTCACATGATTCTTTTGGTTTCAACATGAAGATCTACACTCAAGATAATCGAAGAAAACTTGAAGATATATTCAGACTCCCCAACAATCAAAAACATCTCAAGACATTTGAAGATACTCCGGAAGGAATAGATAAGACCACCAATCTAGTTACTTTATTAGGACAACGTCAACGTGTTAGTGCATTGATCATACCAATGAGTGTGTATGACAATATAAGTTTGTTTTCCTAAAACCTTGTTGTTTGGAGTGAAAATGCTTGATTAGATGTTGTTTGTAAGATCTATTTTCTTGCTCCGTTGTGTTGGGTAGGAATCTTCTTTAGATCCTTCTAAATCTCTACTCGTCCATGCTAAATCCAACGAGATACCTAGCTAGAATGCCAACAACCATGAGAAGATAACAACAAGACGGAAGATGGCCAAAGACATCAAAACACCAAGTTGAGAGTGAACCGAGGACTTTTGTTTGATCCAAAGAGTGATCCCTCAGTTTCAAGTGAAGTTCAAGAAGCATCAGTTACTCTGCAACCCTACTGCGAAGGAAAGTTCTACTCAAGCTATCTAGAGACAAGGTACACAATCAAGCCATGAGATTAGTATAACCACAAAGTTTTATTTTAAGGGTGGTAGCCATCCAGTTGAAATAGAACCCAACTAACCAAACATATCTTTCTTTCTAGCCTTTCCAAATCTCGAGACGAGATTTCTTTTAAGGGTGGTAGTCTGTAACATCCCAAATTTTTCCTATTTTGGAATGTTAAATAAATATAATATATTGATTGATTTGACTTGCATGGTTTGAGATTTCCTGAAGATTTAAAACTTTTGAATACTTGTATAAAATTTTCCTAACAAATTAAAATGACTATCCAAAATATTTATGTAGCATTTTATTTGCACTAGTTTGGATACTCGGATCTTTTAAATATTTTTTTCAAAACACTTTGCATTTTCACAAGATAAGAAATAATATGACATTTCCAAATACAATAAAAGTGTTGGAAACTATTATATTTGATGTTTTTCGTGGATTCTAAATTGTGTTTCACATTTTTGAGAGTAATAAATAACTTCCAACTTTATTCTAAATCCTAGAGAGAAGACAACGTGACTTCATGAAAATATGGATGGAAGTATTTTTATTAAATATTCCTATACATTTTGAAAACTAAGAAATATTTATGGATCATCTAAAACCGTATAAACATATTTTGGAGAATTAATTAGACTCATAACACGGTCTATAAAAAAACATGTTTATATTTGAGCGGGAAATGTAATTTCGTTGGCTCTATATAAATGTTCTATTTTGTTATATTTTTAGAGATTTTTTTTTTGGAAGAGTATGTGGCCATCTTATAAATCACTATATAATCTCTGGTAAATAAAATAATAAGAATAGCTACGTGAGCTAGGCAATGTATGGACGTAGCAAAAACGAGAAGAATGAAAAACTAGCCAGAACGACCTAGCTATGCACCTAATGCACACATCCGACCCGACCCTTGTACGCGAGCCAGCCCACTTCTGACTTCCCTCCCTCTCACGTTTCCCTTCTCCTTATTCTCTTTTTCTTTTTTTTTCCTTGCACTCAGGTGGGACCCACATGATCATCTTCCTCCTCACGCTTAGAGAACAGAGTTCAAACGAGTTCCAGAACCGAATCCCCTGAAATATCTCGTCAATTCGGATGATTTCTTGACCCCCTCGGCCACGTAAACTCCTCCATAAATACCTCCTCCTCGTTCCCGTCCGATTTTTCGCGAAAACACAAACCCTAACCACCTAAATCGGCTATTCCAATCTCGCCAAAATCCGCACCATTGACGAGCTTGAAGAGGAAGTTCCAGGACCCCTCGCTCTTCCTTTTTCCCATCCATCGTTCTCATCTATACATGTATGCTCCGCCTAAAATATATTTCCCATGGGCAGGAACCTTGGTTTGAGGAAGGACGTGCCTATGGAGCTTGACAGGAGCCGAGCTTCTTCGGCTGTTCATCGACCGCTAGGAGCCGCGCCAGGACATGACGAAGACATCGAGGTTGGCAGGGAGAGAAGAAACGGTAGTCGAGCTGGCTGCACCCGACCCGAGAACTTCCGGAACGTCTCCTGCGTCCACGACCACCGCCACCGTAGTCATGGTTGTGAAGAACATGAGCTTTCTGAACTTCCATCGCTGCTGCCTGCTGGTAACGACCACCCTCCCAGCAGGTTCTGTTTTGTTTTCATACACTAGATTTGAGCCGTTAGATCTTGATCGTGTGGCACAGAATAGATCACTTAACACCAGCGAATCATGTTCTGCCACATCATCTCAGCCAAGCCATGAGCCGATGATGAGCCGAGCCGAGCAGAAAACTAGCCGAGTCAGAGCCGGTCTGAAGCCAAGGAGCGGCAGCCGCCAGATTAAGATCCGACGGACAAAAATCATCCATGCGCCTCTATTTCTTTTAATCTTGTAAAATTCATATCTTTTGTTTCATAGATCCGATTTAGTTGATTCTTTTTGTGTTGGATTCGTAATTAAATTATCTATCCAATGCTTCCAATTATTTCAATCCTAAAAGTTTCGAATTCATCATATTCATATTATGAGTTTGAACTCTCTTTGGCCAATATCTCTAGATATACAACTCTTTTTGAGCAAATCTTTTTGCAGTGTGCTCATCGAGCTAATGCCTAGACAGTAGATCCGTTGTATAAATATTTCTATCAAATTTTTATAGATTTCATACACCTTTCCAATTAACTCCTTCGACCATAAATTCATATGCATATGAACCTTTTTGGACTAGGATTACTCCTATGAACCATACCCAACATGCACACATGATATCAATATTTACTATCTTTTTTGTTGTATCCATCATAATTGAGATATCTATGTCTTTGATCATATTCCCAATACTGTCTATCCAAACTTAGCCAAATTCCATATATCATGTTTCTATAGCCTAAAAATGACTAAGGACCACACATCACACATCAACTTGTTGGTATGAAAATATCTAATGAATAATAATGAATGTTTGGTTTCTCTCATGACTGGTGTTTATTGGGTTTTCATGTTATTATTTTGGCTTTTTGAGTATCTTTTACTTAGATTAAGTTATGTAAATATTTTCAATATGTTTTCTCTAACAAAATTGTGCTAAGTACTAACCTTAGACCAGAGAGACCCAAACCAAAGCCCTTAGAATATTTCTAAGTTATTTTTTCTAGTTGGTCCTCCTAGTTGAAAACCACTAAGTCTGGAGTTGTGAAAAGCCATGGAGAGGATACTCCAATTGTCAACTCGAAGATTTTCAACATGAAGCAAAGAAGACAAATGGAGGACTTAGCCAAGAAAATAGAATTCAGAAGCCTCTCCAAAGAAGTAGAAGCACTTAGAAGAAAATCAAGAAGACCAGCCACATCTCCCTCTTTTTCTCTAAGTCTTTTTCCCCCTTTCTTTTCTGTTCTCCTAGACTTTGTGCTATGGATAAGTTAGATTTAGACCAGCTACTAGTTGTACCAAAACCAACAGGTGTTAGAAGATTCAACAAAGAAACCACACCAAGGAGAAAGCTACAAAGGAGCCTAAAGATTTTCAAGACCAGTGATGTGAAGACTTAGAATTTATTTTCCAATACTTTGAATATGTTTTCAAGTTTTCTAAGACTTAGAATTAGTTTCTCAAGTGAGACAAAAGCTTTTGACCAAGACTTCAACAAGAATAATTTCATCCAGAAGAACAACTTCAACAAGAAGCCTACTCTCCCAGAAGATGAAGAAGCAGAGAAGATTTTACAAGTCCTTTCTTAAGGAAACTCAAACAAACTACATCCTAAGTCCCTAGATCCTAGACTTATACTTTAGATGTTTTCATCCACTCAATAAGGAGGACTACAAGCAAGACATTTGAAGGTATAAGGACTTAGACATCAGAAGTAGCTCAAGGAAGCAAAAAAGACTAAGACAGAAATAGTTTAGACCAAGACATTTACCAACCCTTAGTCCCAAATGGAAACTAACTATAATTACTTAGTTTTATTTTGTGCATTAAAACTAAATATTTCGCATGTTTTCATTTGTTATGTTTATTGCTTTGTATGTTTTCTTCATTTGTTTGTATGTTTGTTAGCATGCTTGTTTATTTTGTTGTTGTGTTTTCAATGTTTAGATTGTACGGAGAGAACGTTATTTTGTGAAGAGAGGTGATTGTTCTTCACCAAATTCAAAGGAAAGTAACACACCATCAAATCTCCCATATTTTTACTATGCATTACTAGTGTTTTTGAGTAGTATGCATGATAGGGAATTTTTACTAAGTTATTATTATGCTATGCAAAATCCCAAGTAGTGTGCAGCAATCCCTTAGTCTTTATTATGGAGACTTAGTACTTATTTGATGCTTAGCCTTGCTAAAAATTTGTTTTACTCAATGTTGTGGAAAAATTCTAAGTATAACATTCAATGAAACACCTGGGTGGAATTGGTGATTGCAAGGTTTATGTTGAGTGGCTCCTTGGGGCCATGTCTATGGTGTTTTTCACCTAAGGAGTGCACTTGTGGTTTGCCACCCAGGAACAAAGAGATTACTAAGTCCCTCTAAGTTTAGTAGCTTCCCGTGCAGCCCTTTGACATATGGGCTCTGTCTTGATCAACTAAGTTGTGAGGGTTCAGCCCATGCTTGACATGAAGATGTAGCATAATTATAGGTGGAACGGGTCTTGCTGGTTGGGTTGGATTTCTTGCTTCTGAAAGATCTCGTCTCAATTCTCTCCTTTCCATGATGCACTCCGCGTGTATAGGATGTTTGGGATAATTGAAGACAAAGGGTGAAAGTGCACAACCTCTGCAGAGTTAGAAACTATGATCATAGCCGTGTCCCGGTAATGGACGACTTCGAGCAGCTGGACAAGGATGGATAGAAGAATCTCCTCATCTTTTCTGAATGAATTAAAACATGGTAGAAACCTTTTCCTAGAGCACATGGTGTGTCTACCCCTCTGTGCTACCTTTTCAAACTCATGGTGTGTCTACCCATGATGCTTTTATCAAACTACATGGTGTGTCTACCCATGTTGATTTTTAGAGTTTTACAAAGGTTTCTTAAATATAGGACAAAACTGGCTTTATGCAAAATTTGCCTAAACTCCACCAAGCCAGATATGCATGTAGTTTAGACTTGCCATTTTATATCCACCATAGTGTTACTTGCCAATACATTAAATTGTATTGACTCCTTTGTGGCTGCATATTCCATATTGTAGATGAATCTGAATACGGGTGAGGTTTCGTTAAGGATCTCGAGTCTATCGCCAACATGTTTTGCCTGTGGCACATGAAGAGGATGGGCTCAATGTTGTACTATGTTTTCCGCTGTAAATTCTGTTTTCTGCTAGTCTTCTAAGACTATGCAAGTTGTAATACTATTTTGTAAAGACTGGATCATGCGATGTAATAGTATTTGATGCATTTGCATGATATTTCATTTTGTACTGTGGTGCTAGCATTTGGTCCAGGGACTAGCACAATAATACCGGGTTCTTGCATTATTTAAATGTGGGAACGCTACGTTCGGCTTAGGTGGAGCGCAAGGTCGAGGAGAAGAGATAGAGAGTAAGAGGGATGGGAAGGGCGGAGGGGACTCATTGGAATCAAGGTTTTCCGTGCGGTGGCCGTGCGGTTTCTCGCGAGCTAAATCGGCAGCCTGGGGGCGTGGTTTCGCGAGGCAATAGGGGAGAAATAGAGCGGGGGTTAGGGGCTTTATGGGGAGCGCTCGGGTGCGGAGAGATGGACGAGAGCGAGGTGGTGATCGTGGGGGGAGTGCGCGGTGTTTCTCCGGCGAAAACGGGAGGAGTTATGGGTTGACGTCACTGTGAGCGAGCATGTCGTCACCTTGGCCCACGTGACAGTGAGAGAGAGCGGTGGGCGCGGTTGGTTTGTTTTGCGCACGCGCGGTGGATAGGCGGTTCGGCCCGTGGGATGCTGTGTGAGGGAGAAAAGGGGGAAGGGAGCTGGGCTGGCCGGGTTTCCTCTCTTTCCTTTTTCTTTGTTCTGTTTTTTTTTCCTTTTTCTGTGTTCTTTTCTTAAACAAAGGAAACCCCGAACAAACAAATGAATGAGTCCAACTAATTTATTTGGTTTTGTAGAATATTTAGATTGCAAAGTTTTAAACTTTTAAAATGTTTTGGTGATTTTTGAAAATTCAAAATAAGCTTTATTATAGGTGAATTGCATGGAGCCAATAAAGGGGTTATTTTTGGAGGTGAAAACACATAGGGTTTTTGTTTAGTGATGTTTAATTTTTCAAATATACTTTTGTGTGACTATGTTATGATGATATGTATGCATGCTGGTTTATTCCTTTTGAAAAAATCTAGGATGTTACAAAGTAGGAGCCCTAGGCCTTATTTCCAAGCATTGAAACATCGTTTTCCGCCTGTTCTGCTACATGCTTGCTTGCTGCCATATTTATTTCACATTGTTATAATCACTTATAATCATCCATACTGCTTGTATTTTACTATCTCTTCGCCGAACTAGTGCACCTATATACCTGACAAGTATATTGGGTGTGTTGGGGACACAAGAGACTTCTTGTATCTTGATTGCAGGGTTGCTTGAGAGGGATATATTTGACCTCTGCCTCCCTGAGTTTGATAAACCTTGGGTGATCGACGTAAGGTAAAATTGCTGTTGGTCTACAAACCTCTACACTTGGAGGCCCAACACTGCCTACAAGAATAGAAGCGTGCGTAGACATCAAGCTCTTTTGTGGCGCCGTTGCCGGGGAGGTAAGGTAAAAGGTTCTCACATCCTCGGGTGTGAGTGCTTGAAGTTATTTCCTTTAGATTTCGCAATTAAATATTTTTGTTTCTTGTTTTCACTAGTTAGGCTTAATGGAAAACAAAAAAAAATTGAGAGATCTTTATAATCTCTATCTTGAGTTGGGACATGAAGTGTTTGAAGAGAAAATTTAAAAACCTATAGAACTTTATTTGCATGCTAATACAAATGTTATTAGTAAGAATGCTTTGAACACTATTATTGCTAATGCTATGGAAAAGTCTAAACTTGGGGAACTAGTTTTGATGATTATGATATTTTTAGTCCCCCAAGTTTTGAGGAGGAAATTTTCATTGATGATACTTTGCCTCTAATATATGCCTTTTATAATGACTGTGTTATTCTAGTTCCACCTGTTTACAATGATGAATATGATATTTTCAGTCCACCTAAAGTAGAGGAAAATATTAATTATTATTACAATATGCCTCCTATATTTAATGATTATGGTGATGAGAATAATAATGATAGCTATTTTTTTTGAATTTTCTCCCACTATTATTAATAAGAATGACTATGCTTATGTGGAGAGTAATAATTATTTTATGCATGTGGCTCATGATAAGAATGTTTCTTGTGATAGTTATATTGTTAATTTTATTCATGATGCTACCTAGAGTTATTATGGGAGAGGGAAACATAATTTATGCATCTCAACAATATCAAGTTTCCCCTCTTTATGTTGAAATTTTTGAAGTTGCACTTGTTTTGCTTTCCAATGCTTGTTGCTTTGTGTTTTCATGAATTGTTTTTCTACAAGATTCTTTTTCATAGGAATTGGGTTAGAATTAAATGTGTTTTATATTTTCTTCTTGATGCTCTCTTATTGTGCTTTAACTCTTATTCTCATGTGAGCATATTCTCAAATTATAATGCCTAGCTAAAAGGATTTAAAGAAAAGCACTTCTAGGGAGATAAGCCATGTTTTTATTTTTGCATTGTTTTTCTCTGCTTTCTTTGAGTCAAGGGGTTTTATACTTCTGTAGTAACTCTTTTTTATCTTTCTTTTCATGTTTTAGTAGTGCCAAGTAAAGTTTCTGACGAAAGTTGGAGTTGGTTTTCGGATTTCTACGCAGAAAATAGATTTCTGCTGTCCACCGTAAAACATCGTATAATATCCTGGAAGATCAGAATGATCTGAAATTTTTTGTTATTATTACTCAGCTAATTCCTCAAATTTTCTTAGTTGACCACTTTTTGATTTGAGAAACATAAGATTTTCAAAAAAATCATCTTTACCTGTTGGTCTGTTTTGACAGATTTCTGCCAATAATTGCATTTGCATCTTAATCTTTTTCTTGTGGTATTCTTTTGAGAAAAAAAAATTAAAAGAAGTTGTGACAGTAGCTAATGTGTTTATGAGTGTTAGTCTTGTGTTAAAACTAAACCATATGAATTTATTATTTTGATTTCACTAACGTTGCTAATGAAGATTGTGAGAAGTTTGGTGCGAAGGAAGTTTTCAAGGGTCAAGAGAAGAGGATGATATGATGTGATCAAGAAGACTGAATAGCCTAAGCTTGGGGATGCCCCGGTGGTACATCCCAGAAAATTCCAAGAAGACTCAAGCGTCTAAGCTTGGGTTTTATTCAGTCACATCTTATGTGCTTTACTTGGAGCGTCTTTTTTTTAGTTTGTTTGGTTTTATTTTCTGTAATAAAGAGTTGGAACCTATCATACTTGTGTGGGAGAGAGACACGCTCCGTTTTCATTGCTTAGAATACTCTAGTTTTCATTCTTATTGTTCTGTGAGTGTTCACTTTTTGCTAGTACTGCGTTTAGCCTTTGTTTTCATGCATCTCTTATTCAGAGCTGTTAGTTTTAGTAGTGTTATGTGAGTACTCTCATGTTTTCTTGCTGTATAATAAAGAGTATTTTTGTTAAAACATATCTTGTATGGTGCTTGTTGGGAAAAGAAATTGTTGCTTGATGTAGAATTTATAACAGTGCAAGTAGAAGCCTGTATAGACTGTGGCTAGAACTTTTTCATGTCATGCTAAATGTTATTTTGGTTTTAAAGCCTTGTGGTTATTGAGTAGCATGAATAGCCTCAAATATATGAGAGTGTTTAATATACCTTGAAAGATTCATGAGTTGTTCTTGTCATAGTAAAGCATCAATTTATGGTATTCTCTTTCGAATGTTTTATTTGGTCGACTTGGCGCATGCTCACACCATGTTTATGACTGCGAACCAGTCACGAATAGCCTCCATGACCACTTATTTTTTGAACTTGTGGTACCTCTTATGCTTTAATTAATGATGCTTATGTCGGTGTGCATGATTATGGCTCTTATGCTCTCTTCATTTGTTGCTCCCAGTCTTTTGCGAGCCTCCACCTGTACTGAGTATGGAATTCTACTCGTGCATCCAAACTCCAAAAACCAAAGTTTCCCATTGTCTACACCATACCTACCTACATGTGGTATTTAACTGCCACTCCAAGTAAAATGCTCATGTTCTACCTTTAAAACCTTCTAAAAATTATTCCTATTTTGTGCCCCTGTTTTAGCTCATGAGGACGTAAATAGAGAATATTTAGCTCACTTGTTGATTGGATTTCACACCCTGGACTATTGGCTTCATCCACTTATCCAAATGATAGAAGAGCTGGCAGCGGGGTGCCCAGCCCCAAATTAATACAAACAAATTATCTTCACTATTTTTGCCCCTGATTTATCAGTCAAATCATAATTGTGTAAACAAAAGAGAAACTGGATGACCTTCTACACCAGTTGCGTCCTTCACAGTGGGAGCCTCTCTTGTGAATCCAGTTGGCTTGTGACGTACTGTATTGTCTGTTTACCATTCGTTGACACATGCATACACCTCTCTTAAAAATATTTTCAATACCTATGTTTAATAAAAATAAAAGCTCTAGCACATGAGTAATCCCTGCTTCCCTCTGCGAAGGGCCTTTATTTTACTTTTATATTGAGTCTCCATCTTCTAACTTTATGCACAGTTGATAGAGCATTTTTTTCCATTCTGAGTTCTATGTGCATTTGTCCCATAAACATCAATAATTACTTCATGATGTGATATTATTTGTTCTTAAATTATTTGTTCTAGTCTTCCTCTTGAACTTTGAAAGTGTCCTGGCATTTATATTTTGTCCCACTCTTAAGGACTAGCGAAATACCACTTTGACATGCTTTCTCTATACCTGAAACAAACGTTTATCTTTCTTTGCATTATTATGCTTGATCCTTTATTTAAGATACTCTTCATGATGCAAAGTGATTGCTATGCTTTATTATTAAAGTTCTATTATCATGTTTGTGTTTGAAGTTTTATGATCTCTGCGTACATATGATTTTACATTTTAATGATCAAGATTATGATAGTAGCATGTCACCTCAAAAATTATTTTGTTTTATTGTTTACCTACTCGAGGACGAGTAGGAACTAACCTTGGGGATGCTTGATATGTCATAAACGTATCCCTAATTTCTGATATTCCATGTTGTTTCCCACATGTTTTCCTTACACTTTATGTCATTTTTACACGTTTTCCGGGACTAACCTATTAACAAGATGCCACAGAGCCAATTCCCTGTTTTATGCTGTTTTTAGTTTCAGAAAAGTTGTTCTGGAAATATTCTCGGAATTGTAAAATTCAAAACCCATAAGTCCTAAAAGTTCCGGAAACTTCCAGAAGTCCCGAAGATCCCTGGAGGGGGGCCACAGGGTTGCCACACCATGGGGTGGCGCGGATCCCCCTGGCCGCGCCACCTAGGGGTGTGGGCCCCCTGGACAACTCCCGGCATCGCCCTTTCGCCCATATATACTCCCCGATGCATAAACCCTAGGAGAATCGACCTTTTCTGCAACATACATCCGTAGCTCCGCCGCCGCCACCGACAAGTTTCGAGGGACAGATCTCTGTTCTGGCACCCTGCCGGGACGGGGAAGTTCCCCCGGAAGCCAACTCCATCGACTCCACCGCCATCTCCATCGCTGTTGCTGTGTCCTATGATGAGGAGGAAGTAGTTCTCCCCCGAGGCTGAGGGCTCTACCGGTAGCTATGTGGTTCATCTCTCTCTCCCATGGTGTGATCATTATGTGATCATGAGCTTTGTAATCTAGTTGAATATGTAGATTGATCTTCATCTGTTATGCTACTCAAATGGTTTTGTTATCTCCGTAAACACTTTGATCACGGGGTAAAAGTGACAGTGTGTGCACCGTGTGGTTGAGCATGATATTTATATCTTGTGTTGGAAGATGAACCTATGAAATTGTGGTGTTTGCGTGGAACCATATGGGTCCAATGGTGATAGCATGGGGGTTACTTGGTTGGGAAAGTTCTTACTCTGAGGAGTGTTGTTAAATCCCTACGCAATGATTAGTGTTCGTTATTCGACCGGAGAGTGGTTCGGAGTAGCATAGTGAAGAAATGATATTTATGCATTCAATTATGTTTTCATTGTTTAGAGTGTCCTCTAGTGACAGTAGGAGCCCTAGGCCTTATTTCCAAGCATTCAAACACCGTTTTCCGTCTGTTCTGCTACATGTTTGCTTGCTGCCATATTTATTTCAGATTGTTATTATCACTTATAATCATCCATACTGCTTGTATTTTACTATCTCTTTGCTGAACTAGTGCACCTATATACCTGACAAGTATATTGGGTGTGTTGGGGACACAAGAGACTTCTTGTATGTTGATTGCAAGGTTTCTTTAGAGGGATATATTTGACCTCTACCTCGCTGAGTTTGATAAACCTTGGATGATCCACTTAAGGGAAACTTGCTGCTGTTCTACAAACCTCTGCACTTCGAGGCGCAACACTGTCTACAAGAATAGAATCGTGCGTAGACATCATGCATCACTCGAATCATCCGCTTCAAGTTTTTGTTAATCTTCCTCAATTCACCCTTCAGGTATGCATCCCCCACTGTCAGAATATCCGTCAACTATGCATTCTCCATGTTCTTCACGGATGGGGGAAGATTAAGCTCGAGCGTTGGATCCCCCTAAAAATCAATCAAGCCCTCCCTTTGAATCATGTCCACACACTCATCCATCCACTCGAAATGGTTGCATTTTTTCATGATTTGAAAACGAAATAATGAAGCATAAATCCCAACTCGTGGAAGCAAGAAAAGAACCCATATTTGGAAACGAAAAAATCATAGCAAAGGGATGCGAGAGGAACCAAGATCTACCTGCCCTCCGTCTGCTCTCGCATCTGACAAACTTGTGCCCAAAGTTGCCATTTTCCTCCTCCTTCGAAGTCCACCAATTCAGTGGAGCGGTGCGTGGGCAGTCCGGATACCGATGCATCGGCACTGAACCATATGTAGGCCACGAGGGGCGGGAGGATGAAGTAGAGGTCAACATCTCGCCGGAGAGGAAGAAGAACTGTTCTGTCGCCGGGAGGCGAGCACAGGCTGCTGTGTAACTATGTCGATGGGTGGAGGAAGGCACGTGCTAGTATGTGACTGTGTCGATGTGTTAGTGGAATACAATGGCGCGGCCAATCAGGATGCAGAACCAGACTCATACGGATCGCCCTCCCTTCTAGAAGACTGAACTCTTATCTCAATCGTCGACGCCAAAATTCCTTCTAGAAGGTCAGATCTTACGGCTCGCATTGGCGGTAGGGTATGATCATATGGCGTACATTCGGCGCTAGGGTTTTGGGGTTACGAGGTTTAGGGTTTTGGGGTTTATTAGGTATTACAGATCTTCAAATGACAGTAACTAATTCAAAAAAAAATCAAAAAATGGAAACGAAACCTAATTTGTCAGGTTATAAGATATAGTTACTAGAAAAAATATATAAACATGACATAGGGACATTTTCAAGAAAAATCATTTTCACAAGCGAGCCATCAAAATCAGGTTCCAACAACCATAACTAATTCAAAAAGATAAAAAAAAATGCACGACTAGCTCACATAGCCGTCATATGTGACATGGTTATGAGAAAAAAAATATAAACTTGGCGTCAGGACATTTTCATGAAAAAGCTTCTCACAAATGACAATTGTATTAGGTGTGTTGGGGACACGAGAGACTTCTTGTATCGTAATTGCAGGGTTGTTTGAGAGGGATACCTTTGACCTCTTCCTCCATGAGTTCGATAAACCTTGGGTAATTCACTTAAGGGAAAATTGCTACTATTCTACAAACCTCTTCACTTGGAGGACCAACACTGGCTACAAGAATAGAAGCGTGCGTAGAAATCACATGTCACCTCAAAAATTATGGTGTTATCACTTACTCGAGGACGGGTAGGAGTTAAACACGGGGATGCTTGATACGTCTCAAACATATCTATAATTTTCGATGCTCCATGCTTGATTTCTATCCAATACTTTTATGTTCTCACATGTTTTCCATCGTTTTCCGGACGTTTTCATGGACTAGCCTATTGACAAGATGCCACAACGCGAGTTCATGTTTTCTGCTGTTTTTTATTTCGGAAAATTTGTTCTGGAAATAGTCTCGAAATTGGACGAAACAAAAGAAAAAATTCTTATAATTCCAGACATGTCAACATAGTCCAAAGGAGGCCCGGAGGGGTGCCCGGGAGCCACCACACTATGGGTGGGCGCAGGCCCCCCTGGTCGCGCATGCAGGTGGTGCGGGCCCCTCG
The DNA here is from genome assembly GCA_028641055.1 of Alopecurus myosuroides. Classification (NCBI taxonomy): domain Eukaryota; kingdom Viridiplantae; phylum Streptophyta; class Magnoliopsida; order Poales; family Poaceae; genus Alopecurus; species Alopecurus myosuroides. The sequence goes on from CM054061.1 coordinate 56,110,643, forward strand.
GGCGCCCACACCCATCGCCTTTTTGCCTATAAAGTCCCCCGAGGCATAAACCCTAAAGATATTGTCCTCTTCCACGAAATGTTCTGTAGCTCGGCCGCCACCGACAACAAGTTTCGGGGGGGGGCTGAAATCTCTGTTCCGGCACCCTGTCGGGACGAGAAAGTGCCCCTAGAGACATCTCCATCGAATCTACCGACATCTTCATTCCCGTTGATGTCTCCTATGATGAGGAGGGAGTAGTTGTCCCCCGGGGCTGAGGGCTCTACCGGTAGATATGTGTTTCATCTCTCTCTCCCATGGTGTGATCTTTATGTGATCATGAGCTTTGTAATCTAGTTGAATAAGTAGATGTCACTCTTCATTTGTTATGCTACTCAAGTGGTTTTGTTATGAGATCTCCGCAGACACTTTGATCACGGTGTAAAGGTGATAGTGTTTGCACCGTGTGGTTTAGCATGATATTTATATTTTGTGTTGGATGACCCTATGAAATTGTGGTGTTTTTCTAGAACCATCTAGGTCTCATGGTGAGAGCATGGGGTTACCTAGATGGGGAAATGCAAACTCTAAGGACTGCCTTTTAAAGCCCTATGCAATGATTGGTGTTTGTTATCCGACAGGAGATTGCTTCGGAGTAGCATAGTGAAGAAATGATATTTATGCATTCAATTGTGTTCTTATTGTTGAGAGTGTCCACTAGTGAAAGTATGATCCCTAGGACTTATTTCCAAGCATTGAAACACCATTTACAACATGTTCTGCTACATGTTTGCTTGCTGCCATTTTTATTTCAGATTGCTATTTTCACTTATAATCATCCATATTACTTGTATTTCACTCTCTCTTCGCCGAACTAGTGCACCTATACAACTGAAAATTGTCTTAGTTGTCTTGAGGATACAAGAGACTTCTCATATCGTAATTGCAGGGTTGCATTAGAGGGATATGTTTGACCTCGTCCTCCGTGAGTTCGATAAACCTTGGGTAATACCCTTAAGGGAAACTTGCTGCTGTTATAGAAACCTCTGCACTTGGAGGCCCAACACTGTCTGCAAGAATAAACGTGTGTAGACATCAGTTACCTTGTATGGCTAGGGGAAAATGAATCAAGTTAAATTGGTCCTCTGCGATGTACATTTAGAGTTAGTACAGTATATATGTCAGTAGATATAATTAACTCCATAGATAGAGGCGCTACATTTTAATATTAGTATGACCTGGCTCATTGACCATAATCTTCATTTTTTGTTGGCGCCAAATATAGTAGCCCTGAAAATTTCATGGTCGCCATCCAAACTCAGCATTATCTGATCGTCGTAGTTCAAATAGTTTTGGTCGATAAGGTCGTCCGACTCTCCACCTGTTATCAGTGTTCTTCCCTCTTCTTTGTTAAGATCAAGTTCATGCAAAAATCCATCTTAAGTCACAACTTTGAACTCACCTCCAGGAGTCATTTTATTAAACTGTTCCCTAACATAGCAAGGAACATACTACCATAAATTTTCATGTTAGCATTGTTCATCGTATAAACTTAAACTAAAAGCAGGTCCAGGAGACGTGTGTTGAACTATATATTCTTGAACAATGCTGCAATATGAAGGGACATACGCATTAAAAACGCATAATTTTTTTTATACATACACCATGTGATCCACATATGCAAAGTTGTGTACAAAAAACAATAATGATTTTTTAATATCTAGGGACAGGAACAAATTAAGACAATAGGTACATCCACAAAATTACTTCTAATTAATGCATTCCTTTAAAGGTATTTTATTCAATTAGCAAGACCATGAATGATATAATAAACGCACATACCATGTAATTTAGGACCCCATATGCATGGTTTGCAACAAAAACGGGGACCGTCTGTTCTTCATTCTACATCATACTTTTAAAGATAATATATATCAATATATACATGTCAACAGATAATTAACTTCGCAGCTAGGTTATATATAGGGATTATTACTCATGTGCCCCTAATTCCTTAGTTATGCTCACTTTTCCCCACGCTTGAAAGTTTTGCTCACTTTTCCCCAACCCCTTAGGTGAAACTCTCACGAATGCTCACACCCGATGTTGTTGTGTCTTCCGTTAACTCTGACTAGTGCGTTTGTGTGGGATTGTGTTGCTCGTTATACCTAACAAGTGGGACAAGTGCGGCTGCGTTTCTGTGGCATTGTCTGTTGAGACGTTGTATGCATTGTACGCTGTAGAACGGGACGAGTTTGTTCATAATTAAATTCAGCCTGCTATCATCCATGCGTGCGGTCAGCCTTTTATGCATGCCAGCGTTTTAGCCTGCTATGCATGCGCCCGACGTTGACATTGATGACTGTAGCTTTTGACTAGCTTGCATGCTTAAAAGACTACGGTTCAGCTGCCACCTAGCCGTGCACGGCTGCGATTCAGCGGCAACGTTGCCATGTATGCAGCCACCTAGCCACACACGCTCGTGTTATTCGGTCGCCGCCTAGCCTGCAGTTCGATTCAGTCGCACCTCGCATGCTCGATTATTTGTCGCGTCAGTGCACGGCCGTACTGAGTGATGTGAAAACGTGCAAAAAAAGTACATGTTTATTAAACCACGGGCCTTGATGCAGTGTGAAGAAACGGAGGTTCCATCTACCCCCTCCTCTCCCTTAGTTACTTAAACTGCGTCTTGTAACCTCCCCATCCACACTTCAATCTCCGCCTCTTCCCCATTCTCTTCTCTCCAACCAGAACCAAAGCACAACCGACGACTCGACATACGTGAAGATGTCGTTCATCTCGCCCACCTTCCGCTTCCCGCCCACCGTGCTGGAGATGCGCTACCCCCCCCCCCCGACAGGGTCGTTGAGATCGCACCGCGCGTGTGGGCGTTCTCACGCTGGAGTGACAAAACAGAGTTGGCCCGTAGCTTCCTCCGTGAGGGCTTTAACCACCTCCCGACGGGGTCGCCAGTCATGTTCCGTCTGGAAGAACATCACCCCCACGACATTGATCCGGTGATAGGCCTCGTCGCCTACTTCATAAATTGGTTTGATGCGTACTACCTGATCGGCCGGGTGTCATGGTGTGGATGCGAGTTCACCGCATTCACCACCTATAACATCTACACCAAATTCTACAACATCTTCCCCACAGAAGACCGCATGCACACCCTCCCCTACTATCTCGATGATGACGACCTCGAGGAGCAGTGAAGACCACGAGGACGGAGACGAGGAGGAGTGAAGACGCCAATGGTGAAGTCCAGACGGTGTTGGTGTTGCGCGCCCGTACTGTTGCCAGCCCTAGCTAGTGTGCTAGGGTTTTATGTATTTTATATCATGTGTTCCCCGAACTATGTACCGTACTATGTAGTGATTGAACAATCCCATCTATCTATATCTAAGTTATTTATCCTTGGTGTGTGTGATGTGTTCTTTTTTATTTGTATTCATGTTATTTCAAGTGGTTTTCCCCAAGTTTAGGCACGACTACGAGCACGTACAATGTAGCCTTTTAGAGTCGACCGGATTCCGGTCAGTTACACTAGCTTCATGTCTGAGTCTGAGATGCTAAGATATTTTCTTTCCTAAGCATCTCTGCAAGATGCTAGAGTTGTACATGACTAAGAAAAATTATGAACTATTATTTACACTAGTTTGTGAAAAAGAAAAAAACCCAAACTAAAAACGTAAGGAAAACAAATTTATGAACTAGTTCTGTGTATGCTGAGACAAAGACAGAAAATCAAAACATATTTGTGAACTGAATAATGTTAGGTATCAAACTAGTACGAAAAATAACACATTTTTTTCCATGTGCATCACAACTAGCTTATGGAAAAAAGAAAAATAATATTATTTTCCTTGTTTTTTTGGCATTCTTAAAACCCTTTGCATTTTGTGAACACTTTGTATTTTATTATCACCTCCAGCAAATAGAATAGGGAGGGCAATCAAATCTCAGATAAATGGAATCTCGTTGAATCATTGAAAGAAAAAAATTATAGCATCGCGTGTTTGTGGGCTCAAGGAAAAAAGAAGACCAATGAAAGCCATCCAACAGAGCCAAACAATTTTTTTGGAGGATTTTTCTAGCACTCGGTGTAAGCAAACTGGAGCTAAACTAAAATAAAGAAAGTGTTCCTCTAAAGAAGACATGATCTCGAGGTATTTGTGGTGTGCAAGTAGTGCTAACTGTCATCTGGTCAACTAAAAAACTAGGTAACAAAGAAACTGAGATGATCTAGAGAGAGACGCATTGAAATCAATCGCATTAAGGTTTCATGACATGGACTTAATAGACAATTAACAGTACACAACATCTCTAACGAGGGTTGACCAGAAGGTAAACAAATCCTACAACAACAATGAAAAAATAAAATCCTAAAGTTATCATATTTGCTTGGTGCAGCACTGGAATCATCCGCTTCAAGTTTTTGTTCATCTTCTTCAATTCACCTTTCAGGTCTACACCCCCCACTGTCAGAACACCCCTCAACTCTGCATTCTCCATGTTCTTCACGGATGGGGGGAGATTGAGCTCGAGCGTTGGAGCCCCCTTAAAATCAATCAAGACCTCCCTTTGAAGCCTCTCCACATACTCACCCATCCACTCGAAATGATTGCATTTTTTCATGATCCGAAAACGAAATAATGAAGCATAAATCCCGACTCGTGTATGCAAGAAGAGAACCCATATTTGGAAACAAAAAAATAAAAGCAAAGGGATGCGAGAGGAACCAATATCTACCTGCCCCTCCGTCATGCTCTCGCATCTAACAAACTTGTGCCCAAAGTTGCCATTTTCCTCCTCCTTCTAAGTCCACCGCTTTAATGGAGCGGTGCGTGGGCTGTCCAGATACCGATGCATCGGCACTGAACCATATGTAGGCCACGAGGGGCGGGAGGATGAAGTGGAGGTCAATATCTCGCCGGAGAGGAAGAAGAACTGCTCTGTCGCTGGGAGGCGAGCATAGGCTGTTCTGTAACTATGTCGATGGGTGGAGGAGGGCACGTGCTACTATGTGACTGTGTCGATGTGTTAGTGGAATACAATGGCGCGGCCAATCAGGATGCAGAATGTCGAATCTATGACTCTACAAATCCCTTAGGTGACCCTATCGGGTTTCGACTAGGAGAAGTCATGAGCACTGGTGGAATCGTCGGCTAGACAGGGAGCTAGATTTACCCAGGTTCGGGGCCCTCGTAGAGGTAAAACCCTTACTCCTGCCTCTTGTCGATCTGTATTGATGGAAAGATCGGTTACAATGATGGTGCTCGAATCGAGAGTAAGATCTCGAGTTCAAGGTTTTGATGGTGCTGTGTTGCTTGGTCCTCTCCCGGGGGGGGGGGGCTCTCCTGGCCTTATATAGATGGCCAGGTCTCGAATCCTACCCGGAGAGGACTCGAACTCTAACTAAGTCGGTTACATGTTTCCTATCTTAACCCGCAAGTTAGTGTGGGTGGGCTTCACGTGGGCCTTCTGGAGTATTCCAAGGGCTCCTCTTCTTGGGCCTTCAACCTTGGGCCTGAGAGGGGGTGTCCTTATTCGCAGAGTCAGGAGCCATGTATTCGTCAGTAGCCCCCGAGCGTTTGCTCGAGTGGGATTTTTCCAGTCGAGTAGACGGTCAAACCTTTCTTGGTCGCCTTTCTTATGGATAACCAACTTGGCCGTTTTCTGTTTTAAAGGGTGTGTTCCCTGTGCAACGAGTCTTCATGCTCGAGTGTCGAGCAGCATAGGTGCCTGTTTTTGCGGCTTTTATCGCAGAAGGATGCGGCACAGTAGCTTGGCTCTCCCGAGAGACCAGGGCCAATTAATTGCGACTAGGGCAAAAACATTCCTGGCCTACACAGATTCGAGACCTCCGACTCGAACCCGATAAGGTGATTGTTGCGACTGAGCCGTTGTGGACTTATCGAGTCGAACATAACCTATGGGGGTACCCGGCGCGTCCGCTAGGATTTTTCTTCGTGTTGTTGACACGGAATCATGCCGGAGGACGCAGCTTTCGAGTGCGATTCCAGGCCCTTAAGAAAGATCTTTTTGGGTCTTACCTTCATATTGGAAGAATATGGCATCCGGATGTGCCTAGTCGGCTGAACGATCCAGGCTTTTATGATGTAAAAATATCATGTGTGAATGTAGGTAGGTTCTTCCTACCCGAGTGATTGTTTGAGCTTCAATCGAAAGAATTTTCGTACTGAGGAAAGTCATGCCCATATGAAATAGTTTTCATGTTTGGACTGTTATGCCCGTACGAAAGAGTTTTCGTGTATAGGGTAGTTCTCTCTTGTTTTAAAGAGGTCTTGCTCCATGATTTGTTCACGAAAGAATTGCCTTTAATCGAAGGAGTTTCATACGAAGCTGTTTTCGTGTTTGAATTTTCCATTCGAAGGTTCTTGAGTTTGATGATGCGTGCCATGACGTCATGGCGCACTTTTCTCCTCCCGATGGGACGTGACGGAGTGGTAGCAGATGGGTTGGCCCACCCAGTCAGCTTTTTGACCGGGAAACGAGACGCCGCTCCCGGTTTTTACGCGAACGGTGCAGTAAATGCGCACGATCTTCTGTTAAGATCGTGGCACGGAACAACGTTCACCGTCTCTTCGTTTCATCTTCACACGTGGTGGCTGCGATAAGCGCCACGTAGTGCATCGAATGGCTGGGGCTGATCCGCTCCGTGTATAAATACGGGACTTAGCGCTGCGGTAAAACATTCCCAGCCTTCGTCTTCAATCCATCTCCTTTCTCGCGCCCATCTTCTTCCTCGTGCTCAAGCTCGCGCTGTCAACCATGGCTGGAGGCAAAAGACGTGGCGCTGCCACTTCCGCAACTGGAGAAGTCTCCGCGCAACCTGCGCCCCGAGCTGGCGACTGGCGTTCGCCCAACACCACCGTGAAGAGCGTCAAAGAGATGCAGCGGGAAGGGCTGCTGCCGGCGGAAGCTGAGAAGCGGCCGGTGCGCCTTGGAAAGAAAGAATAGGTACCAAACCCGCAGTCGAACGAGCGCGTGGTCTTCGCGGACCACGTGTCTCGGGGTCTCTCCTTCCCTCTCCATCCTTTCCTTCTCGGGTTGATGTATGTCTATGGCATACAGCTTCACGATCTTCCTCCGAACGCGGTGCAGCACATATCGTGCTTCATCGTGTTCTGCGAATGCTTCCTTGGCATTCGCCCACATTGGGCGCTTTGGAAGGCCCTCTTCAAGGTTCGGATATTCCGCGAGAAATCGCGGGTAGACTCCGAGCCTGGCGAGCCGCTACGTACAGGTGGCTTCGGGATCCAAGCGCGACTGGAGAGCAGCTACTTTAGTATGCACTTCATCGACTCCGCCCAAGGCTGGCGGAAAAAGTGGTTTTACGTCATCGACAACAGCTCGGGTGGGATCGTAGAATTCCACCCGTTCGCTGTTTTGAAGAGGCGGAAGTCCTGGGCGCACAAGCTGTCAGCCGAAGAAACTCAGGTCGTTACGCCCCTACTCGCAAGGGTGTCCGCTCTCCGGGATCAAACTGCTGAGTTGTGCTCAATGGGCTGCACCTGGCGAGTATTTTTCTGAAGCGCAGGATCCAACCTCTGCAGCAAAGGCCTTCCACCATGTGGGAATACCAAGGCTCTGAGGATCCTAGCCGAGTGAGCCGCGAGGAGCTTTCGAACGTTGAGTTCGAGAAGAAAATCGCGGCTATCACTAGCTTGAAGGTGGGGGAGAAGTTCCCCGACTACACAGTCGAAGCCTTCGACGCTTCGAAACCTCCACCAGCTGCGGTTAGTTTACCCTTCCTGTCTTCTATTATTTTCTTCTTTGCTTTGAGCTTTAGTCGATTGAATTTTTTCTTGCCTTCTTCTGCCTTCTTCTGCCTTCTTTGTAGAGCCTAGCAGTGGCGAACTGCTACCCGCTAGTTGCGGGAGAGGACGCCTCGGAGTTATTGGCGAGTCACCTGGACGGCTTAGCCGATACCAGTGTAGCCGATGCTTCTTCGAGCTCCGAGGACGATTCTTCGGATGGTGCGGAGGGCTCGAATGGCGGCCTTCATCACCACAAGCGTCATCGGGTGGATGATAACGAGGCTACTTCCAAGGATAACTCCTTGGAAGAATCGCCTGGGAAGGTTCCTATCTCCGCGACTCCACTTCGCTCACTCGCCCCTTCCCCTTCATTCCCAGTAATCGCGCCCGCTTGGAACGCGGATTTGCTGGATGAAGATGAAGATGATGAGTAAGTTCTTCTCCTTGTTCTTTAGTCGAACTTTTTTCTTTGCACCTATGTTGATGTTTATTTGTTGCAGTTTGCAAACCATCAGTCCTTGCAGGTATGCTTCTTCCGTTCCTCCCGAAAAGAGGAATAGAGCAGGAGCTGCGGGTGAGACTCCCACTGCTGGCACTGTCCAGAATTCTCCCAGCGCAGCCCCCCATGCGGCGACTGTGGAACGTGAGGCTCCTAGCTTTGCCGCCAGGACTTCAGCTTCAAAAGAAGTGACGGACAGCTCCGTAGATCCCCTCTCCCGCGCCACGGGCTAGGTAAACTTTGCCATTCGTCATGATATTTTTATCGGGTGCACGACAGTACTCCCGATGGGAGTAGCCCCCGAGGCTGTAGTCCATCATGTGCGATCGGCTACAGGCTCAAAGTCTTTTTCTTCTTCTTGATTTTATCGGGAGCACGGCAGTGCTCCCGATGGGAGTAGCCCCCGAGGCTGTAGTCGATTGAATTCAATCGGGTACAGGCTCCAGTTTATATCTTCTAATTCTTCTCTCTTTACTTTGTAGTCGCTTGTTGACTCTCTTGCGGTGATCGGCCGCCGAGTAGTTCTTGCCGAGTCGGAATGTGAGTCGCTTCGATCAGACCGCAGTCGACTCTGCACTGAGAACGAGCTTCTTAAGAGTAAGTCTTATCATCTTCTCTTGTTCCTATTCTTTCTCCAATTCTTGATTTCTGACGAGTGTCACTATGCAGCTCGACTCGAATTTTCGGAGTCCGAGAAGGGCAGTCTCTCTGAGCGGGTAACCACTCAGGAGGCTGATCTGGCGGCCATCCGACAAGAACTGGAGACCTCCCGCCACTGGTAGAAAATAGGCCTTCCATACGCCCCCATTAGTCCCCAAAAGTTTCGACCCGCGACTATAGGGGTCTCTAGTCGCGGTTCGGGAGGACACCCGCGACCAACAGTCTGGGCCCAGCACGCTCGGTCCATAGCTGGCGGACGGGAGGGGCTTTAGTCCCGGTTGGCCAGGCCAACCGAGACTAATAGGTCCCCAAGGCCTTTAGTCGCGGTTGTCCAGGCCAACCGGGACTAAAGGCCCATCCCTATATATAGGGCTCAGGTGGCTGCACTTAGCCACATTTGGTGTCACTTCTACTCACAATATTCACAAGGGGTGGTGGGTTTGCTTTTTGTTCCTCCTATGCACACAAGGTGTTTGATGAAATGCCCGAGAGCATGAAACACACATGATATGAAGTGTCCGAGCCGCACTTGAGCGTTTTCATTTATTTTACCTCCACGGTCGCGGTTAGCAACTTGAACCTTTCATGATTTGTATTATTTCCAGCTAGTTAGTTTAACAAATGCATGATGGTTAATTATATACTTTATATAATAATAATGCAGATGAATCGGCAATGGATGTACGGTAACCGACTCTCCGGCGAGTTCACTACGGGTTTGAAAGATTTCCTCGTAGTGGCAAATGCGAACAAGCAGCGAGGTTTTATTATCTGTCCATGTGCTGAATGTAAGAATGAGAAGGGTCACTCCTCCTCAAGAGTCGTTCACATGCACCTGCTTTGGCACGGTTTCATGCCAAGCTATAATTGTTGGACCAAGCATGGAGAAAGAGGGGTTAGAATGGAAGAAGATGAAAGAAGAGGATGATATCGATTTCAACTATCATGACGCTTTCGGTGATACTTTCATGGAGGATGATGCTGAAGGTAGGGAAGGGTTTGGTGAAGGTGAAGAAGAGGCACATGATGAGCCCGCTGATGATCTTGGTCGGACCATTGCTGATGCACGGAGACGCTGCGAAACTGACAAGGAGAGGGAGAATTTGGATCGCATGTTAGAGGATCACACGAAGTCGCTGTACCCAGGATGCGACAATAGTCTGAAAAAGCTGGGCTGCACACTGGATTTGCTGAAATGGAAGGCACGGGAAGGTGTAGCTGACTCATCATTTGAAAATTTGCTGAAAATGTTGAAGAATATGTTTCCGAAGAATAACGAGTTGCCCGCCAGTACGTACAAAGCAAAGAAGGTTGTCTGCCCTCTAGGTTTAGAGATTCTGAAGATACATGCATGCATTAACGACTGCATCCTCTACCGCGGTGCATACGAGGATTTGAATGAATGCCCTGTATGCACTGCATTGCGTTATAAGATCAGAGGCGATGACCCTGGTGACGATGTTGAGGGCGAGAAACCCAGGAAGAGGGTTCCCGCCAAGGTGATGTGGTATGCTCCTATAATACCTCGGCTGAAACGTCTGTTCATGAACAAAGAGCATGCCAAGTTGTTGCGTTGGCACAAAGAGGACCGTAAGTCCGACGGGGAGTTGAGACACCCCGCTGATGGAACGCAATGGAGAAAGATCGACAGAGAGTTCAAAGATTTTGCAGCTGACGCAAGGAACATAAGATTTGGTCTAAGTACTGATGGCATGAATCCTTTTGGCGAGCAGAGCTCCATCCATAGCACCTGGCCCGTGACTCTATGCATCTACAACCTTCCTCCTTGGTTGTGCATGAAGCGGAAGTTCATTATGATGCCAATGCTCATCCAAGGTCCGAAGCAACCCGGCAACGACATCGATGTGTACCTAAGGCCATTAGTTGATGAACTTTTACAGTTGTGGGGCAGACCTGGTGTACCTGTGTGGGATGAGATTAAAGAAGAGGAATTTAACCTACGAGCGTTGCTTTTTGTAACCATCAACGATTGGCCTGCTCTCAGTAACCTTTCGGGACAGTCAAATAAGGGATACAAAGCATGCACGCACTGCTTACATGAGACTGAAAGTGTATTTTTGGATAATTGTAGGAAGAACGTGTACTTGGGTCATCGTCGATTTCTTCCCCGAAATCATAACGTAAGAAATAAAGGCAAGCATTTCATCGGCAAGGCAGATCACCGGCCGAAGCCTGCGGAACGTACTAGAGCTGAGATATTTGATATGGTCAAGGATTTGAAAGTCATCTTTGGAAAGGGTCCTGGCGGGCAATCAGTTCCGCTGGGAGTTGACGGGCACGTACCCATGTGGGAAAAGAAATCGATATTTTGGGAGCTACAGTATTGGAAAGTCCTAGATGTCCGCTCTGCAATCGACGTGATGCATGTTACGAAGAATATTTGCGTGAACCTGCTAAGCTTCTTGGGCGTGTATGGGAAGACAAATGATACAAAGGAAGCACGACAGGACCAACAACTTTTGAAAGACCCAGATGACCGGCATCCGGAATGGTTTAAAGGTCGTGCCAGCTACGCTCTTACCAAAGAAGAGAAGGTCATTTTTTTGAATGCCTGAGCAGTATGAAGGTCCCGTCTGGCTTCTCATCGAATATAAAGGGAATAATAAACATGGCGGACAAAAAGTTCCAAAACCTGAAGTCTCACGACTGCCACGTGATTATGACGCAATTGCTTCCGATTGCTTTGAGGGGGCTCCTACCGGAAAATGTTCGAGTAGCCATTGTGAAGCTATGTGCATTCCTCAATGCAGTCTCTCAGAAGGTAATCAGTCCAGAAGATCTACCACGGTTACAGAACGATGTGGTCCAATGTCTTGTCAGTTTCGAGTTGGTGTTTCCACCATCCTTCTTCAATATCATGACGCACCTCCTGGTCCACCTAGTCGAAGATATTTCCATTCTCGGTCCTGTATTTCTACACAATATGTTCCCCTTCGAGAGGTTTATGGGAGTATTAAAGAAATATGTTCGTAACCGTGCTAGGCCAGAAGGAAGCATCGTAAAGGGCTATGGAAATGAGGAGGTAATTGAGTTCTGCATTGACTATGTTCCTGACCTTAAGCCGATTGGTATTCCTCAATCGCGACACGAGGGGAGACTAAGTGGAAAAGGCACGATCGGAAGGAAATCAACGATATGTATGGACGGTCATTCTATGACTGAAGCACACCACACGGTTCTGCAAAATTCGAGCTTGGTGGCTCCGTACTTCGAGCAACACAAGAATATTTTACGCTCGGACAACCCGGGGAAGCCTGAATCATGGATTAGAAAGGCCCACATGGAGACTTTCGGCAGTTGGTTGCGAAAACATTTAATGAATGACAATGATGTTGGAGATCAGCTGTACATGTTGGCCAAGACACCATCTTCGACTATAACGACTTACCAAGGGTACGAGATTAATGTGAATACATTTTACACGATCTCCCAAGATAAAAAGAGCACCAACCAAATCAGTGGTGTCCGCTTTGATGCAGCAACCGAGATTGGGCAAAAGGTCACATATTATGGTTACATAGAGGAGATATGGGAACTTGACTATGGACCCTCCTTTAAGGTCCCTTTGTTCCGGTGCAAATGGTTCAAGCTAACAGGAGGTGGGGTAAAGGTGGACAAGCAATACGGAATGACAATGGTGGATTTCGACAATCTTGGTTACCTTGACGAACCATTCGTCCTAGCCAAAGATGTCGCTCAGGTTTTCTATTTGAAGGACATGAGTAGCAAACCGAGGAAAAGGAAAGATAAGAAAATGATCAGTACATCATGCGATGATCCAAAGCGCCACATTGTTCTTTCAGGGAAAAGAAACATCGTGGGAGTGGAGGACAAGACAGACATGTCAGAAGATTATAATATGTTTGGTGAAATTCCGCCCTTCAAAGTCAACACTGACCCAAGCATTAAGTTAAATGACGAGGATGCTCCATGGATACGGCCAAATCGTAAGAAAGCAGGGACACAAGGGAAGAATTGATGTGTAATAATTTATTGTGTACCAAACTTTTTTGAATGGATCATGTGAATTATATTATCTCTGATGTGTTTAAGACTAACTCCTTTGCAAAATATTTGAGAAAACGAGTGGAAAGCATGGAAAACAGAAGGTTACTTAAATGTCTCAAAACCTTGTGAGATAAAATATCTGATTTCATAACTTTTATTAAAAACAGAAAACAGACGCGCTAGCGCGCCGCAGTGTCGCCGGAATACAAATTCTTTTATTAAAAAAAGAGAGAACATACGAACACTACTCCTCGTCATCGTCGTCGGGGAACTCGTCGGTGACCTCCTCCGGGTCATCGTCGTCGGCGAACTCGTCGGTGACCTCCTCGTCGTCGTCGGAGGTGCATGATGGTATGTCCGAGATAGGCCCCCACCTCGGATCGTCGGAGGCCCAGACTTCGCCGGCGCGGTCGGCCCGACGAAGCTCTTGCAGCGCCCTCGTCCTCGCCTCCCGAGCGGCATTTAACGCGAGGTGGCGTTCGAGGCGGCGCTCCGCCCACTCAGCCGCGCGGGTCTGCCAGAATTCCTCGTCGGCGCTCTCCTCCCCCGGGTTGTTCCGGTAATACTCGCGGACGACGCGTTCTTCCCTGGCGTCGACTAGGCCCTGAAACGCGCGGTGACGGAGGTGGAGGTGGTCGGCGGCAGTGACGATCTGCGGCTTCGGCGCCCTGGCCTACGCTTCCGAGACGGTGTGGCAGTCGTTGAAGTTCATCAGCGACCGCGGGCGGTTGAGGCGCCAGGCCGCCGCGTCCCAGGCGCGGGCGGCCTCCGCCGCCGTCGCAAAGGAGCCGAGGGGGATGCGGTCGTCCCCCCAGCGGATATCTGCGCTGAACATTCCATTCTGCCGTGCTCGGACGCCGCGGAAGCCGGTGGTGCTGTTCCTCCTCGGAGGCATGGTGGCAGCGCGACGGTGCGTGGAGAGGAGAAGACGCGCTCGAGGCGCGACAGTTTATACCGCGCCCTCCTGGCCACGCGTCACAACTCCCGCGCCACGCGTCGCAACTCCCGCGCCACGCGTCACAACTCCCGCGCCACGCGCCACCCTAACACAACCAAGCAAATAGTTGCACATTACTACCCGAGCTCAAAGTGAACACTGAGCCAAGCATGGATGGATGTGTTAAAGGGGGGGTGTAGAACAAAACAATCGGTATCACCATCATACAGCCCTACCGTGGCTACTCGGTGCAATATGCATACCAAATGCACGGTAGGACGTATGATGGCGAATCCGGATGTTTTGTATTTGCTCAATAAACTGAATATATGATGTATCAAACCTTAAAGGGGGATGTAGAACAAAACAATCGGTATCGCCATCATACAGCCCCACCGTGGCTACTGGGTGCAATATGCATACAAATGAACGGCAGGAAGTATGATGGCGAATCCGGATGTTTTATATTTGCTCGATGAACTGACCGGTGTATGAAGGTGGGCTATATATAGGGTCCTCTTGCTCACAAAGTGTTGTGCTAGGGTTTTGATCCAACGGTTAAGAAACCACCTCATCCAACGGCTCACAACAGCTCGAAAGAAACACACCGTAGCCCTGATCGAACGGCTCACAACAGCTCGAAAGAAACACACCCCGGATCCAACGACTCACAAGCGCTTTAAAGAAACACACGATCCGTGTGATTCTATCTGATTGGTCCAAACGAAACCCTAACCCATTTAGTCCCGGTTGGTGTCCCCAACCGGGACTAAAGGGATGTTTTCTTCTCGCTATATATATGTATGCATTGCCACACCATTGGCATAAACACATACAAACTCATCACTCTCTCATGGCTTCTACCGTACCCACTCTAACATTCATCCAGGCGGAGGCACTTTCCGCCTCGAACTACCCCTGCCAGTGCGGCTACAACGTTCCCGCCGGTTGGATGCTGAGCGCCGGAGGAGTGCCGGTCCCTCCTCTTCCTCAAGGTGTGGCGCGTCGGGCGGCCATCACGAACCACTACTATCACGAGCTCACGCCGGAGCAGCGGAGGAATCCCAGTTGGCATCCCAATAACCAGCATACTTGGGATGCCTTCTTCATCAATCGGCGTGAGAGGGCGCTCGCCAGGTATGAGGAGGACGGCCTGCCTCCTGGGAACTTTCACGAGGCCGGTCGTCGGCTATGGTGGTCCGGCCGGACTCTACAGAGCGTCATGGACTACATCAGGGCCGGCGATATCCCCCGCTTGCGCTACCCTCAGGCCCAGTCCTGGAGTCGTGATCCTCCGAGGGAGTGCAGAGCACCGTCAGACGATAGTGACGACGACGGCGGCGGTGACTACGACGACTACGAGTACATGTACTATAGGCCTAGGCAGGAGTATGACTAGCAGATATCAGATCATGCATCTATGCTCTCCGTTTAGGTTTAGATCCACTCTAGCCATTATGTACTGCATTTTTTATCTATTATTTGTATTTTTAAGATTTTAAAAAGAAGTAGTTTTATTTTTCTGAATTTTCTGATATATTATTTGTATTTGTAAGATTTTAAAATGAATTGTTTTCATTTTCTAAATTTTCTGATATATTATTTGTATTTTTAAGATTTTAAAATAAAGTAGATTTATTTTTCTGAATTTTCTGATATATTATTTGTATTTTTAAGATTTTAAAATAAAGTAGTTTTATTTTTCTGAATTTTCTGATATATTATTTGTACTTTAAGATTGGAAAAAGGAAAAGTATTTGAAAAACCACCTTTAGTCGCGGTTCCTGTCACGAACCGGGACTAAAGTCTCTTTCCGCGCGGGAACGAAAACGTCGCGAAAAAATACTCCTTTAGTCCCGGTTGGGGACACCAACCGGGAGGGACCTTTAGTCGCGGTTGGTGTCCCCAACCGGGACTAAAGGCTGCCCCTATATATTCTCTGCCCCCAAAAGTCCCAAACACATCTCGTCTTCTCCGCGCCGCCCTCGCCGATTCCGTCTCCGGTTGCTGCCCGCCGCCCTCGCCGATTCCGTCTCCGGTTGCTGCCCGCCGCCCTCGCCGATTCTGTCTCCGGTAGGTGCCCGCCCATGCGTGCTTGAGGATCTCTGGAGGACCGTGCACGACGACGATGGCCGTGGCCCCCGCTGGAGGATATGTTTAGGGTTTGGCCGTGCCCGTGCGTGCGTGCTTGGCCGTGCCCGTGCCGTGCCCGTGCCCGTGCGTGCGTGCTTGGTCGTGCCCGTGCGTGCGTGCGTGCTTGGCCGTTGCGTGCCCGTGCTTGGCCGTGGCCGTGCCGTGGCCGTGCCCGTGCGTGCGTGCTTGGCCGTGCCCGTGCGTGCGTGCGTGCTTGGCCGTTGCGTGGCCGTGCTTGGCCGTGCGTGCGTGCACGGTGGTGCGTGGTCGTGGCCGTGGCCGTGGCCGTGCTCGCGGGGGAGAGAGGGGAGTGGCGCCGTGGCCCTCGCCGGAGGAAGATGGAACAGAGACGCTGACGTCACGGCCTGCGGGGGAGAAAAAAAAACGCTGAGTTGGGCTGCACTCGGATTCTCAAAAAAAAAAAAACAAAAGTTGGGCTGCACTCTTTTTTTGCAAAGTTAAAATAAATCCTAAGTCAAAAAAATTCCTAAGTCAAAAAATTTCCTACTAACCCTAAGTCTACTAACCCTAAAAATATATTTGTACTAATATTTCCTAATTCTACTAACCCTAAATATTCCTAAGTCAAAGAAAAGCTAAAAAAAATCCCTAAGTCTACTAACCCTAAATATTCCTAAGTCAAAAAATAATGAAAATAAGTTTTAATTCAATAAATTCAGAATATTAAGTGTAATATACCAAAATGACCAGGAAAGCAAATGCAACCTAGCTATGGGATTCTCCAAGTCATTTGAGAAACTAATCTTGGACACACCTCTAAAGTATGGTTTTCCCCCTCCGGTGGTTATCGTTCTTCCACCCAAAACACTAGCAATCTGTTTTCCCTCCTTCTACGACAATATTTGCTAAGTCTCCTATATACTTAATTAATTTTTACTACATGCATGTCTGCAGGAGTGACATATGGCGGACAATAGAGACCTGGCGGCGGAACAGGAGGCTGAAGGTTATCTATTAGATATCATAGCCGGAGAACATGATGTAATCTCTTCTTATCTGAACCTTGAGGATCAAGAAGGTGAAGGAACGGACATTGTCGATGATCAAGGAGGTGAAGAAGGAACAGACATTGTGGATGATCAAGGAGGTGAAGGAATGGACATTGATGACGGAGGTCAACCGTCGACAAACGACGATCTCCAATTGCAAAGAACAACCACCTCCGGCGAGGTATATATATATACATTGAGCCTCTCGTGATACAAACTTACTGAAATGTGAATACATATGCACTAACGCGCGCGACTCTCTTTCTTATTTTAGCCCTCGGCCGGATCGAGTACGACAACGCGTGGCAAATCCAAGGCGATGAAAGATTCCGAAACATATACCATCGAATCAGTCGGTGTAACCGGCAAGCCCCTACAGCACACCACAAAGTTTATCAACCAATGCGGAGTCATTGTTAGAGAGACCGTCCCGATCACCGTCCAGGAATGGAAGGAGCCAAGGAAAGCACGTCTTGGTTTCAGTTATGTCCACAAGAGAACGAAAAAGGAGATGTTCAGAAAGCTTATGGTACATTTCATTCTACCTCCGGAATACCACAAAAAAGATGAATTCGGTGAGGAGGTTCCGGGTGGACGTTAGAGGAGGAGGCTAGTCAAAGAGTTCGCTCTTCAGAAGATGGCCGAAGCATTCCGGAACTTCAAGAAAAAATTGTTCCGTGAATATGTCAGCAAGGGCAAGACTCCGCTTTTCACTGGACAACATGAGAAACTGAGAGATGATTGGACAGAATTTGTGACGCAGAAGAAATCGGAGCATTTCAAGGAAATGTCAAAAAAAAAATAAGGCTAATGCGGATAAGAAACAGTACCATCATGTTATGGGGCCAGGAGGATACCGCGTTTCGGCGCCTAAGTGGCAGGCGATGGAGGACGGCCTGAGGGCAAGAGGAATCCCTCTAGGTACAGAGGGATGGGACGAAAGAGCCAAAATGTGGTGGTACGGGCATGGGGGATCGCTAGACCCGGAGACAGGGGCGTGTGTTCATCGGCAGAAAACGTTTGCTCCCACAAAAAACCTTGTTGACGCAATGACCAAAGCTCAACAGGGCTGGATCACGTTCAACAGAGAGAGAGACCAACTGACCCATGCCCTCGGGAATCCTGAACACGGAGGACATATACGAGGCAAAGGCAGATTGCCGTGGAAAGTAGGGTTTTCCCAGGAGGGTGACCCGTACTGTTACAGAAGCCGTAAGAAAAATACGGACCGGGCTGCTGTCGAAGCTGCAGATCTTCTGTCGAAGCTTGCAACGGAAGTTAGTGAGTTGAAGCAGACCGTGGCGGGAATAGTTCAGAAAGAAACAGCGGCGGCTGCAGGGCCGCATGAAGAACATGCAGCGGATCAGCGGAGAAGCAGCGTGGCTTCCACGGAGGCCCCGCCTGCAGGTGCTAATGCACCGATGACCGAGAGTCGTGCACCGGAGCCTCACTACCCCGTGGATGATGTAAAGGAGATGAAAGAATGTGATCTGCATTATCCCGTGGGGAACATTTCCATGAAGGTAGCTACAGGCAGTGCTTTACCCTATACACCTGGAGCACTCCATCACAACAACCCCATTCCATATGGCTATGCTCGTGTCACGGTGGAAGACATAGTCCAAGGGTTTAAGGACCTGGAGATTGACATAGCTACACCCGAAGGGGAGAGAAGACTTGGAGATGTCAAGCGCCAGTTCATTCTATGGAAAAAAAAGTACATAGTGTTTCCAGGCGAGACGCCAAGGCTAACAAGTCCACCCCCCTCCGATGGTGCAGGTGCTGGTGGTGGTGCTGGTGCTGGTGCTGGTTCACCTACGCCTCCTTCACGCCATTCGACGCCGTCCCCCGATCCACAATCTCCGGCGGGTAAGCAGCCGTCGCCCCCCATTCCTCCTCCGGCGGTTAAGCAGTCGTCGCCCCCCATTCCTCCTCCGGAGGATAAGCAGTCGTCGCCCCCCATTCCTCCTCCGGAGGATAAGCAGACGTCGCCCCCCATTCCTCCTCCAGCGAAGAAACAGAAGCAGGCGGACAGCAAGGGAACCTGCTCTTGGACTATTAACCCGGAGCCTTATGTACCTAAGACCACACGGGTACCGGAGCCATCACTGAAGCCTATCCCCCCAAGGCCTTGGGAACTTAGTGATGCTGAAACCAAATTGGCCGTGAAGGCTGACGTTGAGAAATGGAAGGCCCGTCAGAAGGCGCTAAAGGAGCCTGAGCCCAAGGAAGTATTCTCTCCGATTGTAGACAAGTGGGCTACGGGTTTTTTGTCGACACCGTCCCAAGCCGAGAAGAATTTGCCTAAAGACTATGATATTGAACTTCGTAAGCAAGCAAAAATATTGGAGGAGGAGAAAGCAAAAAGAAAAAAAAAGCGGGAAACAAGTTGACCAGCTCGGGATGCAGAGTAAACAATCGATCCCCCCGCTCATAGTGAAAGCCGGTCCGGAACAGGACCCCGAGGTCATAAGAGCTGTGGCAGCAATGGGATTGACTGTAGCTACTGCCATGGAAAATGCGTCTGAGGCCGGTATGTCTCTTTGTCTCTTTTTAGGCCTGGACGATGCACCAATGGCTGAGGTAGCATTACAATATCAGAAGAAAGGGCCTCTCGTCGAGCCTACGCAGGAAAAGGATCTACCACCACTAATGCAAAGTCTGCTACGTTGGTACAAACAATTCATATCATGGACCGACAAAGAATTTGTGTATGTGGATGTTACAGAGGAGCATCACACCAAAAAGTACTCTGTACAAGTTGAGATGAGTGAATTGTTCCAGCTGTTCAATCTGCGCGAGCTCGACAAATCTATCCTGAGTTGCTACGTTCTATAAGTGATTTATTTCTACCTCATCTCGTTCTTCATTGCCTACAGTATATATATATATATATATATATATTGTCCTAACTATATTGTTGCGTACGCTATTATGCAGATTGAAGATTTGGGAATGCAAAATAAGAATCATCCATGATGTTGGGTTCATTGACCCACAAATCATTAATGGAACTATGTTAGAGCATCACCCCAAAGACGTGGAGAAAGACTTGTACAATTTTCTTAAAAAGCATGAATTCAAAAGTCAGATTCTATTTCCTTACCATTTTGGGTGAGTGTTTCTCTCTTGTGCCCATTCTCTTTTGTTTACTCCATGCATGGTATGTCTAATCGATAAGTTATGCCTGTGCATGTAACGTGTCCGTAGGTTCCACTGGATTCTGCTAAAAATTGAACTTGACAGCTCCACAGTTTTTATCATCGACTCTATGAATTCAAATACAAATCTTTGGATCGACATGAGAAAAATGATGCAAAGGTAATTATTTTCAATCATTTGCGCTCTATATCGATCGGTCTCTTTTGTTCATTTCCTAATAACTCCCTTGTTCATTTAATTTTATTTGCAATGTAGAGTTTGGAGACGGTTCTCACATGAACATGTCGGTGGATTCAAACATCAGCTAGAATTAAAAAATGTGGTCAAAGGTGTCGATAAGCAGCCACCGGGGACCGGTCTATGTGGATACTATGTCTGTGAGAACATACGGAAAGAAATCTCTGAGAGGAAGAAGGACGAGACCACGCGGAGGAGTCTCAATAACTTGCGGAGGGCGCTTACTCCAGAAGCTCGCTTCCGACCAATTCAAGAGGAAATAGCAGGATTTTTCCTTAGGCATGTCATCGATTCCAAAGGAGAACACCATGCGTCCACCGACGATGACTATTATACGCATCAGCC
Organism: Alopecurus myosuroides; assembly: GCA_028641055.1. Classification (NCBI taxonomy): domain Eukaryota; kingdom Viridiplantae; phylum Streptophyta; class Magnoliopsida; order Poales; family Poaceae; genus Alopecurus; species Alopecurus myosuroides. The sequence continues at coordinate 56,131,418 of CM054061.1, forward strand.
CCGAGTACTTTGAAACTTGTTCGAATTTGTGTATGGTCATCCATCTTAATTGTGTAATATGGAAACTTGTTCGAGGTTGTATATGGTCACCCGATATTGAATATATATTATATATTCCTATTGAATTCTCCTTGTTTGAAATTTCATATATATATATATGCATGTATATAGTAGCGTAAAATATATATATATGTGTACTGAAACTTCATCAAAATTAAAATAAAACACAAAATAAAATATAAAAGAAATAAAACAAAACAAATTAAAAAGAAACCAGGTTTAGGGGGCCTAAAACCCTAAACCTGCGCCGGTTTTCAGTCCCGGTTAGCCACAAGAACCGGGACTAAAGGTCCTCCGCCGCGACGGACTACTGGCGCCCACGTGGACGGGCCTTTAGTCCCGGTTCGTAAGCAGCGCGACTATAAGGGGGGTCTTTAGTCGCGCATAGCTAGTCCCGGTTGCGCGGCCGGGACTACTGGCCCTGGCGAACCGGGACTATAGGCCTATTTTCTACCAGTGCGCATGCGATCGGAGGATCTTGAAAGGCAACTTGCGGATGCGCGCAAAGCTCTAAAGGATCAAGAGGATGCTGGCAATAAGGCTGATGCTGACCTTGTCACGTTCCTCCGTCCCCTTGCTGAGCGTCTCGCGGGTAAGTGATTTAAGCTTTCGCAATTTCATCTTTTATCCCGTTGAACTTGCCAAGTCTTGACATTCTTTTCTTTTGCAGGTCTTCTGGATGTTCCTCTGGAGATCCCTGGGATCCAACGGGTAGACGTGCTAACCGACACTCTTGCTCAACTCAAGAGGCACGCCGAAGGAGTTTGCTCCTTGATTGGCGATGCCACTCACGTGTTGACGCAACTGCACGGTCGCTTCCTCGCCAACGCTGCACCTCCATCTGCGTTAGACGACTTGCTGAAGATCTTTTCGAAGAGCAATCTCTTGGATGCCTACGCGGTCGCCCAATCGGAGTCTGGCGCAAAGACTGCGATCCAGTTCGCGCTGGCGCATGGAGTCACCGGTTTGGAGGAAGCCTACTCGGCTCTTCCAGTCGACCCCTCCACGGGCAAAAAGGTACGGCTCTCTCGTTTTGGCGAGCAAGCCGCCATCCTTGCTCGGAAGCTGTCTGAGCTATTTGCTCGACTCACAGGAGGGGCGACTGCCGCTAGCGGGAGTACCACTGTAGCTTCGTAGTTTTGTATTTCTTTTTCCGTCTTGAATGTAATGAACCTTGGGATGTATTCCCGTATTATCTTTAATCGAAATGTTTGCCTGGAAATTACTTCTGGTAGTTTGTGTATTCTCTCCCGATGGGAGTAGCCCCCGAGCATTCGTCAAATGTGCGACTAGAGATACTTCGAATAGGGCGTCTTACTTCTTTCCTTGTACTCTTCCAGGCTACTGGATTTGTCGCAGAATCCTCAGGTGGGCCTGCTGCCCGAGTTGATCCACTTGTTGCAGCTGTTGGGACTTTGGCGGGTCTCCGTGATCGTGTAGCTGATGGCGAGCGCAAGCTGAAAGTGTTGCGTGGGGTAGCCGATGTGGCGAAGTCCAAGCAAAAACTGGCGACTGAACGCGAACAGTTTGTGATGGACGAGCTGGCTTCTCTTGCTAGGGAACTGTTGTGTAAGTAATACAGCTCCCAAGTCTTCTTTGTCTTGTTTCCTTATCTGATCGCGCATATTTTTCTTCAAATGTCAAGCCGGATGATAGGGAGGAAAAACAGTGGGTGGAAAACCACATTCTTCAAGAAGCTGGCAGCTCAAGGCCTCATGCGAATAATTTTTGGTCTGATCGAAGCTGAGGTTTTGTGTTAGCTACTTTGAAGTTCCGTGTCTCCCAGGTAAAAGTTCTCGTGAATTCTTTTCACGAGGTCTTGATCGCGATAAATGCTGCATTCTACCCGCTTGAAAGGGGTCCTGAAGATTGGAGGTATCTCCTTGGGCTCTTCGGGCAAGAGGGAGAAATTCGCGAGTGCGTGCGCAACCAGATGATTTACGGCGCGGTGGTGGCTCTCTCCTTTGTCCGAATATGGCATCCTGAAGTAAATTTTAACTCCGTAGCTAGGCTCCCAGATGGGCCAATCGATGATATTTCTCTGCATTACGATGTTGTTCGTCCTGCAGCGTAGAAAATCAATCGACTGACATCTGAGGAAGTAGATAGAGTGTTGGCGACTGAGAATGCTTATCGCCATGACTGATTGTTGAATGTGTACATTCTGTCATGCTGTATAGCTTGTAAAAAGTGTTTATAAGGTGTGCAACCTTGTGTGTATGAATTTTCTTGTGATGCTTAGTTGTAGGCTTAGCCCCCGTGTGTTTATGGGGTGTGTACCTGTAACTATTTAGCATGTAAGAAGAGATAATCTTCGAGTAAATATGGTTGAGAAACCATGTATTTTATTGCTATGACTGAGAAGTCATGTATTCGGGCTACAAGAGTGGCTAGTATAGCCTTATTTGTTGTGATAATAAGTAAACCTAGGGATAAAATTTGCGGAGGTGTGCGATATTCCAAGGATTGGAATAGATTCCTCCAGTCGACGGATTCTTCAGCCTGTAGGCTCCGCCTGGGATGACTTCGTGTATGATGAAGGGTCCTTCCCAGGGTGGCTCGAGCTTGTGTCCTTCCTTCTGCTTGAGCCGCTGCACTAGATCTCCAACCGCGAATGCTCTGTGGCGTATGCGGCGATTGTGATAATTTTGCAATGATTGCTGATATACGGCTGATCTTGCGAGCGCGATGTCACGCATCTCGTCGAGTGCATCCATATCTTCCGCGAGTGCCTTGTTGGAGGTTTCTTCGCTGTAAGCCACAACTCGTGGGGCGCTGAATCTAACATCCTCGGGAAGGACTGTTTCTGCCCCGTATACCATGAAAAATGGTGTGTATTTTGTGGATCGGTTTGGAGTTGTGCGGAGGCTCCATAGTACGGAGGGTAGCTCTTCTGCCCAATGTCCTGCGGCGGGGTGTAGACGATCGAGTAGGCGTTTCTTGATGCCGGCCGAAACTAAGCCGTTTGATCTTTCGACTTGACCGTTCGTTTGCGGGTGGGCAACTGAAGCAAACTTGAAGTTGATGCCCTTTTCCTCGCAGAACTGTTGCGTTTCCTTTGCTGTGAAGTTTGTACCATTGTCTGTAATGATGTCGTGTGGCACACCAAATCTGCATACGATGGAGTCGAGGAACTTCACGGCGCACTGGGCGCTAGCCTAAGTTACTGGCATGGCCTCGATCCATTTGGTGAACTTGTCGACTCCGACCAGCAAGTGTGTATACCCACCCGGTGTGGACTTGCGTAGTGGTCCAACCATGTCCAGCCCTCATTGTGCGAAGGGCCAGGCAATGGGTATCATGTGCAATTCCGTAGCAGGTGCATGTGGTCTTGGTGCGAATCGCTAACAAGCATCGCATCGTTCGACCAGGTCCTTTGCGTCGGTATGCTGTTAGCCAGTAGAATCCCGCTCGGAAAGCATTTCCCATGATTGTTTTCCAGCTAGCGTGATGTCCGCAGTCTCCTTGGTGGATGTCCTGGAGTAATTCTTTGCCATCTTCGGGTGCGATGCAACGCTGAAGTATACCCGAGATGCTTTGCTTGTATAATTCTCCGTTGACTACCCGAAAGGATTTGCTGCGTCTCACTATTTTTCGAGCCTCGCGTGGATCGGCCGGGAGCTGTTTGTTGATCAGGTAGTCGAGATATTTCTGCGTCCAGACTGGCTCGACCAGAAAAACCTGTTGTGATATATTATGGGTAAGCTCGATAATGGCGACTTGCAGGCTGACCTCTGTTTCTGGCGCTGTGGGTGTTCCTGCAGCTTTCTTGACTTTGACCGATCGCTTGATCATCCGTTCGAAATATATTCCTGGTGGTATGGGTGTATTTGTGGAACCCATGTTTGCCAGCCTATCTGCTTCTTCATTGCTTGATCTTGCAATGTGCTTCAGCTCGCACCCTTTGAAACTTCCTTCGAGTAGATTGTACATGTCGCGGTACGCGACCATGTTTTCAGCAATTGCATCACATTCTTTCATTGTCTGCTGCACAATTAGATTGGAGTCGCCGTAAATCATTAATCGACTAGCTCCACAGGCGACTGCCATCTTCATCCCATGCAGCAGGGCTTCATATTCTGCGTCGTTGTTCGATGCTGGATCATCAGGTGGAAAGTCTAATCACAGGACGTATTGCAGCTTGTCTCCCTGAGGCGATATGAGGACAATTCCAGCTCCTGCTCCTTCGTTTCTTTTGGACCCGTCAAAGTACATTATCCAATTGCTCGTGTACTCAGGTGGTCCGGGCGTTTGTAGTTCTGTCCATTCGCTTAGGAATTCCACGAGTACCTGAGATTTGACTACGTTGCGCCCTGCATAAGTGATGTCCCAGGCGCCCAACTCGATGCTCCATTTGGCTATTCTTCCGGATGCCATGGGGTTGTTCATGATTGTCCCGAGTGACGCATCATTAACCACTGTGATGGCGTGCTCCTGGAAGTAGTGCTTGAGCTTTCGGGCTGTAAGAACAACTCCGTATGCGAGCTTCTGGTAATGAGGATAGCATTGCTTGCATGGCGAGAGTACTTCGCTAATGTAATAGATTGGTCGCTGAACTCCGTACGCTTTGCCTTCCTCAGGTCGTTCGACTACGATTGCTGTGCTGATGACCTGGTTTGTGGCGGCTAGGTACAAGTAGAGTGGCTCCCTTTCTTGCGGCGTTGCAAGAACTCGCCTACTTTGCAACGATCGCTTTAAGTCTGCGAATGCTTGCTTAGCTTCTGGTGTCCACTCGAATTTGTCTGTCTTCTTCAGCAGCTTGTAGAAGGGTAACGCTTGCTCTCCCAATCGTGCGATGAACCTGCTCAGGGTGGCCAATCGCCCTGCAAGCTGTTGGACTCCGCGTAGATTGGTTGGCTCCTTCATTGTCAAGATTGCTTGTATTTTCTCTGGGTTGGCTTCGATGCCTCTGGCGGATACTAGGTACCCGAGAAGTTTCCCTGCTGGAACGCCGAAGACGCATTTTGTTGGATTGAGCTTGATCCTGTATGCGTTGAGGGCATCGAATGTTTCTCTAATATCCTCGAGGAGTGTGCTCTCAACTCGAGTCTTGATGACTATGTCGTCAACGTACACTTGTACGTTCTTGCCAATGATCTTGGCGAGGCATTTTTGCATGCAGCGCTGGTATGTTGCGCCTGCGTTCTTGAGCCCGAAGGGCATTGTCGTGTAGCAGTAGACACCATGAGGTGTGATGAATGCTGTCTTTTCTTCGTCTTCTTTTTTCATCCGGATCTGATTATATCCCGAATAGGCGTCCAGGAAAGAGAGGCGTTGGCAGCCTGCCGTAGAGTCCACGATCTGGTCGATTCGCGGGAGGGGAAAGTTGTCATTGGGGCAGTGTTTGTTTAACGACGTGTAATCGATGCATACCCGAAGGATGTCCGTGTTCTTTTTGGGGACCAGCACCGGGTTTGCTAACCAAGTGGATATCTTGATCTCATTGATGAATTTTGCTGCTAGCAATCTGTTTACCTCTTCTCCAAGTGCATTCTGCTTGGGTTCTGAAAATCGTCGAGTAGTTTGTTTGATGGGTTTGGCATCTGGAAAGACTTCGAGTGAGTGCTCGGCAAACTCCCTGGGTATTCCTGGCATATCTGATGGCTGCCAGGCGAAAATTTCCCAGTACTCACGGAGGAGTTCGACGAGCGCGCTTTCCTATGCTTGCGGAAGGGTGGTGGAAACCAGCGCTGTCTTCGCAGAATCTGTCGGGTGCACTTGATGCTTTCGAGTGTCGCTGTTAGCGCTGAACTCCAGTTCAGGCGCGTTTTTCTTCGTGAGGGGCATCACGGAGTGATCCGTGGTTTTTGCCAGCTCTTGAAGTTCTTCTTGCATCCCAAAAGATTTTGCGATCTCATTGAATTCAATGTCACATTTGTTGGATTTCTGAAAGTCTCCGTCGATGGTGATTACGCCATGTTCTCCAGGTAATTTGAGCTTCAGGTAGGCGTAATGAGGTACTGCCATGAATCTGGCGAACGCTGATCGACCAAGAATAGCGTGGTACTGCGAAGGCCAGTCGACAACTTCGAAGTCGAGGAATTCTCTTCTGTAGTTGCTCTTGGTGCCCAGCACAACTTCTAGGTTGATTGTTCCGAGTGGACGGATTGCTTTTCCTGGAACTATCCCGTGGAAGGATGTTTCTGATTCCTGGAGGCCGTTCAAGTTCCTGTTCATCCGACGGAGTGTATCCGCGTAGATAATGTTGATGCCACTGCCACCATCCATGAATACGCGGGCCAAGTCGTAGTTGCCAATTTGTGCTTGGATGACAAGGGCGGCGTGTCCTGGTCGATAGACTCGTGGCGGGTGGTCCTTCATCGAGAATGTTATTGGCTGGTCCGCCATCTTCAAGTATTCTGTTTTTGTTGGCGGTGTCTGCACGGCCATGCACAATTGCCTTGTGTTAGTCTTTTGAGCTCTGCGGGATGGACATACCTTCTGGATCATCGCGAGTTGCCCTGCTGGATTCGGGTACGCGTTGGCCCCAGAGTTTTGAGCTAGCGGTGCAGGTAGCGCGGCTAATGCCATGTTTGGGTTTGCTGGCGGAGGTGGGGGTTGTGGCGGCTGGAATCCTTGGTGGCCTCCTCCTGAAGCGGTGGGTAATTTTGCGTGTGTGCAGATCTTTTCCTGGCGAGTGCTTCTGAGATATCAATAAACTTTCGGCAATCCTTAAGAAGGTGCGTTGCCTTAGTTTTGCTCGTGCGTTTATCTGTAAATAGATGTAGCGAGCAGTATCCATCGAGGTCTTCCTCGGGTGATTTTTCTTCAGCTTTTGGTCTCCACTCGCGATTCCCACGGCGACCGGAGTCGCGACCTCGCGTGAATTCCGCTGCGACCAACTCCTCTCTATCTTCGTGATCGTAATATTTTCTCCTCTTCCTCCGACTATGACGGTCTTCATCATGCGCAGGTGATGATGCCCTCTCATTGCGCACCGCATCTTCTCCGTTAGCCCATTTTTCGGCTATGTCCATTAGCTCCCCAATAGTCTTGGGTGCGGCTCTGCCCAGTTCTTCTTTGAAAGCCGTTCTTCGGGCACCTTTTGCGAAGACTTCAATCGCTACTTCTTCTGAAATGGTTCCTGCGGTATTCCTGAGCGTAGTCCATCGCTGGATGTACTCGCGGGTGGATTCGCCACTTTTCTGCTTGCATGCTCGCAGTTATTCAATGGTGGCTGGCCTCTTGTAAGTCGACTGGAAATTTTTGCAGAAATCGCGGTGCAAATCATCCCACGATGCGTAGCAAGATTTTGGTCGTCTCTCCAGCCAACTGCGAGCCGCGCCGGCGAGATGCAAATTGAGGTATTGCATAGCCGTGTTTTTATTCCCACGTTGGCATTTTACTGCCGTGAGGTAATCGCTTAGCCATTGAGAGGGCTCGAGTGAGCCGTCGTACTTCGTTACTTCCGTGCTAAGCTTGAATCTTTTGGGTAGGGGCGCCTCACGGATACTGCGGGCAAAGCAGAGAGCGCTGCAGGTTTCGTCATCCGAGGAGCCAGACGAGGAGCGCTCGCGATATCGCGAAGCCCTTGCCTTATCCACCCTTTTTTGCGCGAGATCTGATCGCGCGTCGTACTCTGGCCGGTCGTGGTCAGTATCCTTCCTTGGCTCCTTGCTTCGATTTTCGCGAGCTCTTGTCTCTCGGACTGCCTTCGCTGCTACTTCGACTGTCATCACGGCGCCGTGCTTCTTTTCCTCGACCACGACGCGGTGACCTGTCCCTTCTTGGCGAAGAACTCCTACGTTTGCGGGATGCTTCCCTATCCTTGTCCTTCTCCTTCTCCTGTTCTTTCTCCAGCTGCTCTGCGGCCTTCTTTCGATCATAAGCGGCAAGCCTTGCGGCCGCCAGCCCTAATCCCTTGCGCACTTGTTTATATTGTTCCACCCGAGGATCACTTTCCGTCGGTTGGTTCATCTGCATGTAAGTTGCTGCGGCCAGAACCGCGGCGGCAGGAGTTTGCGGGTAGACATTGCCATCGTCGTCGACTCGCATGAGAGAAGGAGTGACTGATCTGCTGGTTCCGGCTAGGGACTCATTGTTCCTGGATGTAGATGCGTGTCCCTTCCTCGCGGGTCGGGTTCCAACCGAGGGTGTTATGGACAGTCCGGCTCGCCTTTGGCTCGACTCATCCGCCACTCTTCTTCGGCGAGCCAGATCTATCCGAGCGTCCTTGATAGTCGTGGCTGCTCTCACTAGGTGATAGTGGTAGGCAACCATGTATTCGTGTGAAGCCCCAGATGCGGGTGGCTTGCTCGTTCGCATAGCCTCCTTTGCTCGGTTCCAGGATTCCCGTGAGACGCCGATTATGTTGCGCTCTGTCGCGCTATGTTCTGTTTCCGAGGCTTGTTCCGATCCTGCCATGCAGACTTGAGCCAGTCGAGGCTTGTGCGTCCTAGGCGTAGGTCGGAAGTTTCTTCGAATTCTTGATGGTTCCTCTGTCGAGAGGGTATGGTAATCGTTGGCGTTGAAGCGGATGGACTCGCCGCTTTTCTCCAGATGACGGCGTGAGTCAACAGCTCCAGATTCAGTTTCCGATACATCCAAGAAGTGGAGGATTCCGTCCCTGTTGGTCACGAATTTTAGGCTCCCGAACGTCAAGGTGACGCTTTTCTCCAGATCCTCGAATACCGGGCGCGATTCCGGCGAGTGAGGTGTGACCACGACAGATCCGATCCGTATAGGATTGTTCGGAGCCGTAGTCGATGGTTTCAACGAGAGTGCGTTGTCGATGAAGCCGAAGATGCCGGTGATCCAGCGCCCGTCGTCCCCACGGTCGGCGCCAATTGTCGAATCTATGACTCTACAAATCCCTTAGGTGACCCTATCGGGTTTCGACTAGGAGAAGTCATGAGCGCTGGTGGAATCGTCAGCTAGACAGGGGGCGAGATTTACCCAGGTTCGGGGCCCTCGTAGAGGTAAAACCCTTACTCCTGCCTCTTGTCGATCTGTATTGATGGAGAGATCGGTTACAATGATGGTGCTCGAATCGAGAGTAAGATCTCGAGTTCAAGGTTTTGATGGTGCCGTGTTGCTTGGTCCTCTCCCGGGGAGGCTCTCCTGGCCTTATATAGATGGCCAGGTCTCGAATCCTACCCGGAGAGGACTCGAACTCTAACTAAGTCGGTTACATGTTTCCTATCTTAACCCGCAAGTTAGTGCGGGTGGGCTTCACGTGGGCCTTCTGGAGTATTCCAAGGGCTCCTCTTCTTGGGCCTTCAACCTTGGGCCTGAGAGGGGGTGTCCTTATTCGCAGAGTCCAGGATCCATGTATTCGTCACAGACCAGACTCAAACGGATCGCCCTCCCTTCTAGAAGACTAAACTCTTATCTCAACCGTCGATGCCATCCAACGGCGCGCGGGCTTGTCCCCAAAATTCCTTCTAGATGGTCAGATCTTACGGCTGGCATTGGCTGTAGGGTATGATTACATGGATGACGTTCGGCGCTAGGGTTTTGGGGTTACGAGGTTATCGAGGTTTAGGGTTTTGGGGTTTATTAGGTATGCAAAACTTCAAATGACTGTAACTAATTAAAAAAAATCAAAAAATAGTTTGTCAGGTTATAAGATATAGTTACTAGAAAAAATATATAAACATGACATAGGGACACTTTCAAGAAAAATTATTTTCACAAGCGAGCCTTCAAAATCAGGTTCCAACGACCATAACTAATTCAAAAAAACAAAAAAATATGCACGACTAGCTATCATAGCCGTCATATGTAACATGGTTATGAGAAAAAAAATATAAACTTGGCGTTAGGACATTTTCATGAAAAAGCTTCTCACAAATGAGCTATCATGTACAGACCTGTTCAGAGTTCGATGGAGAGTGAAGGAGTGTTTTGGTTTTGAAAAAATTCAAAAAATATCACCGAAGCTTCCTTTTAGAGTGAATAAGACGGTTCTAAACTTACTTTTTTAGTTTCATATTTCAAACGTGTGTTTTGGTGGTTTTCAATTAAAAGCATATTTTTCTAAAATAAATAATAATAATATGAAAATTAATTCAATAAATAGTGAGACTTCGATTGGACACTATTTAGACCGAATAGGTGTCACCTAAAACATATTGGCTCATTTAGAGAAGGTCGAAAAAAACTTGATTTCAAATATGGCTGTTTACCCTAGATTCGGAGCTCATTTGTAGCATGTTTCTCCTTCGGATTGATCACCTTCAAATATTGGGGTTCAAATGTTAGTGAAAGTTCAACTTTAGCTCAAACACACACTAAAGAGCAACGGACTTGAAATTTTTTTACAACTTCAACTTTGGCTCAAATTATAATTTTGTTCCAAATTCAAATATTGCTGTAAATTCAAATTTTGTTTCAAATATGCATTATGCTTCACATATGATACCAAAGTACAAAAAATATTATTAAGACTTATAAGTTATCACAAGAGCTCAAGTTGACAACACAAACACCTTATTACAAATCCATCAAATTAAAATTCATAGTTCAAATTCAAATCTTTGACCCGCTCCTTGTAGATGGCTTCACCGTCTTGCTTCGGGTTTCCCTAGCTGGAGTACTCTTTGGAATCATCTTGTTCATTCTGATCTTCCCTTGGGGTTGTAGCCGTGGAGGTGGTGCTGGAGACTAAGTAATTCCACTCGACGAGCACTCGACGAGAAGTTGACGGTCGTCTGTGTTTTCAGTAATCCTTAAAGGAACAATTGGTACAATCACTTTGTCGTCTTCTTCTCTTATAGCTTCAAAACCATCAAGATCCATGGATTCAAATTCTAAGCCATCCTATGATGACTTAACTTCATTTTCTTGGGCTCTGACCTCTTCTTCTCTTATAGCTTCCTCTCTACACCTTTTCTTCCCTCTGGCTCCATTTATCCTAGTGCTAAGAAATAAAATTATAAGACATATGGATAAAAGAGAACAAAATGCATAAAAATGGAATGCACACACATACCAAGGTGCTTATTCAACAACGAGTGCATCTTCGGACTCAATTGCTGCTGCATGGTCCCCTACATCTTCAATCTCGATTGCTAATGCATTCTCCTCTGCATTTTCTGTTGTCCATCGGTCCTTTTCTCCAAATGATGCATCCACTGGATTGGAACAAAGCCTAGCAACGTGCCCCATAATTCCACTTTTTGCACGCCCTATTTTGGGTACACGGCCCTCTTCACCTGCTCTGTACCTGTTTTTTCTTGGTCTTCCTGCTGGTCTAATCAGTAAAGGAGAGTGGAGCTTGAACCCTGTATATACTATGTTCCATTTGTATTTTCCCACGAGTGCAGGCACATTGTGAGCATAAGAAGCCTTAAATTTAGCAAGGGAGAAATATTCAGAGCAATGCTGATCAACTTCACCATCTTCACCCCCAATCAGAGTCATCATATGTAGAGCATGTATGCATGGCTTACCACAAATCTGACATTGCCTACAACTGTATTCCCTAGTGTCTAGGTTCACTGGAAACCTCCATTCCCTATTTTTACTATCAGTTTATGCTACCTCGGCCTCGTATGTCGACGATCGAATGCATTTCATATTTAGTCCTCTTTCCTTGTGATGCAATACCTTAATTAGTGATGGGACTATAACATGGCAAACATATTGGGTTTAAGCAATTCTTTTGCGAAGAGCCATCTTTATCATGACCATCTTCCTCATCTTGTAAAATGCTTGCCAAACCAAATAACGCCCTGACTGAATTTAACTTTGCATTGAAGCATTCTGTAATATTATTGGTCGCCATAGTCTACTTTGCAAATGGTGTTGAATTTGCTTCTTAACCACCACCTTTCCATGATGTGCATCCATATACTCCTTCACCTCTAATGCTTCTGAGCATACAACACTCCCAAATGGTGCTCATGCTTCCTTTCGTTGCATGTGTATGATACTCGCCATAAGTTCTCATCAAAAACTTTTCCTTGGAACTACTTTTTAAAATGTTGCGCTAGGTGTCGCATACATTCCCTATGCTCCACTCTAGGGAATACAATTTCTACTGCACTCTCTAGATCTTTGCAAGCATATGTATGTATAGCTAAACCTGGGGGTGTGCCTATAATGTTGCACAACTCCTGCAGAAACCAGACCCAACTTTCCTCGGACTCTGCCTCCAAAACACCAAATGCAACTAGGAATAGCCAGTTGTGTCCATCAACTGTAGAATCTTCTACTAGTTGTCCTCTCCATCTTCCAGTCAAATGGGTAGCATCTACATCCAAATAAGGCATGCATCCGTCAAGAAACCCCTGCCAGCAAGCCTTGAAACATACAAAGGCCATTTTGAAGCACTCCTTCTCAAATGACTTCCCTTTTATATTGAATGGAACCGTATGCTCTTCAATTTCTACAACACTACCTGGACTAGCCATCTCCACTTCAGCTTTGAAGGTGTAAAGAAACTGAAAACTTTCATTCCATTGACCATTAATCTTGTCAAGAGCCATTTCTTTAGCAGTGAAAATCATCATGTAAGGAATTAGAATCTTATACTTCTCAAAAACCTTCCCTTGGAGTGATGTAGGACCAAGTTCAGGTTTCTCCCTCATCCAATCCAATATTGTATCTGCCACCCATCGATTTTTTGCTAGTTTGGATTTTGCCTTCCCCCCTCCCCCTCCAGGTGTACACTTGTGCTTGTGTGAGTTATTCTTTATCTGAAATAAAATAAAAAGGGAAAAAAAGAAGGGATAAGAAACATTACTCAGTGATCTGAAATAAAATACTCAATTAACTTGGAGTACCTGAATAGGTATGCTCTTTAGCATACGGGATGCATGCAACCTCCACATACACCTATCATATGGACAATAAACTGTGAACATTCTTGGCTAACTCCTTTTAACCTTATAGGTATTTTCAGTAAAAATGCAATATGTAGTTACTGCATTCCGGCAGTCCACCATTGATTGGAATATGGTGCCTTCAGTAAGCTCAGGATTCTCCCTGTTGAAAGATCATCGTCCGTTTTGGTAATTATATGACAACATACCTATTTGATCTAATGTTTGTTCGCTTAATGAAAATGCCAAGGATTAATCAGGTTCACTAACTATATGGGGTGAACGATTGTTTTATACGAAAAGAGCAAGGAGAAAGAAATCCAGGGAGGGATTTTTGCACAGGAGCGGAGGCTCCGGTGAATCCACCGGAGGCTCCGCCCAGGGTCCGGTGGGGGTCCGGTGTTGGCTCCTCCCAAATCGCCTTCTGGAGCGCAACTGTGGAGGCTCGGACGGAAGCTCCGGTGGGGCGGAACCTCCTCCATTCCCACCGGAGGCTCCGCCTCCTACAAAACCTGGCGTGCGCACACAAGAGGGTCCGGTGCGCCTCCGGTGGAGGCTCCGCCCAAACGGTGTTCTGTTGGACCAGAGCGGAGGCTCCACCGGAGCCTCCGGTGGGCCTCCGGTGGCCTAGCTTGGCCACTGGGTAAATGGGGTCCGGTGGACCTCCGATGGGGGCTCCGCCAAAACCACCTTCTGTTGCGCGAGTGTGGAGGTTCCACCGGAACCTCCGGTGGGGCGGAACCTCCGCCAAACCCACCGGTACCTCCGCCACGTTGTCCAGCAAGCGTGTGCAAATGTGCTGCGCAACTGCGCCAGCAAATGAAGCCCACCGGAGCCTCCGATGAAACCACCAGAGCCTCCGGTGCTCCTGGACTGCAACGGCCCTTAAATGTAGGGGGTATAAATACCCCTTCCCCTACCTCTTAAATTCTAAGCTTTCCCCCATTCTCTCTCCTAGCCATTAATGAAAGCTTCATCCGCCTAGATCTCCCACTCCGTCCACTCAATCACTCCCATCCTTGGTGGAGAGCTAGAGGAGGCCTAGATCCACACTTCCACCAAAGGAAACTCAAATCCATCCACCACAACCTAGTAGATCTAGAATCCTACTTGAGGCCTAGAAACCTTAGTAGATCTTGTGCTTGTAGCTTCCACCTTGTTGCAAGAAGCTACGGATTGCTTGAGAGCCTCCATCCATCTTGTGGAGTGACCTCGAGCCCTTGTAAAGGTTTGGTCAACGCCTTCAAGTCGACCTCATAGTGGAAACGAGAATCTACCTCACCGAAGAAGCTCAAGGAGAACAAGGTGTGCACAACCGTGCTATTGAGGAGCGCCTAGGTCGCTCCCCACCTCTCCAACGTAGACGTACTTCTCTTTGAGAAGGAACTACGGGAATCATATCCTTGTCTCCTTGTTTACACTTGTTGTTTGCTTTACTACCTTACGCTTTACTTCTGTTGCACATATTATATCTTGTTCACATAGGTTGCTCACCTAGATGCACATCTAGAGAACATTATCTTATCTCGCTTAGCCTTACTAAAAAGAAAAGAAAAGAAAAATTGGTAGTCAACCTATTCACCCCCCCCCCCTCTAGTTGACCATAGTGCACTTTCACCTGTTCCACTCAATTGTTGGACCGTCGTCACCATCGTATTCATCTAAATTAAGCTGTCATTGTTCTCTGCATCCTCCTCATCGTCATTGTCATCAAACCTACCTAGGCTCATGGCACCTCCGGATATTCATCATCCTACCTACCAGTTCAGGGTACATCATCTCGTCTTCGTCGTATTTTTAAGGCACTTCCTCGTCAGGTTCTTCATCTTCTTCTATAACGACCATAGAAGGTACAGGAGAAGCAACAACACTATCGGTAGCAGATTCAGCAGCAAACATGTTGTGGATCCACGAACTGCTCGTTGTACTTGGTCTCGACCTACAAGTATAGTCCCGGGTGCTGGCTATTAGCAGAGACACTTGATTTCCTAACACCCTTTCCCTTGACTGGTTTTGTGCGTGGTTGAAGCACATCGATATGAAGTTTACCGAAATGGCTGCCAGCATTCAGAGTGAAAAACGACCCGAGATGCTCGTCGCAAGTTAGTGGGAGAAATATTTGCTCGTTACTACTGAAGTAACTCAATTAACCAACATTTTCATCGCTCCACGGATTGGCTGAACGGAGGGTAGTGAGAAAATCTTTGAAGCAAATGTTTGTTTCTATCACAACCGGATAGAAAAACGAAGTAAGAAAATGTGGTTTAGTACCACGCAGCACACTAGTTGTCATTCTAACCGCCAGTCGAAAAGTCAGCGCAACATCAATCCTATTTAGTTCAAACATACATATGCAGTTAGGCAAGAGACAGGGGAGCAAAATTTGAACGATTCAAGCTAAAAAAATGTCAAATACGGCCTTACTTACTAGCTAGAACACCAATTAGAGGGGATTGTTGCTTACCCGGGTCTAATCCATGAAGTATTTGTCGTTGTTTTGACCCAATCCTCTCCACGGCTGAGGGCATTTCGGGAGTCCTGGATCAACATGGCTTCACAATTCCATATGGTTAGGTGGGGTAGATGTGGCGGAAACGTGGCACAACAGCGACGGAAGGGATGGGGCCGCGTGATATGTCTCAAACGTATCCATAATTTTTTATGTTCCATGTTGTTTTCATGCTATATGCTACATGTTTCCTATACACTTTATGTCATTTTTATGGATTTTCTGGGACTAACCTATTGACAAGAACCCACAGAGCCAGTTCATGTTTCCTGCTGTTGTTGGTGGTAACAATTATAGGTCATATCATTCTACTAATGGTAATGGTTATTTCAATTCTTATGGTAATTCCTACAACAACAATAGAAGTGTACCCTCTGATCTTGAAAACATGCTTAAGAATTTTATTAGTACACAAACTGCTTTTAATAAATCTGTTGTGGAAAAGTTTGGCAAAATTGATGTTCTTGCTTCTAAAGTTGATAGCCTTGATCTTGATGTTGATCTTATTAAATAAAGGTTATGCCTCATGAGGTTAAAGAAAGAAAAACTTTGAATGCCATTCAAGTTAGAATTGATAACAATGTTAGGATATTAGCTGAACTGCATGCTAGATGGGAAAGAATATGAAATAGATAGAAAGAGTAATATAGCTAATGTTTGCACTATTACCACCACTAGTAAAACAGCTTCTCATGCTAGTAAATCTTGTACTATCAATGGTAAAGTAATTGGTGTTGGCAATGTTTCCACTTCTTCTGTTAAACATTTAAAATTGCCTGAAACCACTGAAACTATTTCTTATAGAAGTGATAAAAATTTAGAAATATGGGAGACAATGGTCCCATTACCTTTTATAAAAATGATCTTGATTTTTATAATTGCAATATTTCTGAAGTAATTATGTTCCTACAAAAACTTGCTAGAAGTCCTAATGCTACTACAATGAATATGGATTTCACAAAACATATTACAAATTCTCTCATGCAAATTAGAGAAGAAGAATTAAAACGTGAAGCCTCTGCTCGTAGGAAATTAGATGATGGTTGGGAACCCATCATTAAAATGAAGGTGAATGTTTTTTTATTGTAATGCTTTATGTACTTGGTGCTAGTATCTCTGTTATTCCTAAGAAACTTTATGATATGCTTGATTTACCACCATTAGAACACTGTTATTTGGATGTTCGTCCTGCTGATAATGCCTGAAAGAAACCTTTGTGGAGAGTTGATGATGTTATTATTATGGTTAACAATAACTTGGTCCCCGCTGATTTTATTATTATGAATATTGAATACAATGCTTCTTATCCTAATGTTTTGGGAAGACCTTTTCTTAGAACTGTTGGTGATGTTATTGATATGAAAGAGGGGAATATTAAATATCAATTCCCACTCAAGAAAGGTATGGAACACTTTCGTAGGAAGAGAATGAAGTTTCCTTTTGATTATATTGTAATAACATGTTACAATTTGGATGCTTCTTCGTTTAAAAACACTCGGTTCTCTCTTTCTATGCCTAGCTGAAAGGCGTTAAAGAAAAACACTTCTTGGGAGATAACCCATATTTTTATTTTTGCATTGTTTTTCTATTTTTTCTTTGAGTCAAGGTGTTGTTTACTTCCGTAGCAACTCCTTTGTATCTTTATTTTCATGTATTCGTTGTGCCAAGTAAAGTATCTAATGAAAGGGTGTGTTAGCTTTGGATTTCTGTGTAGAAAACACATTCCTGCTGTCCACTTTTAAATCCGTGTAAAATCACAGAAAGATCAAAATGAGCTGCAAATGTTTGGGCTTAATCCTCAGCTATAAATGAAACTATTCTAGTTTTAAGTTTTTGATTTAAGAAACATAAGTGCCCCCAAAAAAATCCGTCTTTACAAACTGGTCTCGTTTTGACATATTCTGCCTTTTTACTGGCATTCTCTCTTTTACTATGTCGAGTGGATTTCTTTGCTTCATGAAACATCAGTGGCTGTAGCTAATATTTAAAAGTATTAATAACGCTTGTGTCCATGCAGAACATGTGAATTTTTTATAGTGCACTAACCCTCTAATGAGAATTACTTTGAGTGTGGTGTGAAGGAAGTTTTCAAGGGTCAAGAGAAGAGTGTGATACAATGTGATCAAGAAGAGTGAAAAGCCAAAGCTTGGGGATGCCCTCGTGGTTCATGCCAAAAAAATCCAAGAATACTAAAGCGTCTAAGCTTGGTGATGCCAAGGCATCCCCTTCTTCATCAACAACTTATCAGGTCACTTCTAGTGAAACTATATTTTTATTCGGTCACACCATATGCATTTTACTTGGAGCGTATGTTTGTTTTTATTTTGTTTTCCTTTGTTTTCTTTTATTTTCCTTGCTTCAATAAACTTAGTTGGAACCTAGAATTCTTGTGTGGGAGAGAGACACGCTCCGTTTTCATTGGTTAAAACACTCTAGTTTTCATTTTTATTGTTCTCTGAGTGTTCACTTTTTATTAGTACTACGTTTAGCCCTGTTTATCCACTCGTATTTAGTTTAGATCTTGTTGGTTTGCTTAATTTTTATATGATTAACTCTCTGGTCTTTTATGAATATTTTCTTTGAGAGTTGTTTCAAACAAGTTAACTGGTGTTGGAGAAGAGTAAAATATTTCATGCTTATAACGGTGAAAATAGAAGCTTCTTTAGATTGTAGCTAGACTTTTTCATGTCATGTTGGATTTTATTATATTTCTATGCATGTTAATTTTGATGTAGCACGACTTATACTAAACATCTGAGAGTGCTTAATGTGCCATTGATCAAATCATGCGTTGGTTTAATCATATCAAATCATAATATTGTGGTATTCTGCTTTGAATGCTTTATTTGGTTGACTTGGCGCATGCTCACACCATGTTATGACTAAAAACCAGTCACCTATAGCCTCCATGATCATTTAGTTTTTGACTTGGAATACCATGTATGCTTTGATCAATAATGTTTTTGTCACTATGCATGATTATGGCCATTATGCTCTTTTGATTTGTCGCTCCCAGTCTTTGCTAGCCTCCACATGTACTCAGTATGAGCTCTACTCATGCATCCAACTCCCAAAAAACCAAAGTATGCCAAATGTGTCCACCATACCTACCTACATGTGGTCTTTAGCCGCCACTCCAAAGTAAATAGCTCATGTGTTACCATTAAAAGCTTCAAATTTACACCTATTTTGTGCCCCTGTTTTAGCTCATATGGACGCACATAGAGAATATTTATCTCACTTGTTGATTGGACTTCACACACCTGGACTAGTGTCATCATCCGCTTATCCAATCGCTAGAAGAGCCGGCAGTGGGGTGCCCAGCCCCAAACTCAATTACTATAAATTCCCTTCACTATTTTTGCCCCTGGTTTATCACTCAAAGTATAATCGTGTAAAAAAAGAAAGAGGGATGATCTTCTACCCAGTTGCGTCCTTTAATGCGAGCCGCTCTTCTGAAGTCTAGTTGGCTTGCGACATACTGTATTGTCTATTTGCTATTCATTGACATAAACATACACCTCTCTCAAAATTGTTTTTAATACCTGCTTCCCTCTGTGAAGGGATTTTCTTTTTTTACTTTTATGTTGAGTCTTCATCTTCTAACTTTATGCACCGCTGAGTGAGCATAGTTGCCATTCTGCGCTTAATGTGCATTTGTCCCAAAGATTATTATTGATTGATTCATGCCATGTTATTACTTGTTCTTGAACTATTTGTTTCTAGTCATCCACTTGAACTTTAAAGGTGTCCTGGCATTTATGTTTTGCTCCACTCTTAAGGACAAGCTGCATACTACTTTGCTATGCTTTCTTATTGTTTGAAACAAACATATAACTTTCAATGCATTATTATTCATGATCTTTTGTTTGTGTTACTTTTCATGTTGCAACATGATTGCGAGGTTTCATTGTTAGAACTATGTCTACCATGCCTGTGTTTAGAGTACTAAGATCTCACCTTTACAAATGCTTTTAGAAATATGATCATCAATATTATGTTGGTAGATGGTGAAAGGCGAACTCTAAGGAGTGCTTTTTGCAGCCCTACGCAATGATCGGTGTTTGTTATCCGACCGGAGAGTGGTTCAGAGTACCATAGTGAAGAGATGATATTTATGCATTCAATTATGTTATTATTTTTTAGAGTGTTCACTAGTGAAAGTATGATCCCTAGACCTTATTTCTAAGCATTGAAACACCGTTTTCAACAAGTTCTGCTACATGTTTGCTTGCTGCCATTTTTATTTTAGATTGCTATTATCACTTAGAATCATCCATATTACTTGTATTTCACTATCTCTTCGCCGAACTAGTGCACCGATACAACTGACAATTGTATTATGTGTGTTGGGGACACAAGAGACTTCATGTATCGTAATTGCAGGGTTGTTTGAGAGGGATACCTTTGATCTCTTCCTCCCTGAGTTCGATAGACCTTAGGTAATCCACTTAAGGGAAACTTGCTGCTGTTCTACAAACTCCTCACTTGGATGTCCAACACAGTCTATAAGAATAGAAGCATGCGTAGACAAGAGGTGGCTCTGGAGGCCCCACACCATAGGGCGGTGCACCCCTGGCCGCGCCAGCTGGTGGTGTTGCCCCCCTGGCCACCCACCTACGTTGCCCTCTCGCCTATTTAACCTCCTCCACGGGTTAACCCTAAATACCCGAGCCTTTTCCAGCATGGAAGCGACTTTTGGCAAATCGCATTTGCCACCTTAGTAAATCCTATTTGCCGCGTACTACGGGAGGAATCGCTCCCGTATAACCCTTTGTCGCAGGTGGTCCTACGCCGTTACTCGAGAGGCGATCTAAGACGAGGAAGAAGGAAAGGTGTTAGGGATGCAGGCGGCCGAATGAGAAGATGGGGAAGAGCGGCCAACCTCACCTTCGGGGGCAACACGATTGGCCAAGACGTCGCCGAATAAGTGAGGCTTAGATCTCATCGTAGCCGGCGACGACGCGGCTCGCCGCGAAGACGCATGTGGAGTTCGGGATTGGATTTAACGGGTGGCGATGCGAGTGCGGTGACTGACGCCGAAAAAGAAAGGTGTTGGGGGCATTTAGAACGAAGCCGAATCGAGGTGGACCGGAGGCGGCCGCGATTCGAGCAGGGTGGGGCACCGAGGTAGCGCCGGATGCGAGTGGCGGTAACGACGGAGGATCAACGGGGGTAAAAAAAGAGGTTGCACAGGGGAAGAAGACATTGTCGGGTGGGCTCGGTCCATGTCAATGATGTGGGGAGGGAGGCGCTCCCACCAAGGTCGGCCCTCCCTATTTACCGCCCATTAGCGTAGTTTTCCAGAGCGTCGCCTGGAGGCGGGTTGGTAGTGGGCCGGCCCATGCCGGAGCAAATCTCGGGTTTTTTTTTATGTGTTCCTGTTCTATTTTTTTCAAACTATTTTGTTCTTTTTTTATTTTTCTTCTGTGTTCCTTTTATGTTTATTTTTGTTCAATTTTTTTTTACTTCTTTATTAGCCACTTTTGAAGCGGCCCATTAAGCTTTGCTTTCGGGCGTCGCTGGCTGTACCGTCGCCAAGTGGCGGTAATTAGGAGCCCCACCATGGTCTACACTCGCTAGTGGAACTTTTTGCTAGTAGTGAAAAAAAGGACCCATCGGTCCAACGTGCACGTTTACTACAGTGGTAACGAAAAAGGAAAACGTTTTGTTTAAGCCGACCTAAACAAGCGTAACTTAGGTCGGTCTCGTGCTCGCTCGTTGTTCCCGCGCGGGAGCGTACTTGGGCCGGCCTTTAGTCCCAGTTAGCAGCAAAAAAAAATTGGCCTAATTTTTGTGTTAGAATATATTTTCAGCAGCCCAATATGTCCAACCATATATACGTTAAGTGTTTTCGTTTTTTTTATGAATGTTGCATACGTATTTAAAATTTGTAACAAATTTGCACCCATTTTGTTGAGAATTCACAAGCGAGATATTGTAATGTTTTTTGTAAAAAAAATTCTAGAAAATACATGTGTTGTTTTACGATTTACTTTTTATGTGCTTTTTCACATGTTGTAAACATGTGATTTTTTTTTGTTGCTATCGATTTTTTTAAAAAAAATAAGTGATGATTTTTGTTGTAACTGAAACGGTGATAAATTATTTTGTTGCTTACCAAATTTTTAATTGATGCAAATAATTTTTTTTTGTTGCAATAGGTTGTGATTTTGAGGAATTGTTTAAACTTTTTTTGTTGCAACGCAATATTGTTTAACTATATTTGTAGCATTACTTAATTTTCAAATTATTTTGGAACAATTTGTTGCAATACTTTTTTTTGTACACAGGACGATAATTTTTGTTGTGACAACCGTGAATTGTTGTAATGGCAGTTTTATTACAATTATCGATATGACCGAGGGCAACACAATATATCGCTTCGTTTAAGTGGGATGTTGTAGAGTAGGGTTCTATATTCAAAAATAGGAGAGCTAAAATGTAAAATTGTAATGCGCTGATTCTAACAAGATCCGAGTAATCACGAGTCAGGAGGGACCTGCGTTCGCAAAATTAAGAGCGCCCTGCGCCTAGCGGCCCAACGAAAAAGGCCCTCTGGCCCAAGGAGAAAGGATAGAACTTGATTCGAAGACGGACTGGACTACTTGGCGGTGTCTGCACCGGAGCCGCTAGGTTGCCTTCCGTTCCGTCTTTATATAGATCGACACGACGCCGCCGGTTCCCCAAGATCCCTAATTCCGCCTTCACGCAACCACACAGAAATCCGCGTATACTCCCCTGCCACCCAACCGGAAATCGAAATCTCTCGTCTCGGCGGGTGGAAGATCGGGTCGATGGCCAGAAACGCGGAGTCTTTCTCGATGAAGCCGTGCAGCAACGCAAGTGTGGAGGCGGAGGAGGGCGGTGAGCTGATGCGCCGCGCCGGAAAGGAGAAGTCTTCCTTGAAGCCCTGCAACCAGAAAGGCGACAGCAAGAGCATGGAGGAGTTTTCATCGCTGAAGCCGTGCAGCACCGGAGGTATGGCGGCGGCAGAGGCTTTCACCGCCATCATGAGCGCGGAAGCGGCCGGAGAGGATTGTTCACTCAAGGTCTGCCCCACCACCAAAAGGAAGAAGCTGACGGCCAGGCATCTGCGTGGACAAGATCAGTGGGAGGACGACTGTTCCGACGAAGATACTGTGGCCGATGTGAGCGAGGTCAAGACTGTCGAGCAGGCCAGTCATGGCATCAAAGGTGCATTGCTGGCTGAGAAGGGGAAACTGGGCAACCTCTCATACGATTCTGAGGATGAAGATGACCTAGAGGCTAGATTGATTCCCTACCGTCAAAAGGACGGTTCGTTTGTTTTTGATGATGATGATGATGAATCAGTCACAGAGAGTGAGTTTGCCGCCTTTCTTGAGGAGGAAAGGGCGGAGTACCGAAGGTTCTGGGAAGAGGAGCTGATGCCTACAAATTGGGTGTTCAAGGATTATACCGAGGAGGGAGATGTCTGGGACAACGATGCCAAGGTTGAGGATGCTTTGGAATCCAACTGAGGTGTTGACCAAGATAATCCTCTAGGATTTCTGCTCATTACCCTTTTATCAAAACACAGTCTTAGTGCTTCGTTTACTTACCTGCTAAAAAAACCTTATCCACGTGCATCAAAAGAAATATTACAAGCATATATACATGGAGTACACCAAGTCACCAAGCATACATGCACAAACAACATGTACAACAGACAAAGTACTTCCATGTGTTTCTTTCTCTTTTAATCCAAGCATGACTGTACCTAACTTAGAAAAGGTGTAGCTGCATGTTAACTAGCAGCAAGGACATGGATAAACAACTTCGTGCCACCATCCGAAAACATGAAATCAGTATGCAAAGTTGATTCTTGTCAATCTATCCATTAGTACCGGCAAAGCATGGATCTAGATGTGAGGAAGCATACAACTACGCCTTACATCTTGTGACAGCAGGAGTATGCAAAAGTAATTCTCTCTCATCTATCCATTAGTTCCGAGCTAAAATCCTACATGGTGATAAAATAGTACTCAGCGAAATCGCATGGACTTCACATGTAACAAAATACTCTCTCCGTTCAACAATAGATGAAAGTCTTCTATTGTTGAATCGGAGGGAGTACAACGCAAATGGCTTTTCCGACCTATCCAGGCGCCCAACCTCATAGGATCTGGTCAGACGAGTTGGCGGAGACAACAGAAAACATCACGACGGTTCTAGGAAAAAACAGAACAGCTGGCCTTTGATGGTTGAAAGGCAGCTCATTCTCTCTCCAAGCAGAAATCCATGCGGCAATGTCCGCCACACTAGGTAACATATAAGAATGAACTTTTAGAGGAGATATAAACTGAGGAACATATTACTCCCTCCGATCCATATTAATAGGTGCTGAAGTGGATGTATCTAGCAATAAAACATGTCTCAATACATCCACTTCAGCACCTATTAATATGGATCGGAGGGAGTAGTAGTTTTTGACAAATCAAAAATATCAGAGGACACTACCACACTTCGGAAGTAACAGAAGCATTTCAATTCCAGCCCATATATTTCATTTACAGGGCACTATATCAGTTGAGAGAAACAGTTTGGTTCACTATTAAAGAATACGTGAAGGCCCTTTCGAACGTTGACATAAATTAGTTGCCAATACTCATCAACCATACTAATTGTTATTCATATATATTCAGTGTCAGGAGTATCCACGAAATAGCTACATATCAATTATAATTTGATGGAGTATAATCATAGTTCGATGGAGTATATGAGATAATAAGAATGTCACTCGTTTTTGAACGGTTCTAGAATCAATGGAGGGAAGAAAAACCCTAGCATGCATTATGACATTCTCAAAGTCTCAATTATGAATCCCTAAGAATAGGGGTTGTCTTTTTATGCAAGATGCAAACTTGAGAGCGATAAGGATATATGAGACTTGGTTTTGAATAATAATGCTAGCAATCAT
This sequence comes from Alopecurus myosuroides, assembly GCA_028641055.1. Taxonomy (NCBI): domain Eukaryota; kingdom Viridiplantae; phylum Streptophyta; class Magnoliopsida; order Poales; family Poaceae; genus Alopecurus; species Alopecurus myosuroides. Next base: position 56,155,695 of record CM054061.1, read on the forward strand.
CCACGGAAAGCTTCCGAAAAGTAGCTGCCAATATGCATACCTGAACATATGACATGCTTAACCCTCCATGGAATAGTAATACGCATACATGATACATCGAACTATCCATCTAATAAGCTCCTCACACTCAACCTGCCAGGAACAGAGGAAAATAAATCAGGCATTAACATATTACATACCTACCCCTCCATGGTGATGGCAATACACATATATAGCAGCGTCTGAATTAACCTACAAAACAATACAAAAAGGGAAGCTAATTGACATTAACTCTCTTATGAAGAAGACATTTTTAAGTGTAGGCCTTGGCTGCCTGGACATCGTTATTTAGTAATTATATGCAGAGTAAACAAGGCCAGAAAACCTTGAAGGGCCTATCTCTAGCACATGAGTAATCCCTACTTCCCTCTTCGAATGGCCTATCTTTTACTTTTATGTTGAGTATTCACCTTCTTTCTTTATGCACCAGTTAGAAGAGCATGATTTTCATTCTGGGTATAATGTGCATTGTCCTAAAAATTTATTATTTAAGGCATGTTTACAATATTTTTTTTCTCCCGAAATTATTATATCTAGTCACCACTTAAGCCTTGGAGGTACCATGTCATTTATGTTTTGCTACACAGTTAAGGGCAAGCGGGATACCATCTTACCATGCTTTATTATGATCATTGCAGCCTAGTTGATGTTATAATTTCGTATTATTCACTTATGGTTATTTGTTCACTTTTCATGAGCTAGAATGAGTTCATGAGCTTTATTATACTTATAGAAATTATCATGTACTTGTTAAATACGGATCATGGAATATTCTTATGCACATCGTATGAAGTGAAATTTTTTTGTCAAAGTTTTCTTTATCGCGTCCCGTTTGTCAACTGAATTGCTTGAGGACAAGCAATAAGCTAAGCTTGAGGGAGTTGATACGTCGCGAACGTATCTACTTTTCCAAATATTTTTCTTGTTGTTTCTCCTCCCATTTGCATGATTTGGATCAAACTAACACGGACTAACGCTATTTTTAGCAGAATTACCCTTGGTGTCTAGTTTTGTGTACAGAAAATCAATTTCCTCGGTAAATTCCAGAATAGTTCCAAAAATTATATTGCCACAATAGACTCCCGGAGCCCGAAGGACAGCTGGAGGGGGGCCAATGGCCCTCAGGGGGTGCCAGCCGGGCCTCCCCCTGCGACCTGGGACCACCCCGCAGGGTCCCCTTAGGTATTTACACTCTATCGTCCCGAAACGCCGGACCCCCTAAGGATTTCCCCGAAAACGATATGCAGCTCCGCCGACACCCAAAATCCTTGTTTGGAAGACAGAAGTTCTCGTTCTGGCAACCTGCCAGGATGGGGATTAGATGGAGATTGTCGACATCGTCGTCTCCAACACCTCTCCATCAACCATCCATGATTCTCCCTTCGATGTGTTAGTAATTCCCTGTTGTAGCCAGAGGGGATGGTAGAGATTGCATGATATTAGTCATGTAATAGATCATGAGACTGTTAGGGCTTGATACCTAGCTAGTATCCACTATTGTTGTTTATTATCGTTGTTGCAACTTGGAGAGCTTAATGCTTGTCACTTAGGGCCCGAGTGCCATGATTTCAGATATGAACATGTTATGTTTTCACGAGTATAATTGTTGTTTTGAATCATATCTACTAGTTGTATACACTTATTATTGTCCAGAACCCGAGACCCCGAGGTGACAGGTTGGGATATCGGAGGGGGTGGACTCTAGTTCGAGGATTACATGTTTCCACCGTATGTTAATGCTTTGTTCCGGTGCTTGGTAGAACAAGTGCCTTAATTACCATTAGTTCCTTTTTCCCCGCATCAACGGGATGGTAGGACAAAATACGTCGTGCAAGTTCTTGTTGCAAGCACGTACGACAATTTCCCAGAAACATGCCTATGATAGTTTGTGACTTGGATACTCTCCTGTATATTTGTGCTGCCCTTTGTTAGCTCTATTACATGCATGGTTAATCTCATTCATGTAATGCACGTACTTTCATCCCTAAGCCTACAGTGTTTTCCATACTGTTGCCCACTCCGTTTTACTTTCAATATTATTATTGCTACTAGTGTTTTACTGCTACTACTATTATTAAACTAATGTTGCCATTATGTCATCGTTAATACTAATAAATTGTGTGAAGAAAGATACTTTTCAGGTGCAGTGCAGCTAAATTGACAACTCGGTTGATAAGTCTTATAAATTCTTTGGATCCCCTTGTGTCGAATCAATAAATTGTGCTATATTTACCCTCGAAGACTATTGCGATCCCCTACACTTGTGGGTCATCATGCAACATACATAACAAAGCATATTGAGATTCGTCATCATATCATTAGAGATCATGTTGCAAGAATAGATATTGAGCTAGCATTTTTCCCCACCAAGGATCAACTTGCCGATATATTCACGAAGCCCCTTGATGATACAAGATTCATATTTTTGAGGAATGAGCTAAACATCAATGATTCAAGAAACTTGACTTGAGTATCTTGCATACACACCTATAGTTGACTATCTATTTAGATTTGGTGTAGGCATGGACATGGGGGGAATGTTATCTTAACTTTTTTGGTCTCTCCCTGCACCCATTATGCTAAAATTAAAATTCATCTCTATCTCTATTTTCAGTTCATGAATTCTGAGCTAAAATGCTGAGTAGTGGTAGTGCACCCAAGATATATCTTCGCGGTGTCACACCATAAAAATCTTACATAGTGGTCTAGGACACCAACCTCTTCATTTTTAAGAGTTGGTTCTTGTTTGCATCTTATTTGGACTTTATTGCATATGTTTTGCTTTTTGGTGAGTTTGTTAGTTTTAATGGAAAACACACTCAATTTTGGCATTTATTCGATCGCATCTTGCAAGTTTTGGGTGTGAAGTACCATCCCCAATTTGAGTTTCCAATCCTAGTCCAAATCTTTCCTAAAAACATACTCATCTTGCCACATGTACGTCCCACACTTAAAATCTGCATTTTCTGAGGTTTTGGGGGCGGAGATTCCGGTATATAACACCGGAGACTCCGGTCTCACTAGAATCTCCGCTCTAAACACGGAAACTCCGGCTATGCCAAAGACTTCGGCGTTAGGACAGAGACTCCGGTCTCGACGGTTTCTGCAGAGGAATAAAGCGAATCAGGGTGGGGAGTTGCATCATAACTCTACGCCCACCCCTGACCCCAAATCCTTCCTACGCCGCCGCCAATCCTTGGAGGTGGTCTCCGGCCGCCGATCTTCGCTGCCGGAAAACCTCCACATCTCCTGCGAGGGAGCCTTCCCTCCCCGTCTTGGAATCAACCATGAAAGACAAGGGTAAGTTTCCTATTATTTCTCTCTCTAGGTGTAGACCTAGATGGGTTTGGGGTAGTTTCCTCGATCTCTCATGGTAGATAATCGTTTTGGCGACAATGTAGATAGTAGAAATCATCTAGGGAACCTTTGCACAAAGTTTTGGATATGCAGTCAAATTTTTCCTGCCTCAGGGACGGATACTCATGTCGTACTAGAGATTCCTCCCCTGAGACCGGAAACTCTGGTGTAGATCAAATTTTGTGTCCAGATTTCCTGGATGGTTTTTTACTTTGATTTCCTCGACGTGTATTCTTACCCCTATGCTATCCTCATGCTCTGTTTGATTCACAGGAAAGCGCACCAAGGCCTCCTCCTCCAACCCCAATGTGCAACCAAGGAGATAACATGCTCATTCTCACAATTACATGAATATTGATCCCGAGTCCAGCGTTACAAGGCAAAACATGGATGTTGAAGAGGAAGCCGCTAATCAAGAGGTCGGAGGCAAGAAGTTGCCAAGAAGGCTCGTTATGATCGCATCACCACATTGGTTAATCTGAGAACGAGTGAGTTCATGACCATGAGAGCGCAACCCTTCTTTTCAATGCCACACACTTCCAATAATGCTCACTTCTAGAGAAAAGATCAAGAGTTGATCATGAAAGAGATATCTGTTGATTTACGTCATCCGGTTTGTGATCAGAAGGTCCTCGACCTTGATGCTTTGTGAAGCAAGAACTACCTCAAGGACGCGGTTTGGGTTATGAGGAAACTGAATCTCCAAAAGATCATTGGTACCCAATAGAACTATCTCAGATGTCAAATGGTTCTTTGCAACAGTCACATTTGGTGAAGATGAGGATGTTACCTTGACTTGGATGATAGGACCTCTTAAGGATGAGTCTTCTATGAAGATGTTTACCGAGATATTGGGATATGAGTTCCATGATGCTTCTTCAGTTGTTAGGAAGAGGTTGCATGTGGCATATGTGGCATAAAACAAGGGTCGTTTGGCTCCTCTTTTATGATAATCCTGCAAGTGTTGTCACCAACAAGGACCTCAAACGCGTACAACATCATTCTTTGTATGTTTTTATGCAACATTTCTTCTCAAGCTAGAAATGTTGATGATATTTGATACGTCATAAACGTATCCCTACTTTCTGATGTTCCATGTTATTTCTTATTGTTTCCCACATGTTTTCTATACACTTTATGTCATTTTTTATCGATTTTCCGGACTAACCTATTGACAAGATGCTACAGAGCCAGTTCCCTATTTTCTTCTCTTTTTAGTTTCAAAAAAGTTGGTCTGGAAATATTCCCGGAATTGGAAAATTCGAAGCCCGGAAGTCTTAGAATTCCCGAAGGTTCCACGGAGTATCGGAGAGACCCGGAGAGGGGCCTCAGGGGGGCACACCACATGGTGTGCCCCCTGGCCACGTCGTGGGGTGGTGTGGGGCCCTCGGGCCTCCACCGCCTCTGCCATTTCGCCTATTTATTCCCCCGGAGACGTAAACCATAAATATATTCCACTTCGTCCCGAAAAATACCTGAGGCCGCCGTCAACGTCATCCAGAGATCGGGAGGGTTCTGGAGCTCTACCCGGCACCATGCTGGGAGGGAAATTCATCACCGGAGGGGTCTACACCATCATGCCCTCCTCCAAAGTGATGCGTGAGTAGTTCATCCCTAGACTACGGGTCCATAACAGTAGCTAGATCGGTGCTCTCTCCACTTTGTACCTCATGTTTAGATCTTTTGAGCTGCCTAACATGCTCAAGATCATCTTTATGTAATGCTACATGTTGTGTTTGTTGGGATCTGATGAATATTGAATGCTATGTCTTCTAATTATCAATATATCATGTTATCTTCATGCATATGTTATTTATGATCTTCCATGCTCTCTGTTATTAGTAGATGCTCTGGCCAAGTAGATGCTGGTAACTCTAAGAGGGAGTATTTATGCTCGATAGTGGGTTCATGCCTCCTTTGCATCTGTGCTTGAGTGACAGAAACGTGACGGATGGAGGATGTGATGTTGCCATTAGAGAGAGAAAAACAATGCTTTTTCTAAGGATGATGTTATTGTTTACATTACACACTTTGCTTACTGCAATTATCTGTTGCTTGCAACTTAATACCCAACGTTTGTTCGGATGATATTCGGAGGGTGGATTATTAGTCATAGATGCAGTTGGATAACGGTCTATGTATTTTTTTGTAATGCCCACATGAATCACATAGTAATATTTATGTCTTGCATATGCGCTATGGTGCAGCCTTCATTTCTGTCAATTTCCCGGCTGTAATTTGTTCACCACACATGTTATTTATATTTCACGGAGAGACACCACTAGTGAATTGTGGACCCCGATCCATTTTCCTCATACTGATAATACAACCACTGTTTCCACTTCTCTCATACTGCTGCTGTTGTTTTCATACTCTTTTCCACACCATACGTTTAACCTCTTTGTGTTCAGCAAAACCGGTGAGATTGACAACCTCACTAGTTCGTTGGGGCAAAGTGATTTGATTGTGTTGTGTAAGTTACACGCTTCTTCTGAACCGGTAGTGCGCCCTGCCATCTGAGTTGCTTCAACCTTCTAAAGTTACTCCTTCCTCCTATTGGTTGATCAAACCTTGGTTTCTTTCTGAGGGAAAACTTCTGTTGTGCTCATCATACCTTCCTCTTGGGGTTTCCCAACGAGTGCAAGACCTGCACCATCAAGCTATTTTCTGGCGCTGCTGCCGGGGAGGAAGAGAATTTCTGAAAGGGGAGTCCCTCACTTCCAATCTCTTTACTTTGTTTTTGTTTTGCTTATTTTATATTGTTTGCTTCTCTTTATCAAAAACACACAAAAAATAGTTCTTATTCTAGTTGTAGTTTTATTCCTGTTTTTAATCTTGTTAAAATGACTCCTCCTGAGAACACTAAGTTGTGTGACTTTACTAGCACCAACAACAATGATTTCATTAGCACACCTATTTCTCCACTTGCTCCTACTGCTGATTTTATGAGATTAAGCCTGCCTTGTTAAACCTTGTTACGAGAGAGAAAATTTCTGGTGTTAGTACTGATGATGTTGTTGCCCATCTTAATAATTTTGTTGAACTATGTGAGATGCAAAAATATAAATATGTAGATGGAGATATTATTAAACTAAAATTGTTTCGTTTCTCTTTGAGAGGAAGAGCTAAAGAATGGTTTCTATCTTTGCCTAGAAATAGTATTGATTTTTGGACTAAGTGTAAAGATGCTTTCATTGGAAAATATTATCCTCCTGCTAAGATTATATCTTTAAGAGGTAGCATTATGAATTTTAAGAAACTTGATAATGAGCATGTTGCTAAAGCTGGGGAAATTATGAAATCTTTAGTAAAGAGTTGTCCCACTCATGGACTGACTACCTGGATGATCATCCAAACCTTTTATGCAGGTCTGAATTTTTCTTCAAGAAACCTTATGGATTCAGCTGCTGGAGGAACCTTTATGTCCATGGCCTTAGGGTCATCAACAAAGCTTCTTGATAATATGATGGTAAATTATTCTGAATGGCATACTTAGAGAGCTACAACTGGTAAGAAGGTAAATTATGTTGAAGAAACCTCCTCTTTGAGTGGTAGGCTTGATGCTATTATGTATATGCTTGTTAATGGCCATGCTCCTATTGATCCAAACAATGTTCTCTTAGTCTCTTTGGTTTCTCAAGAAGAGCATGTTGATGTGAACTTCATTAAAAATAACAATTTCAACAACAATGCTTATAGAAATAATTTTGGTAGCAACAATTATAGGCCATATCCTCCTAATAATAGAAATTCTTATGGTATTTCTTATGGTAACTCCTATAACAGCAACAAAATTTTACCCTCTGATCTTGAGAACATGCTTAAGAATTTTATTAGTACACAAACTGCTTTCAATAAATCTGTTGAGGAAAATTTTGGCAAAATTGATGTTCTTGCTTCTAAAGTTGATAGCCTTGCTCTTGGTGTTGATTTTATGAAACTAAAGGTTATGCCTCGTGATGTTAAAGAAAGTAAAACTTTAAATGCTATTCAAATTCGAATTGATGATAATGCTAGAATGTTAGCTGAATTGCATGCTAGATGGGAAAAGAAGATGAGATAGCTAGAAAGAATAATATAGCTAATGTTTGCACCATTACCACCACTAGTAAAACTGAAGCTTCTCGTGCTAGAAAACCTTCTACTATCAATGGTACAGTAATTCGTGTTGGAAACACTCCCACTTCTGCTATTATAAATGCAAAATTGTCTGAAACAACTAAAAATGCTTCTGATAATAGTGCTGAAATTTTTAGAAACATGGGAGACAATAGTCCCATTATCTTTGATACAAATTATCTTGACTTGGATGATTGCAACATAACTGAAGTGATTAAGTTCTTGCAAAATCTTTCTAGTTGTCCTAATGCTAGTTCTCTGAATATGGCTTTCACAAAACATATTACAAATGCTCTCATGCAATTAGAGAGGATGAATTAAGATGTGAAGGCTATATCCCTAGGAAGCTAGATGCTGGATGGGTACCTATTATTAAAATGAAATTGAATGATTTTGATGGCAATTCTCTATGTGATCTTGGTGCTAGTATCTCTGTTATGCCCAAGAAACTCTATGATATTCTTGATTTACCACCATTGGAACCTTGTTATTTGGATATTCGTCTTATTGATAATGTTAGAAAGAAACCTTTGGGGAGAGTTGATGATGTTCTTATCATGGTTAATAATAATCTTGTCCCCGTTGATTTTTTTGTCTTGAATATTGAATGCAATGCTTCTTCTCCAATTGTTTTGGGAAGACCTTGTCTTAGAACTGTTGGTGCTATTATTGATATGAAAGAGGGGAACATTAAATTTCAGTTCCCACTCAAGAAAGGTATGGAACACTTTCCTAGAAAGAGAATGTAGTTGCCCTTTGATTCATTTATTCAAAAAAGTTACAATTTGGATGCTTCTTCACTTGAAAATACTTGATTCCATTTTTCTGGGCCTAGCTAAAAGGCGTTAAAGAAAAGCACTTCTTGTGAGATAACCCATGGTTTTTTTTAGCTTTGTTTTTCTATGTTTTCTTTGATTCAAGGGGTTGTATACTTCTGTAGCAACTCCTTTGTATCTTTATTTTATTGTTTTAGTAGTGCCAAGTAAAGTTTCTGACGAGAGTTGGAGTTGGTTTTTGGATTCCTGCGCAGAAAACAGAATTCTTCTGTTCACCGTCCAAAATTGTCAAAAATCCAGGAAGATCAGAATGACCTGAAATGTTTTGTGCTTATTCCTCGGCTAATTACGCAACTTTTTTGTTTTTTAAGTTTTTCGATTTGAGAAGGTTAAGTGCCTCAAAAAAAATCGTCTTTACAGATTGTTCTGGTTTTGCCAGATTCTGCCATTTTTCTTGCATTGGCACTTTTGCGATGTCAAGTGGATTTCTTTGCTTCACGAAACATCAGTGGCTGTAGCTAATATTTAAAAGTATCGATAGCACTTGTTCCATACAGAACCCATGGATTTTCTAATGTTGCACTAACCCTCTAATGTGAATTACTGTTTGAGTATGGTGTGAAGGAAGTTTTCAAGTGTCAAGAGAAGAGGTGATATATGTGATCAAGATAAGTGCAAGGTCAAAGCTTGGGGATGCCCCCAAGGTTCATCCAATAATATTTTTAGAAGACTCAAGCATCTAAGCTTGGGGATGCCCAAGACATCCCATTCTTCATCAACTATCTATCAGGTCACTTCTCGTGAAACTATATTTTTATTCGGTCACATCATATTAAGTTTACTTGGAGCTTCTGTTTGTTTTTATTTTGTTTTCCTTGCTTCAATAATATCATTGGACCTAGCATCCTTCTTTGGGAGAGAGACACGCTCCACTTTTTCATTTGAATACTTGCTATGCTAGTATTCTTAGTTTTTCTTCTAGTTACTGCAAAAAAATTCATGTTCAACTCTTGTTTTCATTGCATCTCTTATTCAGATCTGTTAGTTTTAGTATTGTTATGTGAGTACTCTCATGTTTGCTTGCTGTAGCATGTAGAGAATTTTTGTTAAAGCATGTTTTGTATGGTGCTTGTTGAAAAAAGAAACTGCTGCTTGAAGTAGAATTTTTAATGGTGCAATCAGAAGCTTGTATAGATTGTGTCTAGAACTTTTTCATATCATGATAGATGTTATTTTAGTTTTAAAGCCTTATGGTTGTTGAGTAGCATGGTTAGTCTCAAATAGCTGAGAGTGTTTAATGTGCCATTTAAATAATCATGAGTTGTTTTTGTCAAATTGAAGCATAAATTTGCGGTATTCTCCTTTGAACGTTTTATTTGGTTGACTTGGCGCATGCTCACACCATGTTTAGACTATGAACCAGTCTCTAAAAGACTGGGAGCGAGAAATCAAGAGAGCAATAATGGCCATAATCATGCATAGAGACAAAAACATTATTAATCAAAGCATAACGGGTATTACAAGTTAAAAACTAAATGATCATAGAGGCTATAAGTGACTGGTTTGTAGTCATAAACATGGTGTAAGCATGTGCCAACTCAACCAAATAAAGCATTTGAAGGAGAACGCCACAAATTTATGCTTCAATGTGATAAAAACAACTCATGATTCTTTTAGTGGAACATTAAGCACTCTCAGCTATTTGAAACAAGTCATGCTACAAGAACAACTACTAAGAATATAATTAAAAAATATCTAACATGACATAAAAAGTCTAGCCACAGTCTATACGAGCTTCTTTCTGCACCGTTATAAGCACGAAAATTATACTACTGCTTTCCAACACCAATCATTTTATACTAAACAAAAACTCTCCAAGAGATATAGCAATGAAACAAGAGAGTCGTAATACTAGTCTACTAGAACTAACAACTCTGAATAAGAGATGCATGAAAAACAAGAGCTAAAAGGATTTGCAGCAGCTAGAAGAAAAACTAAGAATACGAGCATGTAAGAAAACGAGTATCCATATGAAAAAGTGGAGCGTGTCTCTCTCCCACACAAGAATTCTGGGTTCCAACTATTTTTATTGCAGCAAGGAAAACAAAAGAAAAGAAAACAAAAACAAACAGACGCTCCAAATAAAGTGCATATGATGTGATCGAATAAAAATATAGTTTCACTAAAAGTGACCTGATAAGCGGTTGATGAAGAAGGGGATGCCCAAGCTTAGATGCTTGAGTCTCCTTGGAATTTTCTGGGATGAACCACAGGGGCATCCCAAGCTTTGTCTTTTCACTCGTCTTGATCATATTATATCACCCTCTTCTCTTGACCCTTGAAAACTTTCTTCACACCAAACCGAACGTAATTCTCATTAGAGGGTTAGTGCACAATCAAAAATTCACATGTTCTCCTTGAACACAAGCATTATTAATACTTTTTAAACATTAGCTACAGCCACTGATGTTTTGTAGAGCAAAGAAATCTACTCGACATAGTAAAAGAGAGAATGCAAGTAAAAAGGCAGAATCTGTCAAAACCAGAACAGTCTGTATGACGATTTTTTTCGGGGCACTTACGTTGCTCAAATTGAAAAACGTAAAACTAGAAAAAGTTTCGGAAATAGCTTAGGATTAAGTCCAAAAAATTTCAGGTCATTCTGATCTTTCGGGAATTTATACGATTTTAAACAGTGGACAGCAGAAATTTGTTTCCTGTGCAGAAATCCAAATCTAACCTGAACTTTTCACTAGAGACTTTACTTGGCACAAAAAATGCGAGAAAATAAAGATACAAAGGAGTTGCTACAGAAGTAAACAACACCTTGAATCAAAGAAAACAGAGAAAAAGAATGGAAAAAATTAAACCATGGGTTATCTTCCGAGAAGTGCTTTTCTTTAAAGCCTTTTAGCTAGGCATGATAATTTGAGAATATGCTCACATAAGAAATATGAATTGAAGCAAAAGAGAGCATCAAGAAGCAACTATAAAACAAATTTAAGTCTAACCCACTTCCTATGAAAGATAATCTTGTATAAAAACAAGTCATGAAAGCACAAAGTAGCAAGCATAGGAAAGTAAAACAAGTGCAACTTTAAAGTTTTCAACATAAAAATGGGAAACTTAATATTATTGAGATACATAAAACCATGTTTCCTTCTCTCATAATAACTTTCAGGATAATCATGAATAAAATTAACAATATAACTATCACATAAAATATTCTTATCATGAGCCACATTCACAAAAGAATTATTACTCTCCACATAAGCATAGTCATTCTCATTAATAGTAGTGGGAGAAAATTCAACAAAATAGCTATCATTATTATTCTCGTTACCATAATCATAAAATATAGGAGGCATATTGTAATAATATAGTTTTCTCCTCAATAGTAGGTGGATTGAAAATATCATATTCATCATTGTAACCATCATAAAGAACTCCAACATGATAGACAAGTTGTATATTAGAGAGATGGTTTTGGGTAATCCCTCCATAACTATGACAAGTTTCATGAGGATAATTGTAATCATAGCCTATGTTATAGAATATTTTATAATAGTTATCAAAGACTGGAGAAATAGTATCATCATAAGCAATATAATAGTTATCTTCCAAAGTGTGTTCATTTGTAAACGTATCATCGTTTTTACTAGAAGGATATGTATCAAGCATATAATCATTAGTAGCAAAAGGATTTTCAAACACATCATCATTGGAAGGAACATCGATGGTACTAATAGTACAACAATTATTATCATCATTTTCAGAACTGGGACCAAAGATATTTTCAATATCAAAAGTAGTATGTTTCTCCCAATCATGATCACTTTCATAAATAACAGGCTTAGGAAAATCATCGAGTTCAGACTCATCAGAAAAAACTATAATAGGAGCGACATGCTTAGGGGGGGATACCGTTACCTCTGTCCTATTACCCCTCTTATTTTTCTTCTTGTTCTTCCTCTTCCCCTCTTTAGGAGGGAGAGGCTTGAAAGGAAGCTTCTCCACATACCCTGGTTTATAGTCAGAAACCATAGAAAAACTTTGGAGGATTCCTCCTCTTCATTAATAAGAACAAAACAAATATTAGTCCTATCATATTTTGGTAAAGTCTCCTCTTTTATCATATTTTATATGTAAGTATTTGCGTGGAAATTATTGACACAATAAAGATGACAACCATGTAGGACACTATTCATATCAAGATCACTCATATCTACCAAAGAAGTTTTTCTTGATAACTTTTCACACCCCAAAAAATAATGTAAGTTCATCATGCTGATTAGGAGTGATCATGTCATCACAATACAAACTTGCAGTACTCATTGGATTCTAAAGGCTATTATTACAACCAGCATTAAAAATTGAAATGATCCACTTTACAGCAAAGTTCACAAATAAAAGGATAGAGGGCACAAACTTTTTCACCAAGATCATCTAAATCCCTGTACCACGTTCTAGTTTTTTCATTCCTATGATGGATACAATATTATTCTTCGATTTGATTCTTTTCACAAGGTCTAAGTGATCCACAAAAATTAACATGCTTATAAGAAATAGTACTTTCAAAAGTCTGAGCATGTTTATTACAATCATTAATAATATTTTCATTTTTCATGAAAGTGTCTTTAAAAGGTTCATGATATGTGTCCCAATTTTCTTTAGGAACATTAATATGAGAAGCAAAGGATCTATACGAACCAACAATCATTTGAGGATAAAGACCATATTTAGCACTAAGCTCTTGAAAAATCAGCAGTTTGAGCGAAAGACTTAATGCAATCATACTCATAGTTTATATCTGATTCTTTACCTTTGTCGTTATTACAATATTCATTATTGTTTTGAATTGTTTCAAGAAGATCCCATTTAGCTTCAACCTTCTTACTTGAGAAATAACCCTCTGGACATGCATCTAGATAATCCCTGTAATGTTCTGAAAGCCTTGCATAAAAATTAGTAACAATATTTCCTTAGGAAGCTCATGGTTAGGACATTTGAGTATTAATGTTTTAGGTCTTCCCCAAGATTGCGCAATGCTTTCTCCATCACGAGGAAAATAATTATAAATGTAATTCCTATCTAAATACAGTTCATGAGAAGAATAAAATTTAGAGTAAAATAGAGATTCAAACTCCTTCCACTCCAAATGATGAGGATCATCTAGTAGATCATACCACTCCATTGCTTTGTCCCTAAGTGACAAAGAGAATAGCCTCCTCTTAACTTGGTCCATTGAAATACATGCACACTTGAACAACTCGCATATTTCATGTATAAAGAGTAAATGATCACTAGGATGGACAGTTCCATGTCCAAAATAGCAGTTATTCATAACACATTCAACAATTTACATAGGTATTTTAAAAGGAATACTTTCAGCGGGAGGATCACAAGGATTTATCACGTATGGTAGATAAAGTATCATCATAGAAAATTTTCTCCTCTAAAGCAGGGGAACTAAAAAGATCATTTTTTATAAAAACTAGTTTCCCCAAGCTTAGACTTTTCCATAGCATTAGAAATAATGGTATCCAAAGAATTAATGCTAATAACATTGCTATCACTATTATGCAAACAAAATTCGATAGTTTTTTTAAAAAAATTCTTCAAAAGCACCATGTCCTAATTCAAGATAAAGATTATAAAGCTCTCTCATATTTTTGTTGTTTTCCATTAAGCCTAAAGATAAGAACATGGAACAAGTAAAAATAAGCCTAACTAGTGAAAATAAAAACAAGAAATAAAAAGATATAGTTACAGAATCGAAAGGAAATAACTTTGAGCACTCATAACAAAACCACTTGAGTAGCATAACAGATGAAGAGTAACATCTACTTATTCAACTAGATTACAAAGCCCATGATCACATAAAGATCACACCATGGGAGAGAGAGATCATACACATAGCTACCAGTAGATCCCTCATCCTCGGGGGAGAATTACTCCCTCCTCATCATGGGAGTCAGCAACGGCGATGGAGATGGCGGTGGAGTCGATGGAGATGGCTCCAGGGGCACTTCCCCGTCCCGGTAGGGTGCCAGAACAAAGATTTCTGTCCCCCGAAACTTGTTGTCGGCGGCGGCGGAGCTACGGAACTTTTTGTGGAAGGAGGCTGATTATTTTAGGATTTATGAATCGGGGGAATAAATAGGCGAAAGGGCAACATTGGTGGGCGCCTGAGGGGCCCACACCACTAGCTGGCGTGGCCAGGGGGAGCCCACGTGGCCATATGGTCTGGCTGATCCCCTTTCCCCCTCCGGGTCTCCTTTGGACTCCGTTGACGTGCCGGGAATTCTAAGACTCTAGGATTATGTTTCGTCCAATTACGAGAATATTTCCAGAACACATTTTCTAAAACCAAAAATAGTAGAAAACAAGAACTGGCGCTGTGGCATCTTGTCAATAGGTTAGTCACAGAAAATCAATAAAAATGACATAAAGTGTATAGGAAACATGTAGGCATGAAAACAACATGGAACATCAGAAATTATGGATACGTTTATGACATATCAGGCTTAAAAAGAGATTAAATTACTATCGATCCCTCTTCTTCTAGTAAAGTGACCAGACAAAAAAGAAATATAGACTGACCAAGTGGAACATCGTTTGTCGCCCTAAGGATCAGGGTGGACTTGGGATTGAATGTTAGATGTTAAGAATAAGTGTATACTAAGAAAATGGCTTTTTAAACTGCTTTTCAAAGATGGTATGTGGCATGAATTACTGCACAATAAGAATATTAAAGGCAAGCCACTCACACAGATAGACACTAAGCCCACAGACTCCCCTTTTTGGAAAGAAATTATGAGAGTCAAACATGATTTTTTCCACCATATTTCCTTTACACTCGGCAATGGGCAAAGTGTTAGATTTTGTGAGGATCCGTGGTTGGATGGAATATCTTTGGTTGTTCAGTACCTTGATTTTCTTAATAATGTGCGTAGTAAGAATGTGTTGGTAGCAAATGTCATTGGTCAGGAGAAACTAAATATTGAGTTTAGACGCTCCATGTATGGAGATAGATGGGTTGATTGGTTACATCTGGTTGAGAGATTGATAGCAGTCTTCTTATCAGGCGAGCAAGATTCTTTTGTATGGAAATTGACAAGGGGGTCTCCTTAGTTAAATCTTTATATGAGGAACTTATGAATGGAAATACTAGATTCCTACATAAATACCTGTGGAAATTAAAATTTCCACTAAAGATTAAGATTTTCATATGGTTTCTTTATCGTAAGGAACTACTTACCAAGGATAATCTCGTTAAACGAACATGGACATGGTGTATATAAATGTGTTTTATGGGATTCAGACAAGACAGTGAACCGATGTTTGTTCATTGTGAGTTTGCAAAAAAAAAATGGACATTAGTCCACTTTACTTTTTTTTAGTATAACTCCACCAATTAGTGTTAATAACATGTTTGGTACATGGTTAAATTGGATAGATAAGTCTACTAAAACTAGTATACGCATTGGTGTATGTGCTTTTCTTTGGGCAATTTGGAATTGCCAGAATGATGTTATCTTTAACAATTTGGTGGCGGGAAATTTTTTGTAGGTGATTCACAAGGCTGCGCATTGGATCCATATGTGGTCTTACCTACTGCCAGAAGACCAGCGTGGACGTTTGGATGCTGGATGCTTTGGCTGGTGGCGGTCGTTCGTACTATATTCAACAGGGATGGATGGTTGCATACTAGGCGACTACAATGGATTGTAGTATGATGGTGTTACTTTTTTGGTTGCTGATCTTTGTGGCCTCTCTGGCTCACCGTTGATTTTTTTTTGGTATTTGTGGAACTGGAACTCGGATAATTTTCATTAATATAAAATCTGTGGGCATCGCTCTGATTCAGAAGAAAAAAAAACTACCAAACCCCTCTTCTCATTCCTCAAGTTGAAGGGAAGATTTAAAATTCTAGCCCATTGTTTGAGTTCTGACGGCCTCATGCACTCAACGAATCCTCAAGAATTATTGCATGTTCACATGCCACGGTGAACCGTCCCAAACGCGATCACTATCACAATTAGCCTCAAATTCCACCACGAACATGTTCTCCCCGACAGGGCTGAACACGAGTCCACCTGGATTACCCCAAGATGGCCTCAACACACCTGCAATTGTTTGTACAGTATATCTAGTGCATTCCGGTATGGAACCTTTCCTACGAGAGCCCACTTTTCACTTCACCGTCCTCTAGACCATCGATGACCAGCGGCGGCGATTCTTCCGTTGTGAGATCGAGTTTTCCCGTTGCCACATGCATCCATGCCCTTCTTTTCCGGGCGAGAGAGGCCCCATGCTTCCCCTTGTTGGGACTGTTACACACGATAGCAAAACAACGATAAAGTAAAGCAAGATCGAACCAATATGGACACGAGATTTAAACATGGAAAACCCTTCCAACAAGGAAGAGAAAAAACCAACGATAGATAAGTCTACTAAAACTAGTATACGCATTGGTGTATGTGCTTTTCTTTGGGCAATTTGGAATTGCCAGAATGATGTTATCTTTAACAATTTGGTGGCGGGACATTTTTTGTAGGTGATTCACAAGGCTGCGCATTGGATCCATATGTGGTCTTACCTACTGCCAGAAGACCAGCGTGGACGTTTGGATGCTGGATGCTTTGGCTGGTGGCGGTCGTTCGTACTATATTCAACAGGGATGGATGGTTGCATACTAGGCGACTACAATGGATTGTAGTATGATGGTGTTACTTTTTTGGTTGCTGATCTTTGTGGCCTCTCTGGCTCACCGTTGATTTTTTTTTGGTATTTGTGGAACTGGAACTCGGATAATTTTCATTAATATAAAATCTGTGGGCATCGCTCTGATTCAGAAGAAAAAAAAACTACCAAACCCCTCTTCTCATTCCTCAAGTTGAAGGGAAGATTTAAAATTCTAGCCCATTGTTTGAGTTCTGACGGCCTCATGCACTCAACGAATCCTCAAGAATTATTGCATGTTCACATGCCACGGTGAACCGTCCCAAACGCGATCACTATCACAATTAGCCTCAAATTCCACCACGAACATGTTCTCCCCGACAGGGCTGAACACGAGTCCACCTGGATTACCCCAAGATGGCCTCAACACACCTGCAATTGTTTGTACAGTATATCTAGTGCATTCCGGTATGGAACCTTTCCTACGAGAGCCCACTTTTCACTTCACCGTCCTCTAGATCATCGATGACCAGCGGCGGCGATTCTTCCGTTGTGAGATCGAGTTTTCCCGTTGCCACATGCATCCATGCCCTTCTTTTCCGGGCGAGAGAGGCCCCATGCTTCCCCTTGTTGGGACTGTTACACACGATAGCAAAACAACGATAAAGTAAAGCAAGATCGAACCAATATGGACACGAGATTTAAACATGGAAAACCCTTCCAACAAGGAAGAGAAAAAACCACGGGCTCCAACTAGCAATAATTTACCATTTCAGTCGACGTTACAAACGCGCCGGGATTTACAATACGTGACTTATCCCAAATAACGGCTTATATAAGGTATATAAAGGCGGTACTTGTTGAATATATTAGAAATTTAGCATAAGATTTAATCCGAAATAATATCACGTATATCATGACAGTAGCAATTGAACTAAGCATGCAAACATCTAGAGCACTAGATGAACAGATCCAATCTACGGTACAAACAGCAAAGGCTAGACACAGAAATTGCAGTAGGATCTTGTACAGGAAGAAGAGAGATACGTACGGTGCAGCGGCACCAGGTGCGGTGTTGTCTGTGTTGTCGCCCATGTCGTCGATGAAGAGGTTGCCGAGGTCGGGGAAGAAATCGTCGTTGGGGAAGTAGTCGCCGTCAGAAGTCGCGCGAGTGCGCTCTCCAAAAATCTGATCGCCCCTCTCCCGTACAGGATCACAAGAGACGGGGTTCCGGAGGCCTGCTGTCCCTTCTCACGGTGCACGCCGGAAGGAGGGATGGAGACGGCTTGATTGGCGGTGCAGTGTTTTAGAACGATGCGAAACCATATGACGAAGTGGTGGCTAGGGTTTACCGTATGCGCGTATTTATACTGCGGGCTGGGAGAGACGTGGGCATAACACCACGTCCGAGTGCGCGTATTTATACTGCGGGCTGGGAGAGACGTGGGCGTAACTCCACGTCCGAGTCTGTTCGGTTCCACGATCCAAAAGAAGTGGAAGCGGTTTAGGCATTAACGTTTCCATTAATTACCAAATTAATGACTTGTTAAGTTTTCTCAACTGGCAAAATAAACGCTCTCGGCTCGGCTCATTCTCGCAATGCGTCGTGACGAGGCAAGACGGGCGGCGGAGGAGGAGCGCGCGTGTGGAACACCTCTCCTCTTGCCTTACCAACTCATACATGAGCTAGAATGGCTCACCTTATAAGGTGGTGTCATCCTCTCCAAACTAATAATGTGGGATTAAACTTTAGTCTCACTCTCCACTTGAATCAATTTTAGGATTTTATTGGGCTTAGTTGGGCTATATGGGTGAATCCCATATAAATTCCAACAGTACTGACCTAACTAGGTCGGTAAAGGGTGAATCCAACTCCGACTCGGTAACAACTCGTAACGTCGCTCTACTTGTCAAAAACTCGGTCTTTTATCAGCGTAAGTGAATTTGGATCACCGAAAAATAACAGGGACCGCATGATGACGGCATGCTATATCACTCCTCAAAGTGCCTTAGTGACGTAGATCGAGGAGCGCCGCCGATTTTTCTTCTCGAAACCCTAGTCGCCTATCAGGGGTTTCCTAGGTTTTCCGAGAACTCGTTCGCTCGCCTTGCATGTACTTACATTTGCGGCGAGTGGGCATAGTTGTCTATTGGGAGCACGGTAGAGATGCTCATAGTGGGGAGTAACTTAGAATAGTAACTTGCCAATGTTACTAGTTTATGTTACTACCCTTATAGTGGGGAGTAACATAAGTGTGGTGTCATGCATCCGTGCATTTCTTAGTTTATAGACTCATAGTGCATTGGTATGTGTGATGTTATGGTAACATATTACTCCCTCGGTTTTTATTTACTTTGCGTTTTGGAGTTTTTTAAAGTCAAACTTTTTAAAGTTTGACCAAATATGTACAAAAAGATATCAACTATTATAATATAAAATATATTTAATATGAAAATATATCTTATAAAGATTCTAATAGTACTAAAACTATATTGTAGATTTAATGTATTTTGCGAAATAGTTGGTCAAACTTTATAAAGTTTGACTTTGACTAAACCTAAAACGCAAAGTAATTGTGAATGGAGGGAGTATGTTACCACAACCATCTCTCTCCTTATTAATATGTGTCACATCATCTTTTTTGTCTAAATGTGTGTGATGTTACCATCCACTATGAGCAGCCTTAGGCTAGTCACAATGGAGACTAACATACTCCCTTCGTCCACGAATAAGTGTACATCTATTTTTACTCTTAGTCAAACTTTTTAAGCTTTGACCAAATTTATAGAAAATTGTAGCAATATATATGATATCGAATGAAATGATATGGTTTAAAACTTCATGTCAAAGCAAATCTATTGATATTAATTTGGTGTCATAAATGTTAATACTTTTCCTGATAAAGTTAGTCAAAGTTTAATAAATTTAACCGCCGAAAAAGGAAAACATACACTTTATCGTGGACGGAGGGAGTACACTAGTAACATACACGTTTTTTTAGACTATGTTACTACATCCGTAGTGGAAAGTAACATTAGGTAGTGTATATTAATTAGGCTATAGACTCATTGTGTGTTGGAATGTGTGATGTTACGGTAACATAGCTAGTTACCACCCCGTCTCTCTCATCATTAAATATGTGTCACATTATTTTCTTACCTACGTGGCACTGATGTTATTAGCTATATTACTCCCACTGTGACCAGAGTACGTATACTCGTGCGAGTATAAAGAGGCGTCCTAATAAAAAGACGTTGGCCCGGTATTACCGTAGTTCCTGCCCGCTCCGTAGGAACATCGATCGTGATGCGAGTTGTTTTCCGATTCGGTGACGTTGGTCTGAAAATCGGAACAAACCTCTACCCATATATAGGCTATATAGCTAGGCCTATAGACACGCAGCGGTGCACAAATCACGCGATCCATAACTGTATAATCCACCGGTGTCAACTACGTACACATGCAAGCCACGAGTGCCACATCTGCATCTATGGCGTCGTCGATTCCTCCGTGGTCTGAAACTCCCCGTGACATGCTGGATCTCGTCATCGACCGCCTCGTTTCCTCCAGTGCTGAGCGGAGCCACTTCTCCACGGCGTGGTCTCGAGTACTACGGCTCCTCGGTTTCTCTGACGACGACTTCCAGGCGGCGCGCCGTGCCCGGTACTCGGTCTGTGCTGATCGCGCTCGCTTCCGCGCCGTGTGCCGTTCGTGGCATTTGGCTATGCGCCGGCACAGCCCTGCTCCACGGCAGCTCCCCTGGATTGTCATGTCAGACGGCACGTTTCTGACACCCTCAGACACTGACAGCTTTTCCTCAACCCGCCGGCTTCCCTCCCTGCCCAAGAAGGCGAGATGCGTCGCCTCCGCTGACAGTTGGCTCCTCATCGACTGCCCGGAAGCGAAGAAGATGCACAGCTACTCCTTGCACAATCCTTTCACTAACACGACTGTGCCGCTCCCCGAGCTCGATGCTGTGCTCGCTGACGCTACCGAGCTTTTCAAGATCTACAGAGTGCGCTTGCGGTCGACACCTCGCGATGTCATCGCGATCATCACCAACAATTGGAATTACCCTATCATCTTACTTCGGCCAGGGAAGGGCGTGTGGTTGCCCAAGCCACAAACTGCTCCTTTCATCTACATCATCGACCTTGCATTTCTTGGAGACAAACTATATGGAATCACTCAAGCCGAGGATCTTGTCTATCTAGGTATAGATTTCGACAACAATGGCATGCCCACCATTACAGCTATCGAGCGCGTCATCAGGCATCCACCGGGCCATTATTATTTCGATGTATGGAGGGACGATGATGAAAGTATTGACTCCACCAACGAGGTCCCGGATGATGACGAGGAACATAACGAGGAACCGATCGAGGTGGACCACGTCCTAGAAGAACTGCAGAAGAAAACAGGTGACGGCATGGTTCTCGAAGGCGTTAGTAAGTATCGAGATTATAGTGTGCCATACTATCCCAAGGATCTAGTAACTTCCCACTTGTACCTAATCGAGTCATGTGGGAAACTATTCATGGTGAGCCGACACATCCAAGTTCCTTGGTATAGTCTCAACTTCTCACCCATGGTAAAGGTTTATGAGGCGGATATCAGAGAAGGCGCGCACCGCTGGGTGCCGGTTTCAGGTGGGATAGGCAGCCAGGCAATGTTCATCAGCAAATTCTTCTGCAAGTCCGTTTCTACTCGTGATGAGGCGGACCAAGATGCTCTTCATTTTATCGACACGGGCGAGAAATACAACATCAAATCCCAAACTTTGAGCGAGGCCTCCAAAGAAATTTTTTACCATGAGGCCATGTTGATCTTTTCTCCGGAGTTAGTGGTTTAATAGTTTATCTAACAATTTAGAAAAATAGCATTTGTAATAATATTGTCGTTTCCTATTTTGATTTAGAAGGCAACTGCACTATGTTGTACAAAGTTGAATTGTAAAAAAAAAAATTGCACAAAGCTGAACTGCACAAAGTGGCAACCTAGACTACCAAGTGGCCATATCAAAAAAGAAGGCTACCAGGTCGTTTTTTATTTTTCGCTTTCTAAACTGTTTGGTTGTGTTCTTCTCTACAAGTACAGTTTGTATTAAGATTCATGACCGCAAAAGAACCATTCTTAACTGCAAGTATAACTTTTCTACAATTTGCAATTGTTCTTGACAACAAAAGAGCCACTAATTTCAGAATATGATGTAGCAAATAGGTTGACATGAGATGAAGACCAGTAAACTAAGGTTTTTTCCTACTTCCTGTTCCTCTATAATAAAAAGTTGGCCATTCATCAAATTCTTCTACTTCCTGGCGTCCATCACCAACCCCATCTTTTCTGGTGTAAAAATGCACGGGCCAGCCTCCGGGAGGAACACAGTCAAACGAATAACTTGCACGGGTTCTGCTAAGTCATCACTTTTTAATACGGAGTATAGTTTCTCTGATGGTGCTGGGGTTGACGAGGTGAGGTTTCCGGGAGCCTTTTCCCTCCCGCTCTCCGATCCTAGCTCTACGACCAAGTCGTACCACCAGGGTTCCACATCACAATATTCCAAAACATAAAAGGTTTCGATCAGGCAGTCGATCTCACGCAAAGACGCATCAGCAAGCACAGAAGTAGCATACAAGATAGAAAATCAAGATCTGAGCCCATCTTTTAGATTTCTTACTGCTGCCAGCACCTTGCCCAACGCCTCTCTGTCCCCCAGCTTGCTGAACAACCTCTAACTCTGCATGAATAACATCACTTTGACTATGCAATCAGCAGGATGGTTAGTAAAAATGCTTTGGTAATCATCCTGTTACGTACATACCACAAGAAACAAAACATAAAGGTGCGCATGCACCCTTGACAAACCTTGCACAATTGTTTGGAATTCACGAGCCACAACTACATTCCAAGTGCATGAAAGCAATTAGGGAAACAAGCTAACATATACTTGGAAGAACTGCATTCAGAGACTTACGAAGAATGGTGGATGGGTGAACTTAGACCGACTCTAGCAGTAACCCTAAAGGCATTTTCAGTTTGCGGAGGTGCGGATCGTAGCAGAGCCTGTGAGCACGGATTGGAAACGGAAATTTCACGATTTTGGCGGGGTACAGACGGACGAACACTGGTTGTTCCTCGCCGAGAGTGCAGACAAAACTAATTAAACATAAATGGCGATGAATTAGGGTTTACCGCCGCACCCTACATCTACGAAGATGCCGAAAATGCCCAGCACCAACTTCGTCGGGGCTTCAACTTCCACGGCGCGACACAGTCTTCGTTCGCTGGAGGAGAAGGAGCAGACTTGGGTGAAATGAGACACCCGAATGGCGTCCCACTCGCGCTTCTTCGCCTGCACCTCCACGTTCGTGCGAAGGCCGCGCTCCAGCTGTGTGTCGTTGAACGCCTCCAAGTGCTACTCATAGTGGCGACGTCTCGTCCTCTGCCTCCGCTCTCTTTCGAATCTCTTCTCGATGGCAAGCTGGACGAGGTCGTCCTCGGTCTCTAGGAAGGAGAACGCGGCGCCGATGCTATCCTCCTCGTCGGAGTTGTCCTCCCCTTGGAACCGCATCACCATCGGCGGTGACCGCAAGGGGGACTGTGCTGGAAGAGGCCTCCTAGCCGTTGAAGAATCCCGGTGCCGCGTCGTGGATGTCATCATGCTCGTCGATGCGCGGCACACACATGGTTGCTCTATGGCCACATCGCGCGATTACGACTGCGGCGGGGCTAACCTACATGGCGATCTACCGGAATCGCTGGCCGGAGGAGTAGCCTGTCTACGGCGGCGGTGAGAAATTGCGGCGGAGGGTGTTAGGTTCAACTCGGATTTTCCCCGTGAACGGCCCGGGAACCCTTTCATATATCAGCTATTGGAGGATTCCTGGCCCCCGAACCGCGTTTTCAGTCCGAGCGGGCTTTACGTTTTCGGCTAGGGCGCAGAAACTGAGCCTGACCCCTAAAGCCACCAGAACTTTCCAGTTCTTCCCTTTTAGGGGTACTGCTCCCTCGCACCCGAAACTTCAATTGGGTTGCAACTAATTGTTCCCATCTCCCTTGAGGGCATTGATTGTCCTATCCTAGAGTCTGAGGTCCTTCATGTCATATCCTCTATGTATTTCGACAAGGCTCTCGGCCTGGACGGATAAACCAGAGCCTTCTTCAAAGCCCGTTGGCCTACTAACAAGTTCGACATCATGAGGATGATTGAACTGTTTCCTAACCTCCACGAAGAGAACTTCCAGTGGTTCAACTCATCTTTTGCCACCTTGCTACCCAAAAAAGAGGGGGTAGAGGGTATTCGTGACTTTTGGCCTATTAGCCTCATTAACACTATTGCCAAGATTATCTCCAAAGTTCTTGCCTTCCGCCTCATGTTCCACATGAACAACCTCGTCTCCAATGCGCAAAGTATTTTCATTTAAACTTGACGCATTCATGATAACTTATTCTTCATCCAGAATTTTGATAGGCGCTTGCATCAGAATAAGTCACCCACGTTGTTGTTCAAGTTGGATATCAAGAAGGCCTTCTATTCGATTCAATGGGACTGCATCATTGACGTTCTGCTAGTATAGATTGCCAAATTGGCTCTCGATCCTTCTTTCTAGTGCCTCATCTAGGATTCTTCTAAATGGTGTACCTGGCGATATGATTCATCATGGCACGAGGATGCAACAACGGGACCCCTGTCACCGCTACTCTTCATCAATGGCATTGATCCCTTACATCAACTCCTTAGGATCTCGACGGATTTGGGGCTTTTATTCTGTGTATATGGGAGAGGTCTTAGCCTTCGAATGTCTATTTATGTAGATCATGTATTCCGCTTTCTTAAACCCATTGCGAATAATGTGCAAACCATTGCTTCCATTCTTGCGGATTTTAGAGAGGCCACTGGTCTCGTCGCCAATTTTTTGAAGAGTTGTGTCTTGCCAATCCATTGCTCCAATATTAATACTGATGCGGTTTTGGCTGGTCTTCCCGTAGTCCGCGCCAACTTCCCGCTACTTTGTCTTGACCTTCCCTTGTCTAACCATTGCCTGTAGAAGGTGGATTTACCATTGTCCGTAGAAGGTGGATTTTTAGAGGACAAGATTTTGTCCAAGTTTCCCATTCGAACTGGCAAGCATCTCACCGCTCGGGGCCAATGCACTTGGGCTAAGTCTGTTGGATGTATACCCAAGAGACAATACGATACATCAGTTTCATGATTAATGTATTATGTTTTTATGTTATACCTATTGTGGTCACTGAATATGAGATTCAGAGAAAAATCTATACACACATGTAGAGACATAAACACACAGTTATAACCCTTCGTCATGTATCGTAGAAAAATCGTTAATATTATATGACATTGTTTTCCTGGTCATGGACATTTGTTATGTCAATATTAATGGGAACACATTGTTGTTTAAAAAATGTCGATGGTCAGACCCAAGTAGTTGAGATACTATGAGATGTTTTGTTATCTAGTATCAGCACAAGATGGTTATTTTGTGTGGTTCCTCATACCATGAGAATATACGATGATGTTCACGGTAGAGATCGTTTTGTATAGTCAAGTATCACACAGTAAATTGGGTGATCGAAAAGGCTAACACTGGATGGTCTCGAAATTTTCTTATCATCGTGATAGTTCAATACTAGGAATTACTCTCTAGATAATAGAGAGATACATCCAGGATCCCCTTGGTGAAATATTATTGGTAAATGAGTCTGCGCATACAAAGACATGACACCAGTCATGGTGCTACTATGATACGGTAACGGGTAGAAGGAATCATACAAAGTAACACGTCTCAAACTTGTCAATAATGTCTGATGATCCATGTTGTTTTCATGTCATATGTTACATATTTCATATACACTTTATGTCATTTTTATGAATTTCCTGGGACTAACCTATTGACAAGATTCCACAGCAGTTCTTGTTTTCTGTTGTTTTTTGTTTCATAAAATTTATTCTGGAAATATTCTCGAAATTGGACGAAACAAAATCCCGGAGTATTAGAAACCCGTCACGTACACGGAGTCCGGAGGGGGCCCTGGAGCGCCCACACCATAGGGCGGCGCGCCCCCTGGCCGCGCCAGCTAGTGGTGTGCCCTCCTAGCCATCCACCGACGTTGCCCTCTCGCCTATTTAAGCTCCTACACTGGTTAACACTAAATACTCGAGCATTTTTCCATGAAAAGTTCCGTAGCCACCGCCATCGTCAACCCTAGTTCGGGAGGGTTCTCAAGCTCTCCCCAGGACCCCGCCGGGAGGAGGAATCATCACCGGAGGTCTCTACACCACCATGCCTGCCTCCGGAGTGATGCGTGAGTACTTCGTCCTTGGACTACGGGTCCATAGAAGTAGCTAGATAGTTCTCTTCTCCTATTTATGTCTCATGTTTAGATCTTGTGAGCTTCCTAACATGATCAAGATCATCTTATTGTAATGATACATGTTGTGTTTGCTGGAATCCGATGAATATTGAATGCTATGTCCAGTGATTTATCAATCTATAATGTTCTTTCATGTTTATGTTATGTATGATCTTGCATACTATCCGTTATTAGTAGATGCTCTGGCCAAGTTGATGCTTGTAACTCCAAGATGGGGTATTTATGCTAGACAGTGGGTTTATGCCTCCCTTGCACCCACGCTCGAGTGACAGAAACGTAACGGATGGGGGATGTGATGTTGCCATTAGGGAGAAAACGACGATGTTTACATTGTTTATATTACACACTTTGCTTAATGCAATTATCTGTTGTTTGCAACTTATTACCCGAGGTTTGATTGGATGACACTCCGAGGGTGTATTATAAGTCATAGATGCAGTTGGATAATGGTCTATGAATTTGGTTGTAATGCCCGCATGAATCACATAGTAATCATCATGTCATACATATGCACTACGGTGCAGCCTTTATATCTGTCAATTGTCCAACTGTAATTTGTTTAGCCAGCATGTTATCTATCTTTTATGGACATACACCACTAGTGAGTTGTGGACCCCGATCCATTTCTTTACACTGATAATACAATCACTCAATCACTGTTTTCTTACTGCTTTCCTCTCACTCATTGTCATCACTGTTTTCTTTCATCTACTTCAAACAAGTATTGTTTTGCATACTATATGTCTAATCCTTTGTTTTCAGCAAAACCGGGGAGATTGACAACCTCAGTCCTTCGTTGGGCAAAATAATTTGATTATGTTGTGTAGATTACATGTTGCTGCTGAACCGATAATGCGCCCTTCCAACATCAGCTCACAACAACCTTCGGAAATAATTTCTTTATCTTACTGGTTGATTCAATATTGATTTATTTCTGAGGGAAAACTTGCTGTTGTGCTCTTTATACCTTTCTTTTGGGATTTCCCAACGAGTGCACTCCTACACCACCAAGTATTTCTGACGTCGTTGCCGAGGAGGAATAAGATTTCTGTAAGGGGAGTCTCTCACCTCGAATCTATTTACTTTATTTTTGTCTTGCTTAGTTTATTTTATTTTGTCTTGTTTGGTTCTATATATATATATATAACACAAAATATTAGTATTTATAATAGTTGTTATTTTTGTTACCCTGCTTTTTATTGTTCATCATGTTGCTCCTAAGTTCACCCTGAAATACCTATTAGTAGGTAGTGGTTCTATACCATTGAAGAATTCTTTAATCATGTAGTAAGCATGAAAACTATGAGGGAAAATCCATAGTAGAACTTGCTCCAAATTATGAAACTACTGCAGCTTCTTCAGTTCACATGTTAGAACCTAGGTTTGTTAACCTTCACCCCATAATGCAACAATTATTTCTCAACATGAATAATACGGAAGATGTTGGAAAAACAATTTTTTATCTTGGTAACCATGCTTAAATAATTTGGAGATGTTTCTATAGAAGTTAGGAAAGTTTTTGGTCATTTTAATATGCTAGCCTCAAGTGTAGATGTTATTGGTGATTATGAAAAATTAGACAAGACTGAACCTAAAAACAAAGAGTAAATCAAAATACCAATACCCTTTAAACTTGTAGCACTGCATGAAGTCTTGGAAAAGAATTTTGACTCGATTGTTCCTGAAAACATATTTGATGAAAGTAGTAAGGCTAAAAGCGTTAAGAGGGAAACATCCGAAACTCATTTAGATAAAATACAGGGCGAGCAGGTCGTGATCGTGCCCTGCCTCGTCTCTCCGCCCTTCGTTGTCTTTGCCCTCGACGAGATCGGTTGCGTCCACGCACAAGGCGCCCGGAACGGGTTCGCCATCGTTCTCTTCGGCCACGTTGGCGGCAGTATAATGGCCCGCAAGCTCGGCCGGCATGGTCTTTACTAGGGGTCTCGCGAGATGCCTCTCCGAAAATCTCTTCCCAACAACCTCAACGTGACTCCCACACCCGGCCCGCCAGAAATCTATATCTATTTTGTGTATTCCGTATTTTTATGTGCCATCTCGTGTGAACTATGGCCCATTTGTCGTTTAAACAATTTTACTTTGAAATATTTGTGTAGCTACGGATTATGGAGATGTAGAAAAACAAATTTGGAGAGAGGGGCGTCGGGATGGGAGCAGACCAAACCTGCTGCCCCTCGGATTTTGCTGCACGAACCGTCCCAATTGGACCAAATCTCGAGGGGCGGGGGGGGGGGGGGGGGCGTTGGGTTTGCTCTTATGCAACATAAGTTCCGGGACAAGTGGCCAGCACATGTGGTTTTTGGTTGTGTTGTCATGCATTTTGGTACCCCTCTTCGTCTTGAGCGCGTTGGGAAAGTGTAGGGTCTTAGCATAAACATGATACATTTTTCATATTTCTTGGAGAGGTTAAATATATATTTTTCTCTTGAGAAGCCAAAGAAATTTAATCTTATACTTGCATCTCAGAAAGATCAAGCATATGATTGATTTTATTTGGCGTTATATAAATTATTCAAACCATTGATCTAGGGAAACAATCTCATGTTCTTTATTCATCTAACTAAAAATATATTATTACAAAGATCATTAAACCACTAAATCTGGACAAAATATCCACATTGGCTTGAGGTGGTCGATGCTTCTCGTTGGCCCGCTGAGAGTTTGCGATTTCATGTTGTACTTCTCCCCCGTGTCGATAAAGAGAATAGCATCATGGTCCAACGCTTCGCAATTAGAAACAGACTTGCAGAATAATGTGCTGACGAAAAGCGCATCGCCACCTAGGCCACCTGAAACCGGCACCCAGTGTGCTCCTTCGCTGTCATCCGCCTCGAAAACCTCCACTTTACGAGTGTATGAGTGTCTTCTACCTTGCAGTTGCCGTCTCACCATGAGTAGCTTCCCACGTGACTCAACCAGGTGCCTCATGACGGTAAGACCATTGGGTTTGTATGGCACCTCAACATATCTAGAACACGCTACCACATTGTCGCTTGTTTTCTTCTGAAGTTCATCCACGGCATGCACCGGGGAGTCCCCTTTGCTCATTGCCTCGTTATTATTGTCCTCGTCATTATTCGCTGAATTTTCCTTATCATCATCATCGCTCCACACTTCGAACTGATAATCGCCGGGTGGGTGCCTGATGAGGCGCTCGACAGCAATTATAGTGGGTTTTCCATCGGAATCGGGATCAATAGCGAAAGAGATGAGGTCCTCGGCCTGAGTGATCCCGTATAATTTGTCCCCAAGAAAAGCAATGTCGACAATGTGGATGAAAGGAGCGGTTCGGCGTTCAGGCACCCACACACCCTTCCCTGGCCGGAGTAAGATGAGGGGGCGATCCCGGTCATTGGTCATGAGAGCGACCACGTCACAAGGAGTGGACCTCATGAGCACCTTGCGGACCTCAAAAAGATCGTTAACATCGCCGATGATCGTGTCCAACTCCGGGAGCGGCACGGTGGTGTTAGTGAAGGGGTTGTGCAACAAGTAGCAACGCATCTTCTTCACATCGTCGGTGCTGACGAGGGCGAGCCACCCGTCCGTGGAGCCAACGCATCTCGCGTCCTTGGGCAAGGGTAAATAGCCGCCGGACGTGGTGCATGTAGTGTCACAGAAGGTCATGAAAGAGCCATCCGGCATGACGATCCACGGCAGCTGCCGCGGTGCCGGGAGGTGCTGGCGCATAGCCTGACGCCAGGAGCGACATACCGCGCGGAATCGGGCGCGGTCGGCGGAGCTCCAGGCACGTCGCACCGTCTCGAATCGACCGGCGGAAGAAACTTTACCTAACACTAACAACACCCGGGAGGAGTAGATCCGATGGGAGGTGAGGAGACGGTCGATGATGAGGTCTAGGATGTTCTGCGGGGCTTCGGACCACACCGCCGGAGTCGACGACGACGCCATAGATCGATGAGCTCTCGATTGCCTAGGCTGTGGCCAAGACCGGTCGGCATAATAAAACAACTCAGGTTCTTGAACGTGACTCCACTCCGATTCGGCGAAGGCTGGCCCAATGTGGCGGCCCACATGACTTACTGGGCTGACACGAGGAGCTAGGCCCATACAGGTCAAGGGTTTTCCTTTCTGATAAAGATTCTCTTCAGAACGAAAGCAGTCGAATCAGAAACGGGTTCTCTTCCTTGGCGGCGGCGGCGGCGATGGGGAAGGCGAAGGGGAAGCAGCGGCAGGACAAGTACTACCACCTCGCCAAGGAGCAGGGCTACCGGAGCCGCGCGGCCTTCAAGCTGCAGCAGCTCGACGCGCGCTTCCGCTTCCTCGCGACGGCGGGCGCGGTGCTCGACCTCTGCGCGGCGCCGGGTGGGTGGGTCCAGGTGGCCGTCAACCGCGCTCCCACCGGCGCCTTCGTCGTCGGCGTCGATCTCGTGCCCATCCGCTCCGTCCGCGGCGCGCACGCCCTCACGGAGGACATCACCACCACCAGGTGCCGCTCCGCCGTGCGCAGGCTGATGAACTCCTGGGGGGTCGCCGCCTTCGACGTCATTCTCCACGACGGCTCGCCCAACGTCGGCGGCGCGTGGGCGCAGGAGGCCACCACGCAGTCCTCTCTCGTCATCGACGCCGTCCGCCTGGCCACCATGTTCCTCGCCCCCAGGGGCACCTTCGTCACCAAGGTCTTCAGATCTCAGATTACAACGCCATCATGTTCTGCCTTCGGCAGCTCTTCGACAAGGTCGAGGCCACTAAACCTGCAGCCAGCCGCGAGTCGTCCGCTGAAATCTACATCGTCTGCCTGAAATACAAAGCCCCTGCACAGATTCAGCCAGAACTCCTCGACATAAAGCACCTCTTCAGCGTGGATCATTCAGACAAGGACCCCGCTACGGATGTGCTCAGCTCTAAGAAGTCAAAGAAAAGACCTTCTCGTGGTGGCTATGAGCCTGGTATCACGGTGCTGGAGAAGGTTGGTCTGGCATCAGATTTCATATGGTCCGAGGCCAAGACACCACAGGAATTTCTCGGTTCTGTTACTAAGATCTCTTTTGATGATCCTGCATCTCTGCCGATCAAGATCATGAGCTTACTACAGAGGAGGTAAAATGCCTCTGTGAGGATCTACAGGTGCTGGACAAAAACAGCTACAAGCATATCTTGAGGTGGCGTGTTCGCATAAGGAAAGCACTGTCATCATCTTCTTCACAAGTTAAACCAAAGGTTGATGATGCTACTACCGCGGACACCAAGGTCAAGGATGACGGTCAACTTTTGCATGACATGGAGGAACTGGTGAGTGTCATTGACAGCAAGAAAACGAAGCGTCAGTCAAGACGCCGTGCCAAGGATAAATCACACAAGGCAACAGATGTGCAGACTAATGCTACAGAAGATGGTTGTGGCGATGAAGACCAACTGGACGAGATGCTCGATGAGGCTTATGAGCGTTATGTGACAAAAAAGGGTGGTGAAGTAACGCAAGAACACAAACGTGCCAAGCAAATTGATGCTGATGCTGATTCGGTAGATGTCTCGTGCTGAATTTTCGCCTATTGGATAGTATGTAGCTCTCTACTGCTGAGTTTTCTTATACGTTTACTACTATGAGCCTTTTATATATGTCAGAAAAAGTTCTATAAGTTGAGTTATCTTGTTTTGGACGATTACTGGATTATAATTTATAATACATGGCCTTATGTGTTGAATGCCTAAAAAGAATCGGAAACGGGTGTTGTAGTCTCGACCTAGGGTTGGGAGAGTACAGCGTACTGTATAGCCTCTTACGTTCTACAATGTTATTTTTTTTTATCTAGGAACTACAATTTCATATTTTCAAAGAAAACAGTAGGTTGATTGACCTAGAAAATATTTACAGCAAACTTGAAATCCATGTTATATTTTAACCCAAAGGCTGTGTTTCTTTTTATTGTATCTCTTGCAGTGTCCGTCTAGATTGCAGTTTTTGTGCAATTTTACATTCTCTTTATGCAATTACACTTTTTTAAAATCGGTTGTGATTTCACGAACGCGCAGTAAATTGTGTTCTAGGCGGTCCCAAATTGTATCTATCAATGCAATGAAACCTAAGCTTTTGATCCTTCAAAATAAGAAAAGGTTTACCTTGCCTTTCTTACAGCAGTTTTGAAAAAAAAAAACTGGGTTCTGAGCAGATTGGGAAGCCGGCTAAAGCTCAGCACTTCCTTCATCCAGTCGAGTTAGTTTAACTGGCCATGTCTTATACTGAATTTTTGCTTGTTGGTTAGCTCTCTACCGCTGAAGTTTTGTCTGTCCAGCTAGCCGGCAACCCAGATTGCTAGCCATTTCGTTATACGTCTGCTGTGACCAATTTCACATCTGTAATAAAAGTACTACAAGTTGCTAACCTAACTTTTTGGTGGACGGTAATTTTATGATTCATGGTCTGTCTGTGTGGAATGCCTCGAAAAACTAGAAACGGATGTAGGATTAGTACAGACTCGATGTTGGTTGAGAGAGTACAGGGACTGTCTGCCCCCAATCGGTCTATGGAAGACTCCTAGGCATTCCAAGGATTTTTATTTCAGAAACTCCAGTTTCATAATTTTTTGAATGAAAACGGTCTTATAGACCCTATGCTTGTATTAATAGAATGATTTTTGCACAATAAGTTGGTAGAAGCTTGACATCCTGTGTTGTATTTAGAACTAAACTGCAATTTGTGTGCAATACACTGTCTTATGCAAATTGCGATTTTAGAAATCCATCTGTGATTTCATGAATTCGTAGGCAACGGTGTTGTTGGCGGTCCCAAATTATATCCGTCGATGCAATGAGATGTAAGCTTTGGGGCTTTGAGTAGAAGAAAAGTTTGACAATACATTTCTTACAGCATGTTGTACTCATACGTAAAAATCACAGTAACTGAAAAGTATTCTTACAAACAATGAAGTACAGTTCCTTGATTCCCTCCGAAAGTATTATTACAGTAATATTCTGGCAAAGCCAGTTCCTTTTTCCTTGTGGCATCAAGAAGCCGAGTGGTTAGCCAATTGCATTTCCATATCTCAGAGTTGAGAGTTGAGATTTGGACGAGTCTGGGTGGACGTCGGCCAAAAAGGCGACATCTCTCCACTGCATTTCCATCGCATCAGAGTATCAGACGATTGCCCCAATCATATCCATGCCAAACACAATAATCTAGGAGTATATCGTAAAAGAAGTTGGGTACAAAAAACTTAAAAGTGCACGTCACTTGAGTTAGTCAACTTCTTCCTGGACTAAACTAGTTGCACAGCTCGCGGATGTCAACGTCGTACGCTGCCTGGAGATGAAAAGTTCAGGTGCTCTTTTTCTGTGCCTGCTCTTTGTTTTGTGTGTGTGTGAGGGAAGGCGTTGACTCCCTCCGGCCTTTGTGAAGAATTGGGATCGGAGTTGACTCTGTAACCTGGAACACAAAGTAAAAGCAGGCAGCCATATGCAGCGTACTTGTTTTCAAGTGCACGGAACAAAGATTCGATGTACTCCCTCCGATCCATATTAATGGTCGCTAAATCGGATGTATCTAGCACTAAAATATGTCTAGATACATCCAATTTAGCGACCATTAATATGGATCGGAGGGAGTACCGAGAGCTAATTGAAGCTAAAAGTTGATGATCGGATCCCACGCGACTATGTTCGTTTCTGCGAAAGACTGGCACACCAGCACCCGCCAGATCACAGACCCGTGGTGTAATAATTTCGAGCTTCAAGTGAACCATCGTGAGCCGTGTCGTTTCTGCTAGCTGTTTTCTTGTGCAGTTGGAGAAAATTGGACGGCAGATGCATACTTGGCTGGGTGGTGAAGTGGAGTGGAGCGGTAGCAAGCAATCCAGTGGCGGCACGCACCAGAAGAGCCGGCCGGTTGTTGCTGCAGAGACGATGGAGTGGGCGGCGACGTGTTCACGCCGGGAAGGAACGAACGAATCAAGCAACGCATCCAACTCACGCGACGGCTGATTTCGGTTTCGGTCGTCCCGCGCCGCAAAAGCACGCCCCACCTGGCTTTCGGTCGCGGCCGGGCGGCATCCGCGTCGGCATCGGCATGGGCCAGCCGCAGCCGGAAGAGCCCCACACCACACCCTCCGAAAGCATCTGCCGTCCCGTCCGGACACCGCGGCGACGTGGCCGATGCGATTTCACAGTATATGCGCCTGGTGATAGCTGCCATCCAGGACTTCGCATGTGCGGCCCGCGGCGGCGAGTGCTTTCCCAGTGAACGTGCCTCTTTATTAATCCACCGGAGATATTCCTGCCATCCTCGTCATTATACTCCAATATATCCAAGAAATTTTGGCACATCGCAATGTGACTTCGAAATTTCGGACTAGAATCAAAACGAATTTTGGACTAAATTTAAATTTGGTCGTTTTTCAGTCAATTTTTTTAAAAAAACCCAATTTCGGTTTATCGCAATTTTGAATTATTAATTGTCCCAACCAATGGAGCAGGTGAATCCCAGATATCACAGAGAGGTACAGGCGTGCAGTTCAACTTACTAGGCGAGCACATACCGGCTGACACAGAGGATACATGGGAGCAGTGTGCAGGTAAGGGCGAGACCACGTCGTGTCTCTGACAGAGGGGACATAGCACACAGTACATGACGCAGAGTGGACTTTCGTCTCTGTGTCGGACGGCGTGCGCTGCGCCACAGTGTGTTTCGCCTAACCCATGTATCCTCTCCGTGGCCACCGGTATATAAGGTGGCCACACCCTCCTGCGCAAGGGACGACGATTTGAGAGTGAGACTCATTCGCATTAGTGCTCTGCAGCTCCTTCTTCTTCCTCTAGCTAGGAGAGCTCGAGGATTAAGCTTGTCTGTCTCTATATATGTGGGAAATTAGGTACATGGCGTGTGTTTTCTGTTTCTCGTGTGTACTTCTTAGTGCGCTATCCCTCTCTGAATACCAACATCGTCCATCGACGCTTAACTTAACCCGTCCCATGACATCTGTCGTGACACTACCACGACAGAGCGGATTTGCAAGGTTGATAGTATTTAAAGTTGAGGATTTGATTTCACTAGCAGCTATGAGTTCAAAGTTTATTTTAGAACTTTTTTCATATGTTTAATGAGCTCTAACGAGCCGAGCTAACCACGGAGCTAGCTCGTAAAGTTTAACGAGCTCTAATGAGTCGGTTCGCTTGAAATAAGTTTAAGAAATTTTGATGCAACTATTTTAGTGCCTGTCGAAATATTTGTAACCTCAAAACTTTGGACCGTATTCAAAATATTTTAATCTTAACTTAAATTACTACAAATTTCGCTTAAAAAAATATTTTGACACATCGCAATTGGAAAGAATCTATTAGTTCTCTGAATATTTAGATATTTTTGTGAGGTTTAAATATTTTGTAACAAAAACCTAATAGCACAAAACATCTAACGCCACGTGCGTTCCCGAGGAGACGTGCAAGAGATATATGATCATTGTTATAATTGTAGATTGGAAATTTCTCCCCTGGCTGGAGCCACCACCACGTAAGGCCGTTCGGAGTGGCCAAACCGTGGTATTTGCCAACTTTGCAAGAGGAAAACTGAATCCGCAACCGCATCTCGTTTTCGAGTGCCCCAGTGGCCCTATACCATTAGGGTTTAGAACATGATCATCTCTTGGCTTGGGCTTCGAAACATTGGCACGTCGGTTTGGGTCTCCCTCTCCTCGGTCAAGGACCGGTAGGAGTCGGTCATCTACAAAGCATGGCACGAGGAGAAAGCCTTTGGCCTCGCTTATTATGTTAGTTACTTGGAAATTTGGAGCCATCGTAACGCGAGAGTTTTCCACAAGGTCTCCACCATGCCGACCGTCGTTGTTTGCGATATCAAGTCGGAGTCGGTGCTATGGAGCTCGGCGGGGGCAAAACACGTGAGCTCGATCATGCCGCGAGACCAGTCTTGGGTTCGCGGCTTTCTTTTAACTTTTTTTGAGCGTTTTGCTATGTATGTAAATTGCTCAAAAAAAACACCCCTCCTTAGTTAATGAGATGACGCTAATCTTTTGCCTTCGTTTAAAAAAAAAATTGGGGGGGGGGGGGGGGGGGGGGGGGGGGGGGGGAGGGGGCTTGTTGGTAGTGAACCAACCAAGATGATGATGGTGTTGCTGCCTTTCATATACTTTCTGTTCATGGTCATGAGTTTGGTCTGTGAAGAGTCTTGGTCAAATTGGTTTCTAGGAATTTCACAGAATTGGTTCCTAGATGTTTTTTTTTTTTAAGGAATTGGTTCCTAGATGTTGGGTGCAGAAGCACACGCACGAATTTGGTCCGGTGGTGCTGCACCATAGTACAGTATATAGCGGTGGACTTGGCATATGCCACAGTGTAAAAGTAGCAACCGTGGCGACCGAACTGGCCAACCCCTTCCAGTCCGGCTGGTGCACCCGCTGACCTGGGCCAACACGGACGTCCACTCTCACGTCACACCTCGCTTCATCCATGACGATGTACGCACAGACCATGCACGCGACTTTGACGAGCAATTGTACTCCCCCAAAATAGCTCCTTCCAGGAATGAGAAGTCCTCTTCTCAGCTTGAGCAGACGACCTGGGATGGGATGCCATATTTCGCACGGTTGGCTCGTTTGCGACACGCGGGTTAAGAATGTTGAGGCCGAGCGCCAAGG
This sequence comes from Alopecurus myosuroides, assembly GCA_028641055.1. NCBI lineage: Eukaryota > Viridiplantae > Streptophyta > Magnoliopsida > Poales > Poaceae > Alopecurus > Alopecurus myosuroides. The sequence goes on from CM054061.1 coordinate 56,192,687, forward strand.
TTGGTCAAGCCCTTGCGTTCCCACTCACCGCCCAGCCCCGGGGAAACCCATATCCATGTTTGATGCGCCGACGGCAGCGAGCGCGTGCTCGAGAAGAGAACCCAACGGAACTTGCTTCCCACGCCTTTTCCTAATCCGAACATCCCAATCAATAGCACACCTTCAATGTTCTAAACTTGCAATCGCTCCAACTTTTCTTCAACACAAGTGCAAACCTTTCCTTTTTACTCTCTCCTCTTCTATCCTATATATACGCTCACCCGCCACAGAAAAGCACAAGTAACCTCGACACCAACAGAGGATCAACAGAAACCACCACCGCATCGCAATTCGCAATTGGGAACAGTCGAACAGGGCAAAGAAGATGGCCATTTCCGGGAGCAAGCAATGGACGCGGGTGCGGACGCTGGGCCGCGGTGCTTCGGGGGCGGAAGTGTTTCTGGCGGCCGACGACGCGTCAGGCGAGCTGTTCGCGGTCAAATCGGCGTGCGCATCCGGCGCCGCGGAGCTGAGGAGGGAGCAGGCGATCATGTCCGCGCTGCGCTCGCCCCGCGTCGTCTCCTGCGTCGGCGGCCACGCTGGACGCGATGGCTCGTACCAGCTCTTCCTCGAGTTCGCCCCCGGCGGCTCCCTCGCCGACGAGGTGGCGAAGAGCTGCGGCCTCGATGAGCGCTCCGTGCGCGGGTATGCGGCGGACGTCGTCAGATGCCTCGCGTACCTCCACGAGGAGTCCGTGGTGCACGGCGATGTTAAGGCGCGGAACGTCGTGATCGGCGCCGACGGCCGTGCCAAGCTCGCCGACTTCGGGTGCGCGAGGAGTTCCATTGCCGGCGGGAAGACCATTGGCGGCACGCCGGCATTCATGGCGCCGGAGGTGGCCCGTGGCGACCAGCAGGGCCCAGCCGCCGACGTGTGGGCGCTGGGATGCACGATCGTCGAAATGGCCACCGGTCGCGCACCCTGGAGCGGCATGGACGGCGACGGGCTCGCGGCGATGCACCGGATCGGGTACACGGAAGCAGTTCCCGAGGTACCACAATGGTTGTCCGCAGAGGCAAAGGATTTTCTGTCCACGTGTTTGATCAGACAACCAGCTGAGCGGTGCACGGCCGCGCAACTGCTGGAGCACCCGTTCTTGGCAACCGCCGTAGTCGACGCGAAGCCGCAAGCCGTGGAGGGCAAATGGGTGTCACCGAAGAGCACCCTGGACGCGGCATTCTGGGAGTCGGAGTCCGACAGCGAGGAGGCCGACGACGAGCTGTCGTCGCATAGGGCGGCCGAGAGGATCAAGGCATTGGCCTGTCCTGCCTCGGCGCTCCCGGACTGGGACTCCGAGGAGGGCTGGATCGACGTGCTCTCTTGTTCAACCGAATCTTCCGACGCAACTGTGGTGCCGGACGAGGAGAAGACTGGCCAGAACGACGCAATCTCAAGTGGAGAACAAGCCACAGAGCCCGGCGTTCTCGACACTGCACCGGAGTACATCAGCAACGTCCTCAATGCAGGAGACGCCGACGATGATTCAGTTAGGCACTGTAGGGATCAGTGTTTGCGATGTTTAGTTAGCCAGCAATTACCGTATAAATTACTACTCCTACACGCCTGCTACAGATGGTTAAATGAAATTGATTTTGTTCTTGCACATACACTCTGCTTTGCACTGCTCCCCTGTATCTTCGCTCGGGACAGCCCCGTTCCCGAGCGCGTCTGACGACTTGGCCAACGCCGGCGGCGGGCTGCGCGTAAGGGCATGTACAACGCAGCCTCTTGTAGGGGCGCTAGGGAATTTATTCCCAGCAGTTATGGCCGAATCCCGCTCGACCCCGGGATTTCTCCTTGCGTCGACGCCAGGTATTGCGTCGGGCGCTTAGCTTCTTTTTTCCGCTCGAGGCGGATTGGCGAGCGTCAGGCGCTAGCTCCGGTCGCTATAAAAACAACATTTGAGAGTGGAACAATTTATTCCTCGACTGTTTAACAGAATCCACCTCAATAGTAGCTACTCCATCAAGCAAAATCCATCAAAAAAATCTTGACAGTAGCTGCCACTACCAGCAAAAACGAATTTGGCAGGAAAGATGACCAGTCCCTTCCCCTGATGGCAATGTCCGATAGTTCCCACCTCTGAGCAAAACACCTAGTCCAAGGAATCAAGATGCTCATCGCAGACACCAATAAACTGTATCGTTTCAAAGGAGCTGCAGGATTTGAAATTATACCTTAATCCTGAAGTTCGTACCAGCCTACCAGGCCGATTGAGTGGATTGGTTGCCGCATCAACGCGACGTCGTCCACAACTGAGGCGCCATGAGCGCAGCACTTCTGGGGCTTGCGACAACGGATTGGCGGGCTTGGTGGGCTCGCCAATGGGAGCTGCGCGGGATCCTCCCAGGATCTACCGTGGCGTTGAAGAGCAGGAGATTCACGCCGGCCGAGTCTCCTCCAGGTATCAAAATTGAGGGGGTGGAGTACCAGATATCATGGCCTCGTCGCCGGCCAGATGAAATAGCGCCCTGCTCGCTGGATTTGAGCACCGCCGAGGGAGACGGCCGGTCACGGGGTGCTCGGCGCCGGCGGCAAAGAGAGCGAGATAGAGAAGCGAGGAGGACTGAGGAATGACGGTCGGGTAGCCTACGGCTGTCCCAAGCGGCTACCAGAAGAGTCTGGCGATGTGGAGCCGTGGAGGAAGGACGCCGCTAGCGTGCATTTTCGTATTTTTTTCTTAATTCCGCTAGCGACCAAATAGGCGTCTGGCAATGTAGAGCAAAGACGCTAGCTATCAATTCGATTTTTCCTGATTATTTTTATTCGCTCAAGCGTCCATCCAAGCGGCTCCCGCTGTACATGCTCTAAGTACAGGTGGACGCGCACCACGGCGTGTCGTCGTGCTCAACTGGTTGGGCAACCTAGCGATGCCGATGCCAGCCCCGATTCCATCCAGTGCCTTTTTGTGTTGCTCTCGCACATCTTTCTTTCTGCTGCCATTTCAAGCAACGGACCGAGTACGCCGACGTCGCGGCTCGGGCGACACCGCTCCTGTGATCAGTTCCTCGCTTTCTTTCTTTTTGCAAAATACCTTGATCCGTTCCTGTTTGGCCGCAACAATATATATGCTGTTGCGCAAGAATAGTTGCCTAACTAATCTACTCATCATGTACCACTCCAGCCTAGACATGATTAATTGCTTTGGTTGCGACGTCATCTCCGCAAAGGAACGCCTTAGGGCATCTCCGGTCGTTGCGCCCCCCCAGGGCCCAAAACGCCGCCGTTTTGGAGCCGCCGCGGCGCCAATCGGTGCTAATCTGGAACATGGGGGACAGGCTTCCCAGTCGCTTCCCGAGCCCAAATTTCGGCCCAAAGAAAACTCGATTTGAAACTAGGCGCATTTTATTGATTTCAGACAAAGTTCGTACAATTTCGACGCAAATTTAAACTAAAACGCAAATTTAAACCTAAACTACTTAAGGCCCAGGCGCTCAGCGATGGCCTGGCTGTAGTCGACGTCGTCGCCGTCGTCGTCGTCGTCGTCGGGGCCGTCCCCGGCGCGCCTGCTCGTTCCCTGTCCGGGGTCGCCGCAGCCGGAGTTGCCCCACCTGCTCGCCGCGAGGGCTCGCTGGTACTCGACCTCCTCGTCGGAGTCAGGGTCGAGCACGACGTAGAAGGGGTCCTTCGTCGGCGGCGGGGGAGGGCCGCGGCGGCGGGCCGCGTTGGCGGCAGCCTCCTGGTCGCGAGCCGCCTTGCGCTGCTCGGCCTCAGCGAGCAGGCGGCGCTGGAGCTCCAGCTCCTCGGCGGTGCTCTCCCGCAGACTCCAGTCCGCGGCGACGTCGTCGGCGATGGGGCTGGAGCGTGTTGCGGGACAGCTCCAGCGCGGCCTTCTGGCCAGGCCACTCCTCGTCGTCGTCGTCCTCGGTCGGCTCCGTCTTCGGACGGACCGCGCGCTCGAATCCGGCGTCCTGTCGCTGGCGTGGCTCGCCAATGCGCAGGGCGCCGCCGCTGCGCCTGCGGACAGGCGCGCCGGAGTTCAGAATAGGGGGGGTGAGAGAGAAAGAGTGGGCGCCGGAGGAGCTCGAGTGGGCGCCGGAGGAGCTCGAGGTGGCCATCCGTTGCGCATCCCACGCGGAGTTCTGCCAGGGCTGCGTCTCCAGTCGCGGCGCGTTGCCGCCGTGGATGTAGTCCAGCACCCACTCGAGAGTGCGGTGCTGGCCTCCCTACCAGCGGCGGCGCCCGTGGCCATTGGAGCGTCCCTCGACGGGGCCGTTGTCGCCCAAGGAGGCGAGCTCCCTGTCGCGGCGCCGCGTGAGTTCATCCCACCAGAACTCGTCGTGGCCGTCCGCCGGTAGGCCTTCGTCCGCCGCTAGGCCTTCGCGCGCCTCGGCGATGGCCCGCCGGAACTCCGCGTCCGTTGACGGGAGCGGAGGCACGGGCACCCCGCCCGCGCTGAGGGCCCAGCGCGGCTGCCCGCCGCCAGAGCTCGGGAGGCGCATGTCCGGCGGGCACGGGTAGCCCGCGCGTTACAGCGCCATCGCCTCGCTCCGGCGAAGGTGGCGGCGGATCCAGCCGTTGGTGGCGGCGGCACTGTCGTAGCTCGCCATTTTTCGTGGAGGAAGGAGAGCTCGGGGGAGAGAGGAGAGCGCCGAGGAAGGAGAGAACAGCGAGGTGGAAGAATGGGGCGGGACGGCGAGCGGCGGGGCGTTTTGTAGCCTGCCGGGCATTTACTGCGCGCGCGTCCCCTCGCTGTCGCCCGCCACGCCATTACGCCGGCAGCTTTTGAACGGGCGCATGCACTGGGCGGCCGCCACGCCATAAACGCCGGCAGCATTTGACCGACGCGGGCGCCGAGAAGATGATCACGGGGGGTTCTGTTCCCGCGTTTATTCGGCGCGTCACTGACAGAGCTGACCCGCGCGCGCTGCCGCGCAGTTTCGCCGCAGGGTTCGGCCTGGGTGCCGCGGCGCGAAATAGCGCCGAAACGGCGATATTTGGCCTTCTGGGGGGGCCGACTGGTGAGGAAACGGCGCTATTCGCCGCTTCCGGCGCTAAAAAGGCCGCCTGAGGGGCTCGGGGGGAGCGACTGGAGCTGCCCTTAGTATCTTTATTCTGACAATTATCTAATACTCAGTCGACTTTACTAAGTCTTCACATAATTGCATAAAAACTCAGTCAATTGCACACAGATTCACAAGTACTATGGTTTTCAAGTGTCCGATCTGAATATTTGTAAAGGCATTAGTAGTCGAAAATAAATTATAATCTATTCTGTTGTATTCAAACGACATATCGGAGAGCATAACATATTTATTCATGTGGTAATTCTTTTGTCAGTTCTGCATAAAGTGGACACGTTTTTTTACCAAGCTTCAATGAAAACAATCTTCCACAAATAAGTGTACCTCTAGTATTAGTCTTGGTTAGACGTTTTTAAACTTTGGCCAACTTTATAGAAAATAATATTAATATATATACTATATGTTATGATTTATGAAATTATATTTTAAAACGGATCTAATAATAGCAATTTAATGTTATACATATTGTTACGGTTTTCTACCAAAAAAAGAAAAAGTACACTTGTTTGCAGAGGGAGGGAGTATGCACTATATAACTACATAAAAATCTACTCCCTCCGTCCACGATAAAGTGTACGTTTTACTTTTTAGTCAGTCAAATTTATTAAACTTTGACTAACTTTATCGGGAAAAGTATTAGCATTTATGACACCAAATTAGTATCAATAGATTTGTCTTGTCATGAAGTTTTAAAATATACTCCCTCCGATCCATATTAATAGGTGTTGAAGTGGATGTATTTAGACATGTTTTATTGCTAGATACATCCACTTCAACACCTATTAATATGGATCGGAGGGAGTACCATTTTGATGTCATATATATTGCTACAATTATATATAAACTTATCCGTGGACGGATGGAGTGCCAACCAATCATTGGCCCACGATACCAAATGAACAACCAACAATCACCTTGGTCGAGCGTCACAAGTAGGCGGTCACGTCCTTGGGAAAGAGCCAGTGTCAGCATGATGAGCTCGGTGACGTCGACACACATAGCGAGCTGCCAATGCAACGAGCGAGGAAAGCCAACCGCCGGCCAATCATGAGGCCGATGCAGTGGACCAAACCGCATGAGATATATCTGCCGTGCCAACTGGATTTGTTCTCTAACCCAACGAGGCCACGCGCCACGACACCGCGATACTGGATTTGTGACGTCGTCGCCTCCTCGTACGTTAGGGCATCTCCAGCCGTCCCCCAGAGCCTCCCAAGAGACGTTTTTCGCGCCGTTTCGCACCAGTCGCCCCCAGGAACCGATTTAGCTGGGTTCGGTCTGGGGGGGCGAAATACGCGCGTGGGCCACGCCTGTCGGCGACGGAAGACGATTTCCCTCCCTTTTTTCGACGCTTCCCTCCACTTTTCCCCCACATGTACCTCTTCCCCCGGTCCATTCCCGCCATTTCCCCCCGCCCCCGAGATCTAGACGCCATGGCTCCCGCCCGATTTACAGGTCCCCGCGCCGCCGCCACCGCCGTATCCATTCCTGCGGCCTCCGAACCGGCCAAGAAACCGCGCAAGCCGAGGGCGCCGAAGGAGCGGCCGCCCGGCATGTCGAACAAGGAGTGGATCGCCGAGAGGTCGCGCCTGGAAACGGCCAACATCAAGCGCCGGGGGAGGCAGGCAGCGCAGCTGCAGGTGGAGGAGCAGGCCGCCGCCGAGGAAGACGAGCTGGAGGACGAGGAGGAGGAGACCGCGCCGGACGAGCCACCTACGCCGGTCGCCGCCGCGGCGCCGCTCGCCAAGAAGAAGAGCCCTCTCGGCCCAGGTTCGCCGGCTGGAAGCAGTCGCCGTCGCCGTCACCACGCATGTCACCGCACCCGCCGCCTGCCTGGTTCGTCGAAGGCGACTCCCTGGGAGGTTTCAACCCCAACCTCACCTTCCCCTACCACCCGCCGATGATGTATGGTGCCGCGCCGGGCTACGCAGCTTCCCCGTCCCACCGCCGTGCGATTCTCGCCGGGCTCAATGGCGGCGGCTACATGGAGGAGATCATCGCGTCCGGCTCGATGGCGGCGGCGGCGGTGAGCCCGGGCTTCCTCGAGCACAGCGGGGAGTTCTTCACGCAGGGCGGTGGCGGCTACGGTGAAGGCTCCGGCACGCAGGCGACGGAGGAGCAGGGTGAAGACGACGAGGTGGACGAGACGCCGGTGGTGCCAGAGGGGACAGATCAGACCGGCGATGGCCGAAAGCGCCGGGGTCCTGGCCGTCCCCGCAAGGAACCCAAGGTGCCCCTGCCCCCCGCCGAGCCTCGCATCAAGTGGCTGAACAGGGAGAACGCACTCCTCGCCGAGGCGTGGAAGACGATCAGCTTGGACCCGATCGTCGGCGCGAACCAGCACGTCGACAACTACTGGAAGCGGGTAAAAACGGCGTATGACGAGCGCCGCATGATCGACCCCTACTACGCCTGCTGCATCACCGACCGCGGCCAGAAGGCCATGGCGAACCATTGGGCGAACATCCAGGCGTCCTGCAACAAATGGCACGACATCCAGGAGGAGATCTCGATGAGGCCGCAGAGCGGCGCCAACCGCGAGATGGAGATCGTCCGGATGGTGGAGGCGTACAAGAACGACGAGGGCTCCGACTTCAAGTTCCTCCACGTCTTCGTCCTCATCGAGAAGTGCGAGAAGTGGGCGGAGGTGCGGCGGTCGATCGGCAAGGGCAAGGTACCCGACGCTGTGGTTGCAGGTGCGTCCGAAGGGCGTCCGCCGATGGGCCACAAGAAAGCCAAGTTGGCGAGGGACGGCGCGCCGGCAGCGGCAAAGCTCCAGGCGTCGATCGAGACCTGCATCGCCGACGCCCAGGCCCAGGCCGTCAAGAGGGACGAGGTCTCCAAACAGCGGTGGGCGGCGCTCATGGCCAACTCGCAGGTCAAGATCGACCTCCTCAGGACTGGCACCACGGCGAAGAAGAGGAACAATGACCTGGCCTTCCTCACGGGCGGCGACCCGGCCGCAATGACCCCCGAGGTGAGAGCTTGGTTCCTGGCGCAGTGCAACCTCATCCTGACCGACATCAGCACGCCCCCGGCCCCGACTACGTCGTCTGGTGGCACCAGCTACACCACCGCGCCGACAAGCCCGCACGCCGACCTGCAGGATGCCGCGACCGTCGTCGACAAGGATGCCGAGCCCGTCGTCGACCTGGAGAATGACGCGCCCGCCGTCGACAAGGATGCCGCGCCCTCCGTCCACTCCGACGCCGTCATCGACCTGGAGGATGATGGGCCGAGCTCGCCGCCTGCTCCGACGCCGGCCGACGCTTCTGCCTGATCGCCTACGTTTGCCCACGCCGCGCGCGCCCGTCTGTGTGATTCGATCTGGACTATATTGGATCGCCCACCTGTGGCGTTTTTTGTAATATGATCGCCCGAAACTATGGCTGCTGATCGCCGAACTAGGGCTCTATTTTTTGGGGCGGGAAGATGAGCTTTCAAATGATATCGCCGGTTTCTTTTCTGGGCGGCCGAACGGTTGGTGAAATCGCCCCCCCCCCCCCCAGGTTTTGGTGCGGCCCGGCGCTATCGCTAAAAAGCGCCGATCTGAAACCTGGGGGGGCGAACGACTGGAGATGCCCTTACCTATCCATGGGCTAGATGGCTACGCGTTAAGCTGTCCATATGTTGAAATCGTTGGTGAAGGACCGGCACGGGATAAACGAGTAGAGAGGTACTAGCTGACTTCACACCTGCGATCTCATCTCCAGCTATCAGCTAGTTGTGCCGATTTGTTATTTGAATGTTTCTAAAAAAAGTATTGTTATTTGAATGAAGCAACCGGACCGGAGTACACCGACAAATACGATAGTTATACTAATTGCCAGCGATACATGTTTAAGGGCATATACAATGGTTGATAAGACGGTCTTATTTTATACCTGCCACGTAATTAAGTTATGATAATAAATATGATGTACAATGGGTTATATCTTAGACTTATCTCTTTTAATTAGATATTCCTAAATTTATGGTGAGACAAATTATGCTAAGAGACTTTGTTTTCATTTATCTCTCCTCCCCTTCAGCAATGATAAGGTTACGATATAACCATTGTACATGCCCTAATAAAATGGACATGGGCTTGAAACTTGCATCAGCAGACCCGCGTGGTATGTTGCGGAAGACGCGGAGGCTAAAATTTGGTCTTTGGTGGGCGCCAAGCGGTTGAGTGAAATTTTATCGGGAGAGTAGTCTCTTTGTATTGAACTGTTTAATTTTCTGTATAACTTCTTCTTATTCAATAGAATAAGGCAAAGCTTTTTGTTTTTCGATGAACAAACTCGGCCTCACAACAAAGAAATTTTCTATAAATCCATTAAACAAAAATTTACGTCCATTTTTATTTTGAATCCATGGTAGTGTCATAAAGTGTTTTTGCCGTACTTGTTGGTTGTTGCTAAGGACTTTATTTCTTAGACGAGATATCCAGTAACCAATCGGTAACTAGAACTTTTGTTAATAGGCCCCGAAACCCGCAAACTCGACGGGTACCCACCTTAAATGACAAGGGATTGTTAAAATGTTGGACCCGTCAGGTCTAACGGGGCGGGTCTGGGGTGGCAAACCCGTACCGCAGACCCGCATACCCGCTATATCCCTAATCCTATCCGTAGTAATCCTATGCCTAACCACACGTCCACTAGCTATGGACTACACAGCCCACAAATCACATGCACGAGTTGGAAATTAGAGTTCCGGAGATAACACACGTACACACCTGTCTATTTCGACCAACCACATCTAAATATACCATCGTTTTATTCCCCACATGTGTCGGCGTCGCTCCTGAGATGGGTACCCGACGGGGCCCCGAACCCGGTCGGTCGCGGGTATGGTAAAAAATAAGACCCGACAAATTAAATGTGGTGGGTATAGGGGCGCGGACCCAGCCCCGAACCCGGCGGGTGCCATCCGGATACATACCTAGGATCCCTGGGCTAAATAAATAAATAAAAATAGTTGCAGGAAGGGGGTGCCAGTCCGTGACATGGTGGTCGAAACACAATGATTTGTGGTAAAGTTAGCTTAGAAATTATATTTTCGCCATTTTTTAATTCAAATACAATTGAGTTAATGATGGCGTAAGATACTAAAATCCACATTATTTATGGGTATTTAGAGCATCTCTAATCGGATGCCATGTTCGTTTTTGGTTATAGTGTACCCGTTTTAGTATCTTCGTGCACCCTTTTTTTCACATCCCCTATTTTAGGGCACAGCCGCTCCAACACCTGACCTAAAATAACATTTGAAAATTGCATCTCGTAATTTGGAACTTAAAAATTCGACCTACGTTCGAACATTCGGGCTAGATTTTAACTAACATACTAAACATTTTATTAAAGTAAATATTTCATTAACTAGAATCCTCTCATGCTACTTGATCATCCTACGGATAATTGAAATGTATGAGGAATCAGAGTCGCCATCCGATGACAAGGAGGAGAAATAGGAGTCCAAGTTGATCACCGTAGATGGTCGAACCTTAGCCTCCTTCTTGACCCTCACCCATGAGGGTTCTAAGCCCTGTCGGACTTCTTATTTCTCTCCATGTCGCACTTTCAAAAGAACTCATGCTCGTACTGCACGTACTGGGGATTCTCCCGCGCAAACCTCGCCATTGCCTCCTTGTCGCTCTCCTGGATGTTCCCCCGCTTCTTGTGTCTCTCTAGGCGGGTCTTGATCTTCTTCTTTATTGGTGGGCCAACAAACACCGCATCCTGCAGACAGTCGATGTACAGGAAGTTGAGCTCCTCCCACGGAACACTGAGCCGGGATAGGACTCCAGGAACCCGAATTAGGGTTTCGATATGACGGTGGCTATGATGGTGTTTTTTGGAAAATAATGCCCGCCCTCAAATTTTCAGGTCAAGAGGCAATTTGTAGGCGAAGAGGTGAACCGAGGGAGTCCTAGGGTGCCCAGGCGGGTGGTGGGTGCGCCCCCACCTCAAACCGTGCATAGGATACGCCCCCTTCTAGGTGACCCCCTTTGGCTCTCTTTTGATCTCCGTCTTTGTTTCATATAAAAACTTCCCTCTGATTTCTGTGGAATTTTCCGTGTATATTTTTACAACAACTTTTCTAAAACTCAACAACAACAAAAAAAAGTAATTGCCACTCGGCATCTTGTTAATAGGTTAGCCTGGAAAAATTCCCTAAAATGATATAAAAAAAGGTAGTAGAAACATGTAGAAATTATTTAAAATAAGCATGGAACAATAAAAAAATTATAGATATGTTTGACACGCAACACTGGCGGCGGAGGGGTTATGAAGCTCACCGATGAGCAAAGCGGCAACGGAGGGTGTGGGAAAGCTCATCGCAGCTCACTAGTAGGGAAATGCCATTGTATGGAATGGATTCTGTGGCGCATCATGATTGGGTGCGCCATAGAAATATTATTTTGTGGCGCATGGCCACGGGTGCGCCACAGAAATCCCCATTTTTGTGGCGCATGGGTTAGAGGTGCGCCACAGAAAGATTGCGGGGCACACCCCAATCATTGGACTGGGTGTCAGAGGCCATATTTTTATGGCGCATGCAAACTGGTGCGCCACAGAAAGGGCCACTTCTGTGGCGCACTGCCGTGCTGCGCCACAGAAACACCATATTCTGTGGCAATGCGCCACAGAATATGGTGTTTCTGTGGCGCAGCACGGCAGTGCGCCACAGAATAGTATACAGGTGCGCCACAGAATAGGTGCACTGTGCACATAAAGATGGCAGCCCCCCTCTCTCTCCCCCCACTCATTTTATTCCAAGTGGATGTTGCTCACTCGCCTCCCCCTTCTCTCCACTCCATTTTTACACATTTAATTCTCCTTTTTTGGTAGGTGAACCTATTTATTCGATGTATAATTGTTGTTGAAGTTTCTTGTTGTTGGGGGGGCCTAATTACTTCCATCTATACTCCGGTCCCTCCCTCCTCGCTCTTTTCGCGTGTCGGTATCGAATCTACTAGGTGAGTATAGTTGGAGGTGCATATGTCTCGTGTGGCCATCGATCGATGTGTGTGGGTGTTTGTCATGCATGTGCAGGTGGACCGATCGATTGTCGCGCGTGTGGGCGGTCATGGTGCATGGATGTTTGCCGAAATGTTGATTCACTTCCATTTCGGCAAACTTTTGCACCCCATATGTCCTACTTATAGGAGAGGTCATGCCGAATTTTTCCGGCGACTATGCATGCATGTTGTGGTTCTAATTTTCTGCTCTCTATGTGTCTGTGCAGGCAACCATGGTACTAGAAATGAGCTCTGCTCGAATCGCTAGATACAAAAAAGACGCGAAGGCGGACATGATTCGGTGCAACAGGCGGCAGATAAGATGTCCGTGTCGATCATGCAAACTCGTGCGCTGGATTGACCCTGATTCCGGACAATTGGAGGAGCACCTTCTCAGACGCGGTTTCTTTGACGACCGCAACCACGTGGCACCGCCGGCAGCAAAAGTTGTGCACGAAGAAGAGGGCGAGCGAGGTGACGAAGGAAATGACGGCGAACAAGATCATCATGAAGAAGGATATGTCGGCGGAGAAGATCGACATGACGATGAAGGCGAGAACACGGAGACCCCGCTAATTTCGGCCTTGCGGGACTCTCATGTTCAGGATCTGCTGCTTAAGGAGACGAGCAACGACATAGCTGCAGCTAGGGAGAAAGCCAAGCTGGCGCAAATGGAGATAGACGGGGTGACTCCGTTGTTTCCTGGGTGCCGCCCCGAGGATACGCGGTTGCATGTAACGCTTGCTGCTCTGAAGATGAAGACGCAAAACAAATGGACCGACTCGAGCTTCAACAAGAACTTGAAATTCTGCCACGATCGCCTTCCCGAGGGGAACACATTGCCAAGCAGTATCAACGAGGCTAAGAAAGTCGTGTGCCCTCTTGACCTACCTCACGAAAAATTTCACGCCTGCATCAATGATTGTGTAATTTATCGGGGGGAGTACAAGGACACAACTACATGTCCGAAGTGCGGCCACGGACGATACAAGTGTGGAACCAACAACAAGAAAATTCCTCGAAAAGTGGTATGGTACTTTCCTATCACTCCCCGTCTTCAACGGTACTACGTGGACCCTAAGGAAGCAAAGCTCATGCAATGGCACGCGAAAAGGGAGAAGCCGGAAGAAGATCCGGAGAAGGGCTATATCATGACACATCCTGCAGACGCTGCCCAGTGGGAAGCATTGAACATAGCTTTCCCGAGTTTTGGGGGCGACGCGAGGAACGTCAGGCTGGGTATGAGCACCGATGGACTCAATCCGTTCGGCAACCAGAGTAGCACATATAGCAGCTGGCCCGTGTTTGTATGGCCTTACAACCTACCCCCGTGGCTGTGCACCAAGCAAAAGTACATACACTTGAGTATTCTCATCCAGGGGCCAAAACAACCAGGTGTCGACATGCATTTGTATCTCGGGCTGCTGAAAGACGAGTTAGACACGTTGTGGAAGACGCCACCCCGTACGTGGGACGCGTACACTAGAGATTATTTCCATATGAGAGCCGCGTTGTTGATGACGGTCACAGACTATCTTGGTTACGCGTATGTATCTGCCCAGGTCGGCCACGGATTCTGCGGCTGCGTGAAGTGCATGGACGGGACCCCGCATCTCCAGCTACCAAGGGATCCTGGGTCTTCGAAAACCGTGTACCCAGGGGCTCGAAGGTGGCTTCGCCTGGATCACCCGTGGAGAAAACGCGGTGAGTTGTTCAATGGTAAAGACGAGCCCGATGGAGCCCCGCGCACGAGGAGCGGCGAAGAAATCGACGAGCTTCTAAAAAATTGGGACGAGTGCCCTTCGCCGGGAAAGAAGCGACCCAAGCCAGAGCCGCTACTGGGTGTATGGAAAGCGAGGTCTGTTTTCCACGACTTGGAGTACTGGCCGGTCCTCCACGCGCCTCATAGCCTTGATGTGATGCACATTACGAAGAACGTTACGGAGAGTCTGCTTGGCACTATTTGCAATTCGGAGAAGTCCAAGGATGGGCCGAAAGCAAGATACGATCTAAAACATTTTGGCATTAGGAAAAATCTACATGTCCCCGCCGATAGTGATGATGATGATGATGACGATGAGGATAAGACGGAAGGGACTCAACGTCCTCCCCGCAAAAAGGCTAAGAAGAACACCGTGATGCTTCCCGCTGCCTGCTTCACATTGAGTCCGCCGGAGCTTGAGCAGTTTTTCAGGTGCCTCCTAGAAGTCAAAGTTCCTCACGGATACTCAGCGAGTATAAGCAGATATCTGGACTTAGCGAAGAAGAGGTTCACCGGGATGAAGTCTCACGATTGTCATGTGCTCATGACGCAGATACTTCCTGTTGCGATCCGAGGGATAATGGACGAGCATGTCCGTGATACGTTGTTTGGCCTTTGCAACTTTTTCGACATTATCACCCGGAAATCGATCGGCGTGAGGCAGCTCAAGATGCTAGAGGATGAGATCGTGGTGATACTATGCGAGCTCGAGATTTACTTCCCGCCGGCATTCTGTGATATATGTGTACATCTCCTTCTCCATGTCGTTGATGACATCAGGCATCTCGGCCCGACGTTTCTGCACTACATGATGCCGATGGAAAGGAAGAATGGTGTCCTGAAAGGATACGTTCGCAATAGGGCCCGTCCAGACGCAAGCATGGCCAAAGGATTTCTAACCAACGAGTGCATCTCTTTCTGCGACAATTACCTAAGCACCGAAGACGATCAGGATGTCGGTTTGTCCACCAGGACGCACCTTGGCAGGCTCAACGGATTCGGTCACCGCGAGGGCTGCCGCGACGTCCATGTCGGCATTCAAAAACGACGCGACGACTTTGAAAGGGCTCACCGGGTCACGCTACAACACTTAAAGTTGATCGAGCCTTTCGTGGAAGAGCACAAAAGCTTAATCAATCAGAATCATATTGAAATGGGCGGGCCGAGGAAGATGGGAGACGTAACCAAAGAGCACAACTCCGGCTTCACGCGTTGGTTCAAGCAAAGTCAACTGATTGAAGCACGGAGAAATATGCCTTCTACGGAAGATGAAAAACTCATATACATCTTATCACAGGGCCCCGGGCAGAACGTAAGGACCTATCAGGGGTACGACATCTCCGGTTACAGATTCTCCACCGAGGACAAGGACATGAGTAGCGAAAATCAAAACTCAGGAGTAACTATGCTATCATATGGCGATGCCGAGACTAATGTGGAAGAAAGATACTTCGGATAGATCGAGGAGATATGGGAGCTCAACTAATGTGGAGAGACGGTGGTGCCAATGTTCCGTGTGAGATGGGCCAAGAATGTCAAGAAAGAAGGACGGTATTTCACCACAATGGTTATACCCGATGCCAAATCGAAGAACGCATCCGCGAAAAATGAGCCATGGGTACTCGCTAGCCAAGTTTACCAATGCTTCTTCATCACCGACCCGTCAAGGCCTAGCCGTGTTGTCGTGAGGAGGGGCAAGAGGAGCATCATCGGAATGGAAGGAGACGCCAACGAGGAAGACTTGGACAAGAACGGTGATCCGAAGATCGAGGAGGAGTTCGACAAGCACTTCGACATGCCTACTACTGGTAAAGTAAGAAGGAAGACATCCCTACCTACCCACGGTTGTCCATTCACGCGAAGAAATCTCAAGGTGGCCGGCATAAAGTATTCAGTCGCCAACAAAAAGGGAAAGAGACGCTAATTAAGCTAGCTAGATCGGAACCGAGACGAAAAAGATTTTATTATGTATATATGCTCATGTGTATGTTAGACAACCATATGTGTGTGTCAGACGTTATATAAAAATATATTCTAATATTAAATGTGTGTTTTATTTTTGTAATTGTAATTTCCTGTTTTCTTTCTTTCTTTAATTAAAACTAATTAAATAAAATATTAAGAAAATGTGGGGCAACACCAGGATTCGAACCCATGAGTCCAGGGTTATTTACCTCACAGCCAAACCAATAGGCTATTAACACACATTTGTCAACGTACAGAGTGTTATCGTTTTAGTTTATTTTTACACACAATTCTATGGCGCACGGTCGTGAATGGTGCGCCATAGAATTCTCTAAATTCTGTGGCGCATCTCCACGGTGATGCGCCATAGAAGTTCCTTCATGTCTATGACATGTGGCCCCGCAAATCTGCCCACACAACACAATTCTATGGCGCATCCCTCTGTTGGTGCGCCACAAAATTCTTTTCTTGTCTATGACATGTGGACCCGCGCGCTTATCGTCCAACACTTAGCAAAAAATCGATCCCCTTCGTGTTCGTGCTCGTGCTCGCCGCGATCGAAGAACCCTAGCTAGCCCTCTCCGCCTTCGTGCTCGTGCCGCCGTGGAGCAGCCATCGAGGAGGAGGAGCCGCGCCGTCGAAGAGGAGCCATCGAGGAGGAGGAGCCGCGCGCGCCGTGACCGTCTGCATCGACCGTCGCCGTGACCGTCTGCATCGAGAAGGAGCATCGAGGAGCACATCGAGGAGGAGAGGAGGAGCCGCGCCGTCGCCGTCTGCATCGACCGCCGCCGCTCGACACCGTCTTCCTCGACGCCTTCCACCTAGGGCAGGTAAGCCCCCTCTTCTCCCTCTCAATGCTCGAAACAGGGATGGATCCAGCCTCCTCTCGTTTGACATGAATTATTTGCTCTGTTTTACGATCTGATGGCTGTGCACCATCATGGACCAATCAAGAATTTGACATGAATTTCCCGCAACACTATCATGCTTACCCTGTAGTTGAACACGTGATCCATATGATTGGTAGGAGCCCGTGTAATATTATGTGTCCATGCATCAGTTCGGTTTTGGTTCTGCCATCTGCGTATCGCCAAATGCCAAAACGTTTGCATATCATCTATGTTGGGCTTGTATTTTATACCTTCAGTTTCCTCTCTTTCCTCATATTGTAACGAGTTTTGCAGTTGAGATTTTGTTTCTCCATAGTTTGTGATGTCACTGTTTGCAATGAAGATTTTGCTTGCGAGTCATAATGAAAAGTTGCTCCTCTTGTCTGAATAATACAAAGGAGTTCAAAGATGATGTACCTGTGGTAAACTGTGCAAATACCAGGTTTTTTGTGCAGGTTTTTCTTTTTGAGATGCCAAAGTTTCGCAAGGAAGTTGATTCATTTCCTTCCGAGCGAATTTCTGGCACTCTTAGACATAGGAAAATTAGCAAAGGTCATGCCCAAATTTTCTATGAATTTTTTTATACTTAGTAGTTTCATTTCTAGTTTCCTGGTGGTCAATAGCTCAGTTCAACTGTATGGTTGCTTAGCATAGTTGTGTTAGACTTGACAACAACCAAGGAAAACTAGTTATGTGAGTTTCTCTGCTACACTATAAGGAAAACTAGTTAGCTTTTATGTGTTGAGGTTAATGTGGCGTGGTCTGCGTCTTTTGTGGTTTACTGTGCCTGGCCTGCAGTTGATGGGGCTAGGTGGTGGTGGTTCTGATGAAATATCCCTTAGCTTGAAATGAAGCCCAATAAACTGCAAATATATTATTGCTTTTCCTTAACTTAGCTTGAAATGAAGCCTGGCATATGAATGCTGCACGTTTTTTTTAAACTGCAAACTTTAACGAGCCATTTTTTTAAACTGCAAACTTTAGTTACAAGCCATTGCTTTTGCCCAATACAACCTCTTTAGGCGCACTCACCTATATCCACTTCTGAATTTTGCCGTCTTTGACACTTCTGAATTTTGCACTTCAAAGTTAATTGAAGTTCTAGGCTTGAACAAAGTTTAGAACTGTGCAGTTTTCATTGTTTGTCAGTGTGGTGACGAGGCTCGCCGTTGGTCTCCAGAGTTAGTGGACGACGGGTACAGTCGTCAACACTTTACATTTTCGACAAATCATCACATAGGCTTGCTAGCCTGGCAATCTTTACACACAATAAAAATTTAAACGTGATGGAGAATCATTGTCATCACACATCCAGATTGGTCACGCTGAGGACGAAATGAAACTAAGAGGCAGTTAATATCATGATGAAGGTTATTCTGATTGCGCACTAAACCACCAAATCCCAACCTAGTTTCTTTGCCGCTCAGAAGATACAGGCTCTTGTAGGGATTACATACCAGAGTATTGACAAGTCGAAAGTTTTCGGAGTATAGGGAATACTGTAACCAGTTTGGCTAATGCTGAACATGCTTACACTTCCAGTCTTGCTGAACATTTTTGTCTTTTGATAAAATCGTACACTTTCTTTGGCCTGTATTTACTCTCACAGATAAATGACAGTTTTCTTGTAGGATGATTCATTCATTGCTTCATATATAGCCGTTAGAGCAATACCGCTCATGACCACAGTGTTCATAGCTAGCATCCACAATTTGCAGGATGGTCATGTCCATTAGATAGTTCAAAACCATATTACAGGATATGGCATAACTAGGCCCTATCAGCTGCCAGCTCCAGAGTAACAACCACTCTCAGCTGCCAGCTGGTCTGACCAAAAAAGACTTCACTGAGCTCCGAGGTTTCATCCCACCGATCACTTTCGAGGCCTCCCTCGCTTCCCACCTCGTCCCAACCTTCCGACTTTGAGAGCAGCAGAGACAGGGCTCTCTGCTCCCTTCTTGGGACGGCCTCTGCCTCTGCCCCTTCCCGACGGCATTGGCTCTGGAGTCGCAGTCTTGGATCCCCTGCCTCTGCTGCTTCTCGTAGACCGCCCGCGACTACCATCCACCTCCTTGGGTACGCCTTCGCTCTCATCCTCCTCTTCTGGTTCAGAATGATGGGCGGCTGTCTTGCGCTTGTTGGACTGTGAGTTGGTGGTGGGAGTTGCTTTCTTGGTCACCTGCTCCGGTGTCTTTTCTGCTGTAGACAAACGGTTCAAACACCATTCATGCTTACATGGGGAACAAACAGAACTGTGAAAGGTAAAAAAGGCAGGGGTTTCACCGGTCTAACACAATTAAAATGTAAAACCAGCTCAGTTTCAGTTTGACCAATTTACAGATTCACACTGTAGTTGCGGTAAGAGTTAAGCATCGAATCCCAACATCTTAGGAGCACTACCACTACATAGTTTGCTTGACAACTTGACATGTAGAAATAAAGGATTGTCATTTACCAGCAATAAATAACTAAGCTAAAACTTGGGCTGTTGGGCAAACTTGAACTACGCTCGAGAAAATATATAACATGGTAGATGTCATGTTTAAACGATATAGGGTACGTCACTGAGATGTAATTTTTTTTTGCAACTAGTACTTCCCTAGATTTCTACTACAATCTCTCTAGTGATGTTTTAGGTTCTTAGCCTCTACATGTGGAGCAGACAACACACATAAGGACATGATCATAAAATTTAGAGCCCTAAAAGAACAGACTAAAACTAAGCACACAGAATACGTATCGAAGATAACTAACCATTAAGTTAAATAGTTCTAGGCTTCTAGCTGAATTGTCTGTTTTTAGGGTACTGAACAGTTAAACACACATGTGCTAATATTCCTAATGGTTAGTTCAGTAGGATATGGAGAAATAATTGAGCAGAAGTCTCAAGTCTCAGACCAGAGTGTGCAAGAGAACAAAAATGCTTCCCGTGTTAATGTGATCATACCGGTGTCAGTGTTTCCAACAGGCAGCAGCTTTAGTTCAACATACTGAAGCATTCCAACTCCTCTCTGCTGAATCCTCTTTTGAGTTCTGAGAAATGCCGATCGGACATCGTTCATTGTTGTTATTTCGTATCATAACATTGATATTGTTTACCTGACAGCTAATTTGCAGGGAGGGTATGCAGTCGATCATAATGAGTTTAGATATAATACACATAAATACATAATGTATTACATACTGTTCAACTTAAAACTAGGTATGAAAGACATCCAGTTATAGGGATTAGGAATCATACCTCATACATGAATGATAACGAAGCACTTTTGCATATTGAATAATTTGAAATCCAACTCAAAAACTCAAATTTGAAATGTTATTACAGAAACATGTCTGGCTCTTCCAAGCACGGGTCCGTGCCCGAAGCCGGTGCCGAGGAAGAGGGCTGGGATGCCCACGCTGCAACCAGAATTCAGGAAGAGGACCGGGAGGACGGCGGTGATATTGATTGGGGGTACTTGGAGGAAGAGGACCAGGATGACAGCACCGATGGTGGCGGCACTGACCACACGGCGGCTGGTGGTAGCGGCGACGCCGCCCCGACGACCGATAAGAAGGATAAGAAGCCTCGGGCCCCAAGGAAGGATCGTAGGCCGCAAGTGCTCACGAACGTCACTGATACAATCACCGAGGTCTCGCCGAGTGGCCTACCATTGGCGCCTGAAGCAGTTTCCTCAGGGTACGGCATGCAGCTAGGGTGCATCGTGCGGGGAAGCATGTCGATCAACACGACGGACCTTAGAAGCAGCGAAAACAAGGCTTTGGTCGAAATCCTCCTGAAGAAGCTTCACCAGCGATACACGTTCCCGGAGCCGTTCAACAAAAGGGTGGACTCTTTAGCCATCACGAAGATGAGCACCGCGTTGAGCAGCTGGAAATCCCGGGTGAAGAAGAAGATCGCGAAAGGTAAAAGCTGGGAGGAGATCCGTCGCACAGACCCGACGCTCGAGAAAGAAGATTTCGACATACTGAAGGCGTACATGAACACCGAGGAGTGTAAAAAATGGACAAAATGGGGGGAGGATATGCGGGAACAAAACATAGGGCACCAACATTGCGGAAGCGGTGGTTACCGAGGAAAACAGGCTGTTTGGGAGAAGGAGGACCGCGAGATGGAACATCTCGGAAAAGATAACCCCTGGCACAAAATCACGGATATACAAGTTAGGAACTTTGTCCGGTCCCGGTACTTCTTAGACTGGAAGACGGGGGAATTCGTGACGAAAGACCAGGACGTGAAGGAATTCGAGAAACATTTGGTAAGGACACATATATCTCAAGTACATGTATATTGCATTGATCTAATAATTAGATAATGGGCTCACCTTAATTTCCTTTTGTCCGAAGGAGAGGGAGTTGCGGAAATCTGACCACTCGTCCGAAGGGTCGACGGGTCGGTGGGACACGCCTTTCAACAGGGCGAAGAACGCATACAAGAAAAGGCCGTTGGATGCCCCGCCGACGTCAGCTGGCCGTATCTCCGGCTTTGGGCTAAACATGAAGGTAGCCGAGTACTACGCATCAGATGCCAAGTCGTCCAGAAAGAAGAGGAAGACGACATCGACTAAGGATGATGAGGAGGTCGCGGAGCTGAAGAAGAAGATGGCGGCTCTAGAGAAGAAACTTGAGAGCAGAGAGGTGGACCCCGACACGCTCAATAAATTAGTGGATCAGAGGCTCAAGGAAGTCATCCCCGCTGGGTTGATGGAGGGGATAGCTTCTTGGAATGCGGGGGGTCAAATTGGACCGATCCATCTGCCCACCTTCGTCGGCAGCAACTCAAGCATGAACCAGCAAGTGCCGCCGCAACAGCTGACCCCCCCAGACGCCGGCGCCGCTCCTTCTGGTCACATCGGCGCCCCCTTCCGCAGCAATGCCGAAGAATGATGGGCCGGCCGCCGGCACCGTCGCCCTTGTCTCGACACCCGCCGAGCTCGACGCCATCACCAAGGTAACTAATTAGTTAGTCGTGATCTAACTACGCCTTCTCAAGATGACTGTCATCTCATGATGCCTGGTATGTTGCCCAACAGGACGAACCTTGCGTACTCCTGCATCGCGTGGTGCCCGGCGGAGAGTTGGTGGATGTTGCTACCGGCACTATTATACAACCGAGGGAACGCACTATGCACCACTCTCAAATGGACGAGAACGTGATGAAGGTGAAGTTGGCCAATGTAGTGCCGGAGTATCGCGACGTCCTCCCCCCTTTCAACCTCCAGGCTGCGACGAGGAGGACACCTTGGTACTTGGAGACTGCACGACTTGGGTGATGAAATGGCCGAAGAGCCAGATTCGTCTTGGGGGGGGGGTCTTGTGATCAAGCGCAACATCGGCGCCACATCCCCTATGGCCCCGCTCAATAAGATCGTCCGGCCCACGAAGCAAAGAGCCCTCCAGACAGCACCCAAGGCCGCCGCCCCTCAGAAGGAAACGGTAGTCGTCGCCACCACCACCCAGAAGGAACCGGCGGTTGTTGCCACCACCACAAGGCACATAGTGTTGTTGGGAAATATGCCGCAACGACCGGCCAAAAGATCATTAAATGCAGTTGTGCCTCAACCGCCGGCATCATAGCCGCCGTCACCACCAAAGGACGTGGACAACCCGTTAGCTGGAGCCGGTGTCGATGACTATCATTACGATGACAATGTAGACATCAATGCCTACCTCAACACGGGCTACAGCCAAGATAGGTACATGCCTGATATGGATCGTGACGATGAAGCCTTCCGCAGTCACGACGATCAACCTAGGCGTACTGAAGTCACGTAGCGCCTGACCTACCCGGAGGGTACAGTATTCAGCCCTGGCACACTGCATAAGACAATCGTAGGGTCGTCCCGAGCACCCGCACCTCCAGCTCCCGCAGCAGATCAGGACACCCCCAGCAAGAAGATTAGGAAGAGACCTGCTAAAAAGGTCCAGCATACTAAGATCTTGGCCGACGCCGTGGTACGACCCCGTAAGGATGGCTTGACCCGCTTGCATGAAGCTGGGAAACCGATACTGGGTCCGGACGAGATACAAGGGGCAACTGGACCAATGCTCACATTGCAGAACATTATCGTGATGCTAGAGGGCCTCCTTCTTAAAGAAGAGTCTACAAATTACCCGGCGTTCGTGGTCAAGGTGCCAGAGGGCCCGGACTTCGTCCATGAAGACCCCGCGGGACTGTTCTTCATAGCGTACGAGGATATCTTCAATCTGTTTCACTCGAGACGGCTGGACTATAACTTGGTCCGCCTATACGCGCTTAATGCTCAGCTGCAGATCCAGCGAGAGTTACCCCCGTATGTTATGGTAGCGGATCCCTACTACATGCGTGATAGCCAGCTGGAGGAAGGATCAAGTTCACGGACCAAGGCAGTGAAGTACCTCGAGAGCTTCATGTTGAGAAACAGTGAGAACAAGAGGGACATTCTTTTGCCTGTCTTTCCCGAGTAAGTCTCGCGACCGTCGTGGCTAATGTTTTTTTTCTAGATTTCATCCATTGCTTATCCTGGATTCGATTGCATGTGTTGAGCAGGGACACATACTGCACACTCATCGTGCTTTGCCCAAAGTGGTCACTAGCCGAGTACTTCGACTCGTCGAATAAGACGAAGAAGAAAGACTACACCAGAATAAGGAGTGTTCTCGATGAGGCTCTCAACGGCTACGCCCAAAATGGAGGCACATTCGAAAAGAAACAAGAATGTATCAGGCCGGCTACTGGCAAATACGGGTTCAGGCACGTGACCGAGTTCCCCTGCATCAAGCAGCCGGCTTGGAGCACAAAGGAGGCCTTCTATGCCCTCCATCACCTCAAAGGGATTGTCCGCGATGCAAATAATATGAATCATCCTTCTAAACTCCAAGACTGGTCCAACAAAATGGCGGGGGAAATCTCACAGGAAGATCTTATGCAAGATTTTCATCGTATCAAAGTCAAGTTGTCGGAGATAATCATTGAAGATGTCAACAAAAAGGGAGGGTCCTTGAACCAGCCCATAGGGTTATGCCAGAGGGATATCCAGGAACACCTAGAGCGGCAGGCTGATCGTAGGTCGTGGATGACGAAGGAGCTATATAAGCCGTTTCCGGCGCCTCTCCAGAAGAGGTATCGTTGATTGAGGTGTGCGTAGCTAGCTACTATTAGTTTGTTTAACAAAATTTGCTTACCTTATATATGCCTAGCTACTATATTAGTTTAGCTCTAAACTTAGGCCTAGCTAGCTACTATTAGTTTGCTCTAAACTTAGGCCTAGCTAGCTACTATTAGTTAGCTCTAAACTTAATTAGGCCTAGCTAGCTACTATTAGTTAGCTCTAAACTTAGGCCTAGTTTTATGTTGTATATCTTTGATGCTTATTTTTGTTTCCTTAGTTGTTTTTGGTGAACATATATGCCTTGGTTGTTTTTTGCATTATACTTACTAAAATGCTTTGTGTCTATCTATATAGATGACGTACTACGTGGTGTTCGAGGGTCGGGTTCCAGGAGTCTATGACGAGTGGAAGGACTGTAAAGCACAGGTGGACAAGTTCAGCGGCAACTGCTATAAAGGATACGAGACTAGACACGAGGCGGTTGCGAAGTGGAGGGACCACCAGTCGAAACAGAAGAACAAGATGAAGACCTTCATCAAGCTACCGTTCTTGCTCACCATCGTCGCCGTGCTTGTAGTCTATTTCATCTTAGCTTAGGCATTTGTAACTTGACAACTCGAGTAACTATGTGGTGACATGACAATAATTATTCGATGATGTGTTTGACAACTCGAGTAACTATGTGATCACTTTGAGCCAAATTCGATACTTTGCACTATGTATCACTATTGTGATTAAGTAACTTTATAAAATATCAGTAGTATGTTATATATTGTCAAATATCACTGTTGTGTATAATTCCTGTATAATTCCTGTATATTCAAACTGTATACAGCAGAAACAAATTAAATTTCGAAAAACATCATCCTTTTCTGTGGCGCACCAGTAAATCTTTCTGTGGCGCACCTTATTTCTGTGGCGCATCACCTACGGGTGCGCCATAGAATCAGCTATTCATTCTGTGGCGCATGTTGCTGGTGCGCCATAGAATGCTCCTTTCTGTGGCGCAGGTTGTAGGTGCGCCATAGAAGTAAGTATTTCTGTGGCGCACGGGATTGGTGCGCCACAGAAAATATTTTCGTGGCGTGTGAATCTCTTTTTGGTGCGCCACTGATGAAGGGATCTGTACTAGTGGCTCGCTGATGTTGGGGAGGCCAAATCTACAACGATGGCGATGCTACTTCAGTACAAGTTCATGCTGGCGGTGGGGCATGTGAGGCTATCCCAATCGATTTGGCAGCGAGATTTGGCGGGGCCTCGGTTGCAGCGGGAGGGAGGAGGATTCGTCGGTGGGTTTTGGGAGCAGAGGGCGATGTCGGACGGTCGAATATGGGTCAAAGAATGCGGGACAATAGCAGGGAAGGGAAATTTCGGCAGTTGTCGTGCATGCGGAGGAGAAGTATTGATAGGGAGGGTATCAGATGCGGCAGAGAGGGAGAAAATCCGGGGCAGCCTCAAAAAAGGTATAATGTAGGGATCTCCTGGAGAAACTTTTTTTGTCTCTCGTTCCCTAAAAGCCGTCTTTTTAGGAAACCACTGCTAAAACTGGGCATCTGAGATGCTCTTATGTGTAATTATATGTATCGGTGTTCTTCCATACCAAGGCCTTATCAACGCAACGTAGGTTAAGTTATGCATTCTTATACAATTTTCCCTTTTTTGTGTAATTCCACTTTTCAAATTATGACTTGGCTTGTAGTTTTGAAACTTCCACATGTCTTGCATGGTGTTTTTCTCTTGAAGAAAGTCACGCTAACAAAAGAATTTTGACCCAAAAAATAAAGAAAGCTTGAAAATATACAGAAAATGAAAACAGAGGCCGTGGTACATATAGCTCGGGTTTTCAAAGAAATTTGAATCTACATTTTTTATGTTGCAAAAAATAAAAATAAAACACACGCGTAGATAATATCAAAGATCTACCATTGTGCAAATTTTTAAATCTTACCAAACTTGTAATTTTTATGTATCCTAGAATGGTATGAATTTTTCTTTTAAATTTTACACCATGGTATTTGTCCATTTTATCTACATGTAGGACCTTTTCAAGTTTTTTGAAACATTGCATTTTTTTTGGAAACGAAGCTATACGTAGCTCGGCCTACAAAATGTCGCTCTTTGTAATCCATTGCTATTATATCTCTAAGAATGTGTGTTCATCAAAATTTTCTAAGCCTTTTATTTCTCAGCTGACATTTCCAAAAAAAAAAAAACAATCGGGTGGATATCGGAACTATCATTAACATCCACGAAAAATTGCTACAGGTAAAATAATTTTGGACTGAAACTCTAAAACCAGATAATTAAGACGTGTGGTTTGTCCCTAACAGAAATCAACCTATGACGTGGTGGAAAGACTCTCTTTCTCTCTTTTTGAATTTCAATATAACTATATAAGCAAGTCAGAAAGCCGCCTCATTAAAAACCTTCCAGTCCCCTAAGGTACCCTGGGTAGGAAAAGAGTGCGTCAAGAACTTGCTGCTGCAACAACTCAGTCTGGTTTACATTCCTTTCTGATACAGGCATCAAGAAAGGTAGGGGTATAATTAACCCATCAACAGTTTGATCTCTCCGCAGTGCAATAACTAGCACACAAGTGAGCTAACATATTAGCTACTCTAGGAATATATCTAAGATTGAAGGAGTCGAGGTTTCCAACTAGATCATTCACTTCCATGAGAATTGGCGTCACAATTGTTCTTGAAAATTCACCTTTTTCCCACATATTCACGATGAGGTGTGAGTCTATTTCAATTTCAACCCGGGTCATTCCTCTGTCTATTGCCAGTTTCATTCCATCATGGACCACATATGCTTCCATAACCAGGGAATTAGCTGTTGTGCCATACCAAATAGCCGTAGCCGTGATGAGATGGCCACTGTGGTCACGAATACAAGCCCCAATGCCTCCCTGCCTCGAGTCATCAAAGTAAGAAGCATCTACATTAATCTTGAAGCAGTCTTGCAAGGGGGGTTGCCACAGCTGAACCGGTAGTTTCTTGCTCCGTATTGTGTCTTTCCCAACTTTGACAAGATCATTCGCTACATCAATAGCCCAGCAAACTGATTGAGAGACCGAGCAGGTAGTTTTGCCATGTCTCCTTGCATTTCTCTCCGCCCAGATAGCCCAAGAACCACATAAAATAATAAAGCATCTCTTAGTAGAAAATATATCATTATTAATTAAATCAAAAGCCCAAGATGTTGGATGTAGTACCGGTACCTTAGCTCCTGAGAGTTCACGAGTATACCTCCAAAAGTTTTTGGCCCAAGTACAAGAAAAGAGCGCGTCGAAAATTGTCTCCGTTTCTCCACAGTACTCACAAGCCCCAATCCTTTCAATGTGCCATTGAACAAGCACATCTTTTGTTGGTATAAAATTATTCATAACCTGCCACCAGAAATTTTTCACTTTGGGGGGAATCGGTAATTTCCAAAGTTTCTTCCACTCTAGTAACTCTGCGCCCTTTGTGATTCCTCCGGATAATCGCGAGCATTATGAATTAGTGCTTTATATGCTAATCTCACAGAAAAGAACCCCAATCTCTCGGGGTGCCATGACCATTGATCTTCCATGAACATCCCAATCGGGATCCTTAAAACTGCCTCAGCATCGGAGTGCATAAAATTGAGACGCACTTTGTTTTTGATCCATTCATTAGAGACAGGGTCAATAAACTCAGCAACCAACGTAATATTACTATCTACTTCCCTCATCAAAGGTTTTTTATTGTAATTATCAGGAATCCAAGGATCCGTCCATGCATTGATCGTCGATCTGTAACCAACTCTCTTAATAAGTCCAAGCTTGAGAGCATCTCTTCCGAACAAAATAGCTCTCCATGTATGAGATGCACCTCTCTTCCGTGTAGCTGCCATAAAATCAGTGGAATTGAAATACTTCCCTTTTAATACTCTAGCACATAATGAATTTGGATTAGTAACAATACTCCATCCTTGTTTAGCGAGTATCACTTGATTAAAAAGCACGAGATCTCTAAAGCCCATTCCCCCCCCCCCCCTCACATTTAGGGATAGAAATATCACTCCACTTCCTCTGGTGCATCTTACGTTTGTTCTCATCACCTTCCCACCAAAACCGAGTCACCAGACTAGAAATCTTTTTTACAAAGTTTCTTAGAAAGTCTGAAACAGCTCATCGAGTACGTAGGAATTGCCCGTCAGATTGCTTTGATCAACACCTCCCTGCCCGCACTATTTAGGTGTTGTGGTACCCAAGCATTAACCAATATTTTAATCTTTGATAGAATTCCTTTAAATTGATCATCGGTTTATCGACCAAGTGTAGTTGGCAGTCCCAAATACATCTCCACTAGTGCTTCGCTAGAAATATCCACCTCAGTGTGGACCTCCTGTTTGACATTAGCATTGCAATTCGCACTAAAAAATATAGCTGATTTGGTTTTGCTTACCAATTGTCCCGACCCCATATGGTATTTATCCAATATATCATTTATTCTCTGAGCTCCCTCCGTACTGGCATGCGCGAAAATAATACATTCATCAGCGAATAGAAGGTGTGAAATCCATGGCGCGTGAATTCCCACCGTTATACCACGAGCGAGATAACCTGTACCAACATTTTTAACAAACAAGTTAATCCTTCCGAGCATAAAAAAAATAAATAGGGACTGATAAGGTCACCCTGTCTGATGCCCCTGGAAGGCAGAAATCTCTCCGAAAGAATCTCGTTAACACAGACAGAAAAAGAAG
Source organism: Alopecurus myosuroides (assembly GCA_028641055.1). Taxonomy (NCBI): domain Eukaryota; kingdom Viridiplantae; phylum Streptophyta; class Magnoliopsida; order Poales; family Poaceae; genus Alopecurus; species Alopecurus myosuroides. Next base: position 56,221,204 of record CM054061.1, read on the forward strand.
TTGTCTCCACACAGGGCATAATTCTCTTTACCCACCAATCAGCAAAGCTAAGCTTTTCCATAATATTTCTCAAATAAATCCACTCCACTCAGTCGTACGCTTTTTCCATATCCGGCTTAATAGCACAAGCCCCGGATTTTCCTTTCTTCCGCTTCAGGTAATGAATACACTTGTATGTCGTTAACACATTGTCAGTGATAAGCCGTCCAGGAACAAAAGCACTTTGCTCCTCTGAAATTATATCATCCAGAATCGGTCTTAATCTTAGTGCTAAAACTTTCGAGACCAATTTATATAGTACGTTGCATAAAGAGATTGGACAAAATTGCGCAAAGGAATAAGGATTCTTGACTTTCGGAATAAGAACTAATATAGTCTTATTTACCTCAGCCGGCATTACTCCCTCATCGAAAAACACCTTGATCGCCTTACATACCGGCTGTTTTAGAACATTCCAATGCTTCACATAAAAACCAAACGTAAAACCATCCTCTCCCGGTGATTTATTTGGATGCATCATAAATAAGGCCTTCTCAATTTCCATATCAGTAACCGGTCTGCAGAGGTCTTCATTCATGTAATCATCAACCTTCTGATCAACTACCTCATTGATAACCTCTGGATTAGTACCTACCTCAGCTAAGAACAAATTCTGATAAAAAAACGGCTACTGCTTCTTCTATTTGTAGCTGATTCGTCACCGGCTGTCCATTATCAAGCCGAATAGATTTAATCTTATTAATTCTTCCTCTCTCCCTTGCTTTCGCATGGAAAAAGTTGTATTCCTATCACCCTCCTTAAGCCACATAATTCTGGACCTTTGTTTCTGAAAGTGCATACTCGATATCTCGCTGTTTTGTGTGTTTGTTAACAACATAAAGAGGCTACTAACCGTACGTGCTATTTTGTCAAAGGAATAGGTCTTAATTCAGCACGTATACGGTGTCAAAGAAATGGTGAAGAATTCGAATATCAAATGGATTTTTTCTGGCCAATAACAGAGTTTCAAAGGAAAGTTCGGAAAATTCCAGGCCAATCCGGGCTCCGGAATTCATCCGGAATAATCCGGCCACTATGGGAAAAAGCTCTGTTGCAATCCGGAATATTCCGGAAGATTCCGGCAGCCGGAATTTTCCGAGGTCATTCCGGCCACAACGGGTTTTTGTTCTGTTAGCATCCGGAATATTCCGGGGGTCATTCCGTCCACAACGGGTTTTTGCTCTGTTGGCATCCGGATTGCTCCGGATTATTCCGGGGGTCCGGAATATTCCGAACCATTCCGGGCTGGTCGGAATCTGGCTGAAAAACGGCTAGTTTTGTTGGAGGCTATAAATAGAGCCTCACTTCTCTCTCCAAGGGTTAGCTCTCCCCAGCATTAAAGACACCATTAATGGAGCTCACCCACTAGCAAGATCTCCTTCCTCCTCCACCCAAACTCGCTGATTCTTTGAGGATAGAAGGAGGACCACCGGATCTACATCTTCACCAACCGGATTTTCATTTCCCTCTCATTTGCTTGAGAGATCTTTGCTTAGGGTTTCCTCTTGTGGATAACCTAAGCTCCTTGTTCTTGTGGTGATTCAAGAAGAGTTGGGAGCCCCCAATTAAGTTGTGAGTGTGTGTCCCAAGTTGTTTGTAAAGGATTCGATCCCCGCCTCAAAGGGGTTCTATAGTGGAAGGTGAACTAGGCCTTTGTGGCGAAGTTCATCGGAGAATAGGGTGAGGCCTTAGTGGCGTTGAGTAGGCCTTTGTGGCGAGCTCACACCCCTCCAACGAGACGTACTCCCCTAAAAAGGAGGAACTCGGAAATACATCGTGTCTCCGTGTGCTTCCATCGGTTACCTCGTTCCTCCCTCTCTTTACTTACTCGTACTTGTTGCATTAATTGCTTGCCTTGTCATATAGGTAAATTCACCACTAGTTGCACTATCTAGAGAATTTACCTTCTTGTCAAGCCTAAACTTTAATAAAAATTAAAATTGGTCGTAGCACCTATTCACCCCCCTCTAGGTGCCCATACTTTGCTTTCAATTGGTATCAGAGCCTCGGCTCTTCTATCGGGCTTAACCGCCTAAGAGTTTAAGTATGGGAGATGAGTTGGGTGACGCTCCGTCCGATGGCAATGTGTCCATGAATGATCTCAATGCTTTGAGAGAATCATTGACCTCATCCATAGAGACTAAATTTGAGGAGTTGCGTCAACTCATGACAACACTCCTCAAAGCCAAAGGACCGGAGGTGTTCGACTCATCCCTTCCGGAAGAAACGGAGGGTGCCAAGAAAGGGGTTGATGGTGAACCACTTAAAACTGCTTCCGCCGAACAATCCCTAAGAAGGGTGCGGGTGGAAAGGAAGGATATCACGCCGTTGAAGGCCAATATTCTCCCGATCCCCCCATCCCTTTTCCTCATATAATCCCTAGAGGAGATCCACCTAAAATTGATGCATATTCCTTTCGTGAATGGCAATACTACATGGAGACTCACTTGAACTCTTCTTGTATAGATCTTTGGAGAATCACTCGGGACGGATACAGGCCATATGATCCCAAGAATCTCACAAGAAGAGAGGTCGTAGATTGCCAACTCAACTACACCGCTTTGTCCATCCTTCATCAAGCCGTGGGACCCAACCACATGCCGCATCTTCAACACTTCTCCACCGCCAAAGAAACATGGGATGCTCTTGTCATCATGTTTGTTGGGAATGAGAGCATGCAAAGAAATCGATATGATGCCTTGACCAATGAGGCCGAAGGGTTCTTCATGCGTGATGGAGAAGATCATGTTGACATGTATCGAAGACTCAAAACTCTTGCCACCGCCTTCTCTAGTGCGGGTGCAACATATATTGATGATGCTTGGATCAAGAGGAAGTACATGATTGCCGTGATGCCGTTTGAGGGCACGGACTTGAAGAGCATTCAAGGAAGACATGATTTCTCCTCCATGACCTCAACTCAAGTGATGCAACAATTGTGCTCCTACAAAGTGCAAACCAAGAATGCTCTTGACAACCGTGCTAGAGCCATTGGAATGCATCAAGGAGCATCCGTTGCTTTGAAGGCCAAGGTTTTGTCAAGAGAGGTTGAGAATGAAGAAGATGGAGAAGAGGCATTGCCTCCCTTGAAGGAGAAAGACTATGATCCCGTCCTAAAGGATCTCATCGCCCTCACCGTGCAAAAGTTTTGGAGCAATCCTCCCAAGGGCAAGAAATTTGTTGTGGAAAAGACAAGGTCTCGCTATGGAAACGATGGAGCTCAAAAAGTGAGGTCTTGTTTCAATTGCCAAGACAAGTATCACTTCATTGCGGAATGCCCCTACGAGAATAGAGAACACCATAGTGGCAAGCTCATTCGCAAGGACAAGTCCAAGGTTGAATACAAGAAACCTCTCTTTAAGAAGAAACCTTTCAACAAGAAATCCCCCACCAAGTTTGTGCTCTTGACTCAAGAGGAGTATGATTCCGGGAGTGATGAAGAAGAAGAAACAACAAATGAAGTGGCCGCTCTAGCTATTGCTTCCACTCCATCTTCATCATCCCTCTTTGAATCCCCCAATGAAAATCTTCCTCAACGCGATGCCAAGTGCTTCATGGCTAAAGCCACAGAGGTATCACCTTCTCCTAACTCTAAGACCCCTAGTGAACTAGAACATATTGCTAGTATTAGAGAAGAAGAGGAAAGGGCCTCCTTGGACCATTTTATGTCTAACATGCAAGGGGAGACCAAGAAGTACTTTGAGCATCTCATGAGGCAATTGGGAGAGGCCCTTGAGAAGAAAGGTGAGATTGAGAGAAGGGATGCGGATGAAATTGCATCTCTCTCTATGACTCTTGAGGAAGAGCATGATGGTAGAGTTTCTCTAGAGGATGAACTTGAATCTATTGAATCAACCCATAATGAACTTGTCTCTAAAATCATTAAGGAACGTGATCTTGCTATTGCTAAATATAAAAAGGCTAAAAAGGATAAAGTCGAGTTTGGGGTTGGTCATGGTAAACTAACCGAGGAGTTTGAAAAGCTAACCAATGCTCACAAAGCTTTGGAAAGCCAACACTCATCCCTCAAAGAGTTGCATGAACAAATTCAAACTCAACTTACTCAATCTAACCATCCTAGCACCTCTAATTCTTCTTGTGATCATGCAAATATTTTTGAGGAAAATGCTAGGTTGAAGGATGAGCTAGCAAGGCTCAAGGGCAAAAGCTCTCAAGTTGAGAAGGTTGTGTTAGCCACCCCACAAGTGGTTGCCCCTAGCCCTAATGCGGTCATTGCTAGACCACAATTGAGTGCTCCAAGGCAACAAGTGGGTAAGCAAGGGCTTGGCTATATAGCTAAGAATAAGAACAACAAGAAGAAGAACAAGAAGAAGAACCAAAAGGGTGCTTCGGGTAGTAATGTCATTAGGGACAACACTACTCGTAGCACACCCCGCACAAGCAAACAATGTTGCCTCGAGTAGTAATGTCATGAGGGACACCACGACTCGTAGCACCTCCGCGGGAACTAACAATCCACACCATTTCTTATATGTTGATTATTATGGTGTTGTGCAAGCTAAATATGTTGGTCCTATTGAGGGTTTCATTGACTATACTATTTGGGTCCCAAAGACCCTTGTTGCTAACATGAAGGGACCCATCTCGGGTCCTAACACTAGTCAATGATCTCTTGCAGGGCTATGCTTCCGGTGGGACTAAATGGATTCTCGATAGTGGGTGCACTAATCATATGACCGGAAGCAAAGAACTAGTGACGGAGTTGCGACCAAATGACATCCCAGCAACCGTCACTTATGGGGACTCGTCCAAGTCTAAGGTATCCGGATTCGGCAAGGTTGTGGTGGCTCCCGATATCACTATCGTGAACGTCATGCTTGTCGAATCCCTTGGTTATAATTTACTTTCCGTCCGCTCTCTAAGTAAGATGGGTTTTTCCGTCTTTTTTGATGGTGATATTGTGGTCCTTTTAAGGAGCAAGACTCTTGACGTCGCTCACGTGGGACATGTTGAAAATGAGTTGTATGTGGTGGACTTTTCGAAGTCAACCAACACTCAAGCAATGTGTCTTTTCGGGAAGGCGGACTTGGGATGGTTGTGGCATCGCCGCCTATCCCATGTCAACATGAGAACTTTGCAAAGTCTTCACAAAGGTGGCCTTATTGTTGGACTAAAAGAAAATGTTTCCTTTGCAAAGGATCGCGTTTGTAGGTCGTGTGTTGAAGGGAAGATGCATGACATTGTGCACAAGGCCAAGACTATTATCTCATCAAAGAGGATCCTGGAGCTTCTCCATGTTGATCTATTTGGTGCCGTGCCCGAGGCAAGTCTTGGCGGCAAGAAGTATTGCTTGGTGATTGTCGATGATTATTCAAGATACACTTGGGTTTATTTCTTCAAGTGCAAGAGTGAGACTCAACAAACCATCATCGACTTCTCCAACGAAGTACAACGTCAACACAATGTGCAAATCATGGCTATTAGGAGTGATAATGGCTCGGAGTTCAAGAACTATACATTGAATGAATTTCTTAGTGAAGAAGGCATTCGTCACCAATACTCCGCCACTTACACTCCTCAACAAAATGGTGTTGCCGAAAGGAAGAATCGCACTCTCTTGGATATGGCAAGTACCATGTTGGCGGAGTACTCTTCTCCCCAATATTTATGGGCCGAGGCCATATCCACCGCATGCCACTCCTCCAACCGCCTCTACATCCGCAAAGGCTTGAGCAAGACCCCATATGAGATCCTCACCGGCAACAAGCCCAACGTATCCTACTTCTGTGTATTCTGTTGTAAGTGCTTCTACTTGATCAAGGGTATTAGGTTGTCGAAATTTCAATCCAAAACTATTGAGGGTATTTTTGTTGGTTACGGTGCCGAATCCCACACTTATAGATTCTATGACAAAGCCTCACGGATTGTCATAGAATCTTGTAGTGTGGTTTTCGAGGAAAATGACGGCTCCCAAGTGGCGCAATTTCATGTTTCAAATGTAGATGTTGAAATGCCTCAAGAAGCCATATGAAGGATGGGTGTGGGATTCTTCCGCCCCATCGAGGGACACCTTATGGCGACTCGAGAAGGACTATGCTCTACTCAAGTGGAGCCCTCCTCTACATTAGAAGATCAAGCCAAGGAGCCAACTATTACACCTAACCAAGAACATATTCAAGACCCTCCTCTCATTGATCAAGTGACTCCGCAAGTCGTACCCACTCCTCTCACTAATGCGAGTCAAGATAAAGACCAATATCAACCATCCTCTTCATCCTCTCCTCAAGTTGAAGCTAGTGTTGAAGATATTGATGATGATGATGATGATCAAGGTCAAATTGGTCAAGATGGGGACCCAAATGATCAAGATGATCAAGTGATCCCTCCTCGCAATAATGAGGAGATCGAAGCCCGTCGCATCAAAAGAATAAGAAGATCTTTGAAGCAAATTGATGCCCAAGATGACAAGGTCTTGGAGGATGTTCAAACTAGAAGATGTACAAGAAGGCAATTGGCTCATTTTTGTGAACATCAATCTCATATCTCTATGGTGGAGCCTAAGAAAGTGTATGAAGCTCTTGAGGACTCCGATTGGGTTGAAGCTATGCATGATGAGCTCAATAACTTAGAGCGCAACAAAGTTTGGAGATTGGTTGAGAAGCCCAAGGATTGCCACAATGTTATTGGCACTAAGTGGATTTTCAAGAACAAGCAAGATGAAAATGGAATTGTCATTAGGAACAAGGCAAGATTGGTTGCTCAAGGTTACACCCAAGTTGAAGGCATCGACTTTGATGAAACCTACGCGCTCGTGGCTCGCCTTGAGTCCATCCGTATCCTCCTTGCTTATGCATCCTCACATAATTTCAAATTGCAACAAATGGATGTGAAAAGTGCTTTCTTGAATGGTCCACTAAAAGAGGAGGTATATGTTAAGCAACCTCCGGGGTTCGAGAATCTCAACTTTCCTAACCACGTTTACAAACTCGACAAGGCTCTCTATGGTCTCAAACAAGCACCTCGTGCTTGGTATGAGCACCTTAGGGAGTTGTTAGATGATCGTGGTTTCGAAGTTGGGAAGATTGACCCCACTCTCTTCACCAAGAGAGTAAAGGGAGAGCTTTTCATATGCCAACTATATGTGGACGATATCATCTTTGGCTCAACTAACCAAGCTTTCAATAATGAGTCCTCTAAGCTTATGACTGACAGGTTCGAGATGTCTATGATGGGTGAGCTTAAATTCTTCCTTGGCTTTGAGATAAAGCAATTGGCCCGTGGGACTTTCATTTCTCAAGCCAAGTATACTCAAGATATGATCAAGATGTTTAACTTCCAAGATGCAAAGATCAAAACCAATCCTATGCAAGTCAAGTGCCACCTATCTCGCAATCCAAAAGGGAGTAAGGATGTGGACCAAAAGCTTTATCGTTCTATGATTGGTTCTTTGCTCTATCTTTGTGCATCTAGGCCCGATATCGTTTTGAGTGCAGGTGTGTGTGCAAGGTATCAAGCGGCTCCTAAGGATTGCCATTTGATGGCGGTCCATAGGATCTTTCGTTATTTGGTTCATACCCCAAGATTTGGTTTGTGGTACCCAAAGGGGGCACAATTTTCTCTCAATGGATATACGGATTCCGATTGGGCGGGTGATCAAGATGATAGGAAGTCAACTTCCGGGGCTTGCCAATTCCTTGGTAGGTCCCTTGTAAGTTGGTCCTCGAAGAAGCAAAATTGCATATCTCTTTCCACCGCCGAAGCCGAGTATGTTGCCGCCGCAAGTGCATGCACTCAATTGGTATGGATGAGGCAAACTCTTAAGGAATATGGTGTCCATTTGGACAAAGTGCCTCTTTTATGTGACAATGAAAGTGCCATCAAGATTGCATACAACCCGGTGCAACACACAAGGACGAAGCACATTGAGATTCGCCACCACTTCATCCGTGATCACGTGGCAAGAGGGGATATTGCACTATCTTATGTGCCCACCAAGGACAATCTCGCGGATATTTTCATGAAGCCACTTGATGATGCAAGATTCTTATTCTTGAGGAATGAACTAAATGTGATTGATTCTAGGAGTTTGACTTGAGGATCTTGCACACACTCCTATAGATGAAACGTGTTTGAGCTTAGGTGTAGGCATGGACATAGGGGGAGTGTTATCCTAACACATTGGGTTCTCCCTCCCCCCATTATGCCCATAGAAAAAAATTCATTGTGATCTCTCTATTTCTAATGTTGAATTGTGAGCTTCAATGTTGAGTATTGGCAATGCCCCCAAGATATATCTTCGCGGTTGCATACCATGAACTCTTACATGGTGGCTTAGGCCACCAACCTCTTCCCACGTGAATAGTTGGTTCTTAGTTGGGTATTTTGTGGTTATTGTGTTTTTTTTCCGAATACTACTTCTCGTTGCTATTTCGATCTTATTTGTTTTTCCCCGAGAAGTAAGACTAGGAAACCTAACCCCTTGTGTTTTGCTCTATTTGTCCTCTCTCATGTTCATCTATGCATATGCCGTACTCCACACATCAACACATCATTCCTAGCCTTTCAAAACTCGCCCTCCGGAATTTTTGGAGCTGTTTGCTGCTTCTGCCGGAATTTTCCGGCCATCCGGATTTTTCCGGACCATTCCGGACCTCCGGAATTCTCCGGAATATTCCGGACCCCCGGAAATTTCCGGACCATTCCGGATGGGCAGTTTTCCTCTATAAATACCCCCCGCAAGCACGGGTTGACGGTTTTCCTCCACTCCTTTCTCTCCTCCCGTGCCCTAGCCGCCTTTGTTCGTCGATTTCGTCCCCGTTGCCCCTAGGGAGGATTGTTGGATCCCTCCTTTGGACAAGGACATCACCATGGACGGTATGTTGTTTGGCATCTATTATTTTTCGTTTTGATTGGTTGATTTTGGCTCTAGATGCAATCTCAACTAGGGTTTGATCTAGTTCCAAGTTCTATCAATGTGTTCATCTTGCCAATCACTACCTAGATGCCATGTTTTCTTTAGATCTAGTCTAACCACTCAACAAATCTAGACTTAGATCCAAATCGTAGATGGTGACCATCCCAAAATTTCCAGCACGTAGATCTACTTTAGGTTCATCCTTTGGTATTCCTTGATGTTTGGTTTAGTTGTTGAGTCAAAAATTCGAAGTTTTGGGCAGTTCCTTGAATCAAATCGAGGAGCCCGGAATTGTTCCGGAAAATTCCGGCCCAGCCGGAATATTCCGGACCATTCCGGCCCAGCCGGAATAATCCGGACCACTCCGGAATTTTCCGGATGCTGCCAGAAATTCAAATGTTTGCACTACACCAAACCTTTTGGAGTTCCTTTGACCCGTATGGCATATGCACTTATCTTTGCTACTCCTTTGTCCTCTATTCTCAGGTCCTGGAGCTCGTACTGGTCTGAAAAGGAAGCAAACCGTTTCAAGGGGTACTCGTCCGGTCAGAGGACGTTCTTCCAGCTCTCGTGGGACTCATGAGGATGATAACACTGAAAAGGTTCCTGGTATTGATCTGAAAGTTTGTTCTATCCCTCAGTGGAAGTACATCAAGCGGAAGAACCCGTACCGTTTCCCTGTTTCCACCTGTGAGGATCCTCGGTTCTGGACAAATCTGCAGTTCAAGTGTTGGAATGAGTTCTATTCTACCCAGCAACACCTTACGTGTGTGCAAGCCCAAGTGGACATGGACGTCTACAATAGGTACAAGAACTCTGAGCTCCGCCATGTGCATGCCTGCTTGGAGAAGCTTGGTCTGATTCCTCTGTTTGACAACACCGAGAGTGAGTATTGCCCGGAGTTGATTGCTCAGTTCTATTGCACTCTCCACGCTACGGGTGATGCCAAGCGCTCCATGACTTGGATGTGCGGGGAGGAGAAGATCACCGGTGACTTGTCTGAGTTTGCTGAGGCCTTGGGCTACACCTGGACTGCCACCTATGCTGATCATGGTCACAAGATTCATGACGCCCCTGAGTATGATATCTCGAGCCTGGATTTCTGCTATCCTCCCAATGTCAAAGGCAAGACTAAGCCTTTCAACTCCAACATGTACCCCTACTACAACTTGCTCTCCAAGATCTTCCGTGCCTCCATTGTGGTCAAGGCCGGTGATTTCTCCGCTATTAGGGCCTTCATGGTGAACCTCATGTTCCTCACTAGGCCTAAGAACCAAAGGAAGATTGACGTGATGGACTTCATCTACCGGGAGATTTTCTTAGGGGTCATGGAGAAGAGGAAGCTCGGTTATGGCCCACTCATTCAGAAGTTCATCAATGCCAAGGTAGGGATTGAGGTCATGGAAAACTATGAGGTGATCAAGTGCAAGAAGATGGCTCCTCGGTTGATCAATGGTGATGAGATTCCGGAGTTTGCTAAAGGGAAGTCCAAGTCCCCCTCGGCCACTCCTTCTGCTTCCTCCAGTGGCATTCCTGAGCGTCCCTCTAGTGGAATTGCAAAGTTCTTCAAGTCTATGTTCAACATGTGCAAGGACACTAGGGCCATTGCCCATGAGGCTCGTGAGTTGGCCAAGGAGACTAGGCGTATTCAGAACGCCGACCGCAAGGCTGCTGGTTATGAAGTTCCTGACGATCCTCCTTCTCTTGCTGCTGCTGATCTTGTCCCCATTGAGATGCCGGAGATCCATGATGATGACTTTTACTTTGGGGTTCCTCCAGCGGATGTTGATGAGGAGGAGTATTCCAATGATGAAGACGACTTTGATTCTGCTGGGCTTGGAGGACGTGATGGTGAGGAAGAAGGAGATGATGAGGAAGGCAATGGAGAAGATGACGACATGGAGTGATCTCTTGGGGCGCTAGTGGACTCTTTGTCCCTTTTTGGCGTCTTGATGCCAAAGGGGGAGAAGGAGTCCCCATATTAGGATTCCACGGGCTTTGCAAGGGTTGGGGCACAAGTCTTTTGCTTTTGATTTCGACCTTATAGGCTTGTGCTCCGGTATCTTTATTTCGTTTTCTTCGTTTTAAAACTTCGTACTATGTGTGTGGAACCTCGTGACGTATTCGTGTCACCCTTCCCGTGGTTATGTTATTATTATCTTGCGCACTATTATTGTCTATGTTTATCTATGCATGATATGTGAACTTGGTTTGTCGGCTTGGTGTTTAAAACATAGGGGAGCAAAGCCTATGAAGTGTGTGTCTCACGACACACATCAAGGAAACACTCCGTCTATTTTTTAGACACCATTTCTTTAGTTATTTTTTATCTATCCCCGTGAAATCTTTATGTTGTCATCAAACACCAAAAAGGGGGAGATTGAAAGTGCATACTCGATATCTCGCTGTTTTGTGTGTTTGTTAACAACATAAAGAGGCTACTAACCGTACGTGCTATTTTGTCAAAGGAATAGGTCTTAATTCAGCACGTATACGGTGTCAAAGAAATGGCGAAGAATTCGAAGATCAAATGGATTTTTCTTGGCCAATAACAGAGTTTCAAAGGAAAGCCCGGAAAATTCCGGGCCAATCCGGGCTCCGGAATTCATCCGGAATAATCCGGCCACTATGGGAAAAAGCTCTGTTGCAATCCGGAATATTCCGGAAGATTCCGGCAGCCGGAATTTTCCGGGGTCATTCCGGCCACAACGGGTTTTTGTTCTGTTAGCATCCGGAATATTCCGGGGGGTCATTCCGGCCACAATGGGTTTTTGCTCTGTTGGCATCCGGATTGCTCCGGATTATTCCGGGGGTCCGGAATATTCCGGACCATTCCGGGCTGGTCGGAATCTGGCTAAAAAACGGCTAGTTTTGTTGGAGGCTATAAATAGAGCCTCACTTCTCTCTCCAAGGGTTAGCTCTCCCCAGCATTGAAGACACCATTAATGGAGCTCACCCACTAGCAAGATCTCCTTCCTCCTCCACCCAAACTCGCTGATTCTTTGAGGATAGAAGGAGGACCACCGGATCTACATCTTCACCAACCGGATTTTCATTTCCCTCTCATTTGCTTGAGAGATCTTTGCTTAGGGTTTCCTCTTGTGGATAACCTAAGCTCCTTGTTCTTGTGGTGATTCAAGAAGAGTTGGGAGCCCCCAATTAAGTTGTGGGTGTGTGCCCCAAATTGTTTGTAAAGGATTCGATCCCCGCCTCAAAGGGGTTCTATAGTGGAAGGTGAACTAGGCCTTTGTGGCGAAGTTCATCGGAGAATAGGGTGAGGCCTTAGTGGCGTTGAGTAGGCCTTTGTGGCGAGCTCACACCCCTCCAACGAGACGTACTCCCCTAAAAAGGAGAAACTCGGAAATACATCATGTCTCCGTGTGCTTCCATCGGTTACCTCGTTCCTCCCTCTCTTTACTTACTCGTACTTGTTGCATTAATTGCTTGCTTTGTCATATACTCCCTCCGTGTCAAAAAGTAAGACGCTGGGGGAGTTTTCCGACAAAGTCAAAATGCTCAATTTGACATATGTACCCTTGTCGGAACGCATCAATCGTAACCAGATTAGGACGCAGATCATCGCAGACAGATCGGAAATTTCAAAAACGACGCAGCTATCGCGGGGATCTCCTCCATCCGCGCCTCGCCGGGGATCTCCTCCAGCCGCGCCTCGTCGGGATCTCCTCCACCGCCTCGCTGGGGATCTCCTCCAGCCACGCCTCGCCGGAGATCTCCTCCAGCCACGCCTCGCCGGAGATCTCCTCCAGCCACGCCTCGCCGGGGCTGTGCCTCGCTGGGATCTCCTCCAGCCGCGCCTCGCTGGAAATCTCCTCCGGTCGCGCCTCGCCGGAAATCTCCTCCGGCCGCGCCTCGCCGGGATCTTCTCCAGACGCGCCTCGCCAGCCAGCCAGGCGCGCGTCACCACCCAGGCACCCAGGTCGAGGTCCTCCGCTCGATCCTGGCCAACCGCTGCTCCCAGATCTTGTTCATCGGCCGAGTTCCTCTGCTCGGTCATGGCCAACCGCTGCTCCCACAACGTGGCAACTTGCCACTAGAAACCTGCAGAACAACAACAACACCTGAATATTCAGAACAACATCACCTGAACAATCAGAACGTGGCAAATTGACAGTGGAAACTAGAGCAGCATCCTTGAGCAGCAGAAACAACAAGCATACCAGGAGTATCTGCAGACTAGAAGAAGAAATGCTATATATCGCTATAAACTTTGAAATGTTATTCAAGTTGAAGAGCAGCTATATATTGCTACTACATTTTTGTTTAAATAGTCGTCCAATGATTTAACTATATATTGCTACTGCATTTTTGTTTAGCTATATATTGCTACAAGCAAATTTGCAACTTGAGTTAAAACACTGCTCCTACTCACAAGCAGTACAGCTGAACAGAGAAGATTGCATACTTGTAATTTAACCAGGACTACTACACTAGAAACCTGTCATTGCAAACCTAGGAATGGCATGGCATGGTAAAAAAGCGCGCTCAAGGAAGAATACAAGTGTCCAATGATTGTTGGAGTACAAGTGTTCCCAAGAATATAAGTATTGAAAAAAAGTATACAAACAACAATTTAATTAAAGAAAATCAGTTAAGAAAGTTCATTTAATTAAGCACATACTGCGCGTCCTCCACCTCCCCATCTCCGGCTGTAGCGACCACGGCGCCGTCCATGGCGTCCGCTTTCCCTCCTCCGCCCCTCGCTGCTGCTACTGCTTTTCATGGGTAGCCTGTCCATGCTACACCAAGCCTAGCCGCAAGGAACGACGACAGGGCGAGAGGAAAGAGCATGTAAGCATTACATATTCAGGCATGTCACTCTCCCAGCAAGTAGTCAGGCCAAGAACAACTAACTAGTTGGAATTTTAAACCACTAAAGCAGTATTTATGATACTTTCACTTGACTTGGTACTTTCACTTGCATTGCAATATTTAAGATAAAGAACTAGCCACTAAAGCAAAGTTTCACCGGAATGCATCAATAATCAAAGCAAAGTTTCACTGGGATGCTGCTGCAGCTAGCAAGAAGTGGAAGCAAAAAAACTTGCTACTGCTACTGCTACTCCTTTAAAGCACTACAGGAAGCCTCGATGAATTTTTTCAGTCAAATTACACTGTTTTTTTTCATTTAAAGCACTACAGGAAGCCTTAATGATTTTTTTTCAGTTGAAACAGCACGTAGCATACCCTACGACAACTAGTGCAGGTTCAGTTCTTGCACACAAACCATCGGAGACACAAACAAGTTCTTGTAAGTTCAGTTCTTGTCAGTTTAGTTCTACTCCAAGCGTGCACTACATCAGCAAGCTAGAGTACATCACAAGCAAGTTGCAAGTTCAGTTTATAGAACCAATTTGCAAGTTCAACCGGAGACAACATAAGCAAATTTGGAGCAGTAGTAAGAACAAGCAATAAATAAGCTTGCACATTTAACTACTGCAAGAGAAACAGTCGCAATACAAGCAATGCACTACTGGACTCATGCAATACTGGACCGATGCACTACTCGACATTTGCAAGTGTGCAATTCATATTTAATACCAGCACAAGAAAACAAGTAAACAAGTGTACATTTCATATTTGCAAGAGTACAAGCTTGCACATTTGCAAGCAAGTATGATTCCTGAAATAGAGCTACTCCTAGTGCAGCATAGGAGCAGTTACTGAATTTGCAAGAAGTTCAGTCAAGTAATTATTTTTCTGAATCTGTAAGCAACTAGCAGTACTCGCGGGTTTGGTAACAAGATACAGTTACTCCCAATTAATTTGCACTACAGCAATAAAGGAAGCAGTAATTTTTCGTGCCAATAACTATCTTGATTGGAGACAAGACACTAGGGGGGACACATTCAAGCAAAATTTCAGAGTAGAAGAGACTCTACCCAGGTAGGATACAAGACGAGAGAGAAAGAGGAGTGGCGTACCTCAGCACAGAGCTTCTTGAACTCATCTTACTCGGTGACTCTACCCAGGCAGAGGGAGGGCTCGGTCGACCTGAAGCACCTCCGCTCGGTGGCCATTGATGACGCGGCAGACTTCGCTGAGAGGGAAGTACTCCCCACGACGTAGGAGGGGATCTTCCCCGCGACGACCCCGGCGACGATCTCCTCGTCCTCCTCCGGGATTTTCTCTGGCGCGGCGCCGCCTGCGCTGGCGAGCAGGGCGCACTGCTGCGGGGGCGGGGGCGGGGGCTTGGGCGGCGTAGAGGAGCGGATCTTCTCCCTCCAGCGGCCCATGAGGTAGGGGAGCGAGGCCACGAAGTACTAGACGCACTGTGAGGACGAAGACACCGTCTGCCGCTCCAATGCTCCGGTGCCGCTCCGGCGCCCATCCAAATCCACATCTCCTCTCTAGAAAACAGATGCGGCGCAAGGCAAAAAACAGCAACCTTTGACCTCAAACTCTATGGCGTGAGACGAATTGGTGTGGTGGGGTGGTGTGGAGCACGGCGGCGTTCAGGAATATGCCAGCGGCGGTGGGAAGCGAGACACCGACGGGGAGCGAGAGGGAGAGGTCGACGGGGAACGAGAGGGAGAGAGGCAAGAGGGAGAGAGCGATGGAAGTGAGTGGCTGTCGGTGACGGCGAGCTGCGCGAAGCGGTGCGAGGGCATTACGAGAAACACAGACATATTTTGTACATGAAATTTTTTGTACGTGAGATCTTTAACGTCTTACTTTTTGACACGGAGGGAGTAGGTAAATTCACCACTAGTTGCACTATCTAGAGAATTTACCTTCTTGTCAAGCCTAAACTTTAAGAAAAATTAAAATTGGTCGTAGCACCTATTCACCCCCCTCCCCCCTCTAGGTGCCCATACTTTGCTTTCAGTTTCGCACTCATTTCTCCCCTCATAAGCAGCTCTGAAATTCTGTTCATTACACTTTTCTCAGCCTTTGAAGGACCGGACCCCAATGATCTAGAGCGGATGGATGAAATTCTTTCCCTCGGGTGTTTTAATTGTCTACTAACAGTACCAAATTCCGTTCGGCTCCAGTGTTGTAACCTTCTGCTAACACCCCCTAGGGCATCCGATCTAGAAGCAAGATTACCATTAACTGGAATCCAAGCCTCATCCACCGTTTTAACATAGTTGGCATGCCTAGTCCAGACATTCTCAAATCTTAAAGGTTTAACTCCCGCACTACACAAATCCGTACCCTTTCTTCTTATAGATATGAGTAAGGCAGAGTGATCAGGTTCAATAGTCTGTATGTGATTAATTTCTGTACTTCCAAAAACCTCCAAAAATTGATCATCCACAAGGCCCCGATCCAGCCTGACCTTAATATTCCTTCTTCCCTGTTGACGGTTGTCGCATGTAAATGGTAATCCAGTAAAGCCAATATCAGTAAAGCGGCAATAGTCTATAGTATCCATAAAGCCCTCCATCATCCATGTTTGTCTCTGATTACCTCCAATCTGTTCATGTGCATGGAGGATTTCATTAAAATCACCCGCACATATCCATAGATTATCATATTTATTCCTTAGGAACTCAAGCAGTTCCCAATTTCTTGTCCTTCTAGCTCTAACGGGCTCCCCATAGAAGCCCGTAAATCTCCACTTTAAAGGTCCCAAGACCACATTTTGGACCATAACATCGATGTGATTCTTAGTAAATGATTTCAGACTCGCTACCGAATCGTTATTCCAAAAGAGCGCAAGACCACCACTTAAATCTTCAGCCTTGACTGCAAAGGCATTCTGAAAGCCGAATCTAAAACACAAATATTTTCCTCTCGTTTCTGACAATTTGGTTTCCGAGAGAAAAACCAAAGAGGGGCGGTGCAACTTTACGAAGTTGCTTATCTCATGAACTGTCTCGAGCCGCTCGCAGACCCGACAGTTCAAGCTTAGTAGATTCATTGATCCCGGTGGTCTCCCTCTGAGGGAGCCGCCGATGAGCTATCATTGGAAACAACAGTGCTATCAACCGGTTTCTTCGGCCTCTTTTTCTCTCTTGGTGTGACGTAAGCAGGCGGAGGTTGTGGGATAGTACTGTTTCCCGTCCCCTCTATGTTCTAATCCGTTTCTAGCATGTTTCATGGGGCTATCCCCTTGTCTGTCTCGTAATCCAATTTCTTTGCAACTATTTGTCTGCCCCCCAACCTTATTCGATTCTATCATCACTGTATCCCCAGTTTTCTTTAATGGCCCAGAAGTCGTGCCACTAATTTCCTCATCAGCGTCTTCCATATCCTCCGAGGCACGTTTACGGCCATACGGTTCCACTCCACGCCCCCTTCCTCTTCCTCCAACTCTTCCTGCAAACCCTCCTCTGTAATTAAATTGTCCTGATTGAGTCCTTCTCTTTGCAAGAAGCCACTTCCCTATATTCAATAGACTTTTGATCATGAACACCGTCGCTGCACTCCTTCAGGTCATGGCCCATAACACCACACACATCACAGAAATACCCAATCTTCTCATATTTAACTTGTAGTAATTCCCTTTTCCCACTCACATTAAGGGGCAGAAATATTATCAACGGACTACTAACATCAATACTCGGCCGGACTCTGACATAATCACCTTCAAAATAACGTGTAGGTTTCATCTCCACACTCTGGACCTTGCCCACCCTTCTTGCTAATACGTCCACCACTCTGGACACCCGATACAACTCCAGGATTGCGTGAATTTGCGCCCACACATTGGTACGGTCGAGCCTGACGTCTTTAGGGTTGCACATACCATCATATTCAGAAATTATAACCATGGGTTTCTTAAATAACCATGTCCCTTGATGCATTACCTTGTTCCAATCTCCCAAACAAAAAGAATTTGAAGGTAAACAAGTTGTCATCCACCTCATGGAGTTCTGGCCATGTGCAAGCCCCCAGACCCCCTCAGTGTATCAAACAGAGTAATGGTCGAAATTGGTTTTCTTGTATGAACTTTCGCCACGGCTAACCATCTTGCTTGCTTTCTCAAATCCTGAAAATCTTCCTCTCCAATGAACACATCATCCAACTCACCTTCCCTCAATTCCAGATTCCGCAATGCATTAGCCAAGGATTCATCACCCTCATCTTTCCTTGCCTCGCTATGCGAGCCTTCAGTTACGTGCGCCATAAGTCAAGGCTAGATCGCTTTGCGTCTGTACCCCTTGTGAAGAGCCAGAAACCCTAGTTTCCTAGGTCGATACCCCCCGTGAAGGATTCCGCAACTTAGTTTCAACGGAATCTCACTCCAGCATGCAGTCGATCGAAAAAATATCACTCCGTGCGAAGATCGCATAGAGGAGCCTGATTCCCTAGTCGCCTAGGTCCAGAGCATGTCTGCTCTTTTTCGCCCAGCCAGGAGTCTCCCGACTCTCTCTCTCTCTAGGTTGTGAAAGTTTTTGGGGGCATACCTAACCGTGTAGGCCCATGAAGAGAGACATCCGACAAGATAGGGGTGGTGTATGTCCGGCTCATGGCCACCCCTCTCCATGGGACAGTGTTGGAGATATGTCCTGGAGGTAATAATAATTATTTTTCTCTCTAAGTTCATTATTAAGTTTATACCATCATGCTAACTACTATAGTATTTGAAAAATGAGTTAAAAAATCCTTTTTGCATGTGTGAAGATTTAAAAAAACAAGTGTTAGTAATATTTTCTCTAATATTAGTTTGTGTGTTGTGAGATGATCATGTTTTCATGATCATGGACTTTGATAAGTCTAGCAACCATAAGGATTTATTGTTACAGTAACAGTACTGCCGAACCCACCCAAGTATATGATCTTGCTAAGAGACTGATAATTGTAATGATTTAGAAAAGTTATTATGAAGCTTCAATTGACCAGGATTCGTATGCTATGAGAATATCTAGTGAATACATATTCGACAATTATAGTTTGGACGTCTTCAACCATCTACCATAATAGGAGATTGTAATGTTGCCATCTCGATATGACCTAGAGTGTGTGATGGAACTGACATGGTTCAATAATATTACTTAACTCCTCCAGATAATGGATAAATACATCCTCTGGGCCCTCTCAGTATCACCTGTATCAACCAATCATCTGGCCAAATACAATGTGATTTATCACAAGGATATTAAGGATATGTAAGAGAAAAGAGAACATTATCGGTACGAGTTTATATGTGTTATGATCAATGAATTTGATAATACTAGAGCACATTGTATCACCTCATGATATCGTTGGTATCCATCATGGGTGTCCAGGGCTCTACTGTTGGTTATATTTTGGTAAGTTCTCGTACATGATTGTGTGTTGCCAAACCTTTACGGGTTCCACGCTTAAATTGTTTCAACATTTGATTGAGATTGTTAATGGTATTCTAAGTGGTTTTGAGAAAGGTCGGAGTCAATCCGATGTCACATGAACAATTCCGGAGTCATTCAAAGGTGTTCTAGTGAAGTTATTATGAGAGAGAAATAATGCGGGGAGAGGACAGAATTATTTCAGAGCGATATGAAGGACATGAAATGCCCCGGGATGTTAGAAATATATTTTTGATATCATTAGATAAGTTCGATGATTTTATCTATATGGGTCACAAGATTTCGTAAGAGTTCCAGAGAAAAACCCGAGAAGGGGGAGCACTGGAGGGGGCAGAATGGCCCCAGGGAAGCACCCAAGTATTGGGTGGTTGACATGTGGACCCAAGGGACACACTTGAGTCGCAGCGCCTCCCCGGAAATATTACTATTTTATATATTTGGAGATGAAATAAAAGGCCAAAAATTAAAGAAAAAAAGGAAATAAAGAAGTGGGAAGGGAAATGACTCCCAATTGGGAGTCTAATCCTATTTGGGCAAGGGGAGGGTGCTCCCAGCCCTAGGGAAGCCCCCTGATACCTACAAGTGCACAACTTCGTTAAAGCACAATTTCGTGGAAGTATAATCTCCCAATTTATATCTCTCCCACAAAGATTAATATTGGTTGGCTCTACCAGACCCGCATCTACGCTCTCAAGCATTGTCGCTCACACCCAAATGGTAGTTGGAAATATACTACTCTATAAGTTTATATGGGAAACAATTGTATGAGAGGTTTGTAATAACTAGTACACAAGTAAAGAATAAAAGTAAACAAAACAAAGTAAACAATACTGAAGGTAAAAAAAAGATTGTAATTATAGATTGAATAGAGTAAACATGGTGTCTAGGCATTCGGTCTCACTAGTACTAGAGAGAAACTAAATATCACGTACTTTTTAGATAAATAAATGATCTTCCGATATTACTGGGATATCACATGTAGTGTGCCACATATAACCCTTGCTATCACACGGAGGATGTTATCACACACCAGGAAAGAATCACATGAACTCATATATCTCCCGTGTGCATGTGTCACACAGAGAAAGGACAAAGTACTAAATTCCACAAAGTCTAACATTGCGTACTAGATCATACCTCAACCTAGAACCGAATAATTACTCACACACAGATAGACAATAGCACAAATATTTATTCATGTATAACATCATGTTCAATCTTACAAATACAAAACAAGAGGGAACAATTTGGAGACGTTGATGGAGATGATGGTGATGGCATTCTATGACGATAGTGGCGGCTTCTCGTCTCCTCCTCTTGCTTGTATGTCTTGGTGCTGTTGGAGACGAATCCTTGGTGGGGGAGATGGTGCTGAGATGCAGCTTTCTAGCAGAGGTTCCATGTGATAAGGAAGTTTATCCTAGATGGATACATGAAGATTTGCAAAATATATACAAATCTGAACATAGCCGATCCGTTGATAAAAGTCATTCCACAGAGTAGGGTTGAGAGACACCAAGATGTAATAGGTGTTAGAATATTTCCATATGTAAACTAGATATAATTGTACTCTAGTGCTAGTGGATGACTGAACGAGATATGTCCTAGAGGCAATTAATAAAGACTTTATTTTTCATATCTCAAGTTGTTCAGAATATGTTTTATGTCATGATATAACTGTATTAAGCGGAAACGTTAATACAGTATGATATGAAACTAAAACATGTCCCTAGTGAGTCTCTATTTAACTAGACCATTGGGCAACAAATGATCAAGGTTTCCTGATCATGGGAATTTGCTGGGTTGCGTAACGAGAATTTTTTTTTGCCAAACTACTACGCAACCACTAAGATCTTGCTATGCATATACAAGTGAATATAAACTCCAAGATCTAGTTTTGACATTGTGTAACGAACACCGTTGAAGCGGAAGAGGTGTCGATGACGATGTCGATGAAGCCTGTAGAAGATCCTCATGCACAATCCTGTGGGTGAGGATGTTGACGACTCTCTGTATCCAGCACTGTGATCCAGCTAACTTAGGGTCTCACGTGTTACCCCTATGAGAGTATGCACACATACGTCAGGGAAAATTCTGCGGCGCTTCGCCTTCCATGACTTAGCATTGCAGGTGTATAAAAAGGCGCGGGGCTCTCAACACACGAGACAGAGAGAGAGAAAGTAATTATAAGCTAGGTATAATTGGGAGAGGATCGCCTCAGCTTAATTAGAATATGCTCTAATTCTATTAGAGGAAGCTCTAATCTAATTAAAGGAGACTCTAATCCTGCTTAGAAGATCTCTAAACCAATTAGAGGAGCTCTAATTAGATTGCTCTAATTAGTCTTTCTAATTACTAGAGAGATTCTAATCCTATTAGGAGTGCTTTAATTAGAGCCTCTAATTAGTTCTTCTAATCATTAGAGATATCTCTAATCAATTAGAAGTGCTCTAATTAGAAGCTCCAATTAGTCATCTAATTCTTCTAGAGAAAGAGAGAGGCTAAAATGCTCAATTGTTATGTCTACAAATATGAGGAGGGGTGGAGATTATATAGTTGGACAGGAAGGGAACCTGCCATAGGAGAGGGGGGGGGGGGTCGGTTCCCCCTCCTAGGCTTGGCCGCACAACATCTCCTAGGAGGCTTCGGATTTTACTCCAAGTAGAGTCCAATCCCACCTCCTTATATTTTTTTTTAATGTTTCCTTATTATTTTATCTCTCATTTATTTCTTAAATAAATTCAAGAAAAATGTTGTGGAAACCTTGTGCACTCTGCGAGACCATGGGCCCCACCCGACATCCCGTAAAATTAGGTTTTGCCTCCGAGGGGAAATCTTCCCTCCTCCAACACTGCTTCCATATAAGGAAAGTCCCTCGGAACACTTCCTGAACACCATTACCCCTAAACATAAAATCATAGATATTATCTAATGATGCCAAAAAAAAAATTCCAACATCTCGGGATATCTCATACCCCCTGCATTTGCTCCGTAAAGCATGCAGCCTTTATTTTCTCTTTCATAATGACTGCGGAATAAATTCCGGTAGTAACAAAAACTGCTTCTATAACTCCGGGACATCTCATGCCCTCGTTATAAATTCTCTCTGATATATAAGATACATCTATCACGCAGAATAATATTCTGGTGATACTTCTAGTTGATCTGGACCTACCAATATACATGAAAAAAAGCCAAACTTAAGTGTGGTTTCCTTACAGGTTTGATAGCGTGTTGACATGAAACTGGAAACTCTCTCTTTTTTCAATAATTAATAGTGGGTTCGTGGACACCCATATTGACTTCCACATACTATGCGTATTAACTGCTGAACCTGTTGGTTATTATACAAATCTCCATTACTCACGATACCGAACTTACCCGAGACCATTTATTCTGATATTGCCCGTGAAACAATCTTTGGTTCACTAATCCTTTTTCTTGTCTCATTATCCAGTAAGTTTCCTCTTTCTCGTTACTGTATTATGATATCCCACATGATGTATCATCATGATCCATTGTCTGCAGAACTTATGGATATCAAGAATACCGAATGGGACCAGATATGTATCTCTGTTTTTACGCAAGAGTAATTCCCTACTTAGAACATCGAGATAACATGCTCCTCTAGAATTATCCAGTAACTACCTTTATGTTCACCCAGTTTACGGTGTAACCCTTGATAGCACCAAAGTAAAACCTCCAAAATATATTATCAAGATAACTTCATGGTCAAAGGATGCATTGTGAAATAACTATGCCGTGATATGAGTCTAAGGACAAAGATGTCTTAGTGGAATCCCTTAGCACATCAATCTACTTAGGGCATACCCAACCATATTGTTCCCTTCCAACAACTGTGTTGGTTCTCGAGGGTATAAGACATCTCCAAAGGAGCATAATCCCTCCTCTTTTTTCTCCCAAGCAGCATCATCATCAACTGCTTCTCTTTATGGATCTATAAGCTTGACTGGTTGTGGAGTGTCCATAACCTAGTCTACCTTAGCACAAACAAAGGCCAAATCCACCTTCATCCTCGATTCACTATAGTTATCACTTGTGAGGGATGGAACCTCCTTGATGCAGCTCATCTAGTAGTACCCTCCTGAAAACCAGAATGAAATGAGAACATAACAACAATTGCATGTAATAATCCAAAGTTGGTCAAAATTAAATATGCAATTGTCTATGCAATTAAAACTATATCACCGTTGGACAGAAAATAGCAATAAATGCACATCGATAACAATAATAATAAATCATGATTATGTTATTAACAATGTTGGTCATATAATAAAAATAAACCACAATTTTTACTTTGACATGCTCATAAGAATTTTAATTCGCACTTTAATCATATTTTCTTTTAAAAGAGCACTTTTATTAATTTACAGCGGAAAACATGAATAAAATTCATGAACTATATTCCTTTTAGAAGTATTTCTTTTACTTTTATATCCCCTAAACAAAATTTTGTTGGAAAAATATGAACATGAAAAAACTAGATCAAATTTGACCAAAAAATGGACAAAAAACTATTAATTCCGATTCTGAAAAATAAAACAGAAAAAGGAAAAACAAAAAACAGCCATGGTCTGTCTTTCGTCTATGTGCCTGCGCGACACAACGGTGTGTGTCACCCGCGCGGTCACTATATATCGCTCTTAGCAAGACGATACAAGGACTCACCCACATATGACATGCAAACGGGCCGACCCATTAATCTATTCATAATAATAGAAAAAAGAAGAGAAAGGGTTGGGAAGGGGGATCAAACCTGCAACCTTTATCTTCGGAGGGTCGAAGCCAACCATTGGGCCACGACAAATGATCGTGTTTAGGTTCACTTTTTTACCTTTATATTGTCTTATTTTCACATTTTTTGATTTCTTTATTTTATGTTCTCTTTTTTCTGTTTTATTATTTGTTTTCAGTTTTATTTTCCTTTTATTATAATTCGTTTTGAAATTTGTTCTAATTTAAAAAATATTCAAATAAAAAAGGCCAGATTTTAAATATGTTCACACTTAAATCTGTTTAAATTTGAGAACCGTTCAAAATGAAAAAAATCGTTCAAATTTAAAAAAGTTCACACTTAAAATCTGTTAAAAAAATGAGAATTGTTCAAAATAAAAAAAAGCGTTTAGATTCGGCATTTTCTGTTCACCGGTATTTTCTGTTCGCGGGCAAATTTCAAGTTGTCATTCTCGGCTATTATTTGTTGATTCACATATATTTTTTTTTCAATATTATTTTTGGTTCAGCGTTATTTTAAACTCACTTGTATTTTTGGTTCGCTATTATTTTTGGTTCACCGATATTTTCTATTTATCGGCTCTTTTGTGTTTACTATTATTTTTGGGTTCACATACAATTTTAGTTAAATATTATTTTTTGTTCATCGACAATTTATGTTCACCTACATTTTCTGTTCATCGCCCTTTTCGGTTCACTATAACTTTTTGGTTCACATGCATTTTTTAGTTCACTATTATTTTTGGACCATGTGTGTATTCTGTTCACCGGCATTTTTGGGTTACCGTTACTTTTGGTTCACCCGACTTTTAGTTACTTTTCGTCTTTGTTAATTTCATTTTTTGGTTCACTGTTGTTACAATTCACCCAATTAGTTCAGACGAATTTTTCTTGTTCAAAATTTTCTTCTCCTCATATGCCTCCATGTTTAGATCTTGAGCTGCCTATCATGATCGAGATTGATCTTATGTAATTCTATATGCTGTGTTTGCTGGGATCCGATGAATATTGAACTTATGCCGTGTTGATTATAGTATTTATTGCATATATTTCTTTCTGATCTTGCATGCTTTCCATTGCTAGTGATTGCTCTGGCCAAGTAGTTGCTAGTGACTCCAAGAGGGAGTATTTATGCTTGATAGTGGGTTCATGCCTCCTTGTTGCCTTGCTCGAGTGACAGAAACGTGAAGGAGGAGGATGTGTTGTTGCCATTAGGGAGAAAACAACGGTGAGAGTACCCGCGTGTATAATCATTGCTTAGATTACACACTTTGTTTAATGTAATTATTTGTTGTTTGCAACTTAATACCTAAGGGGGGTCAGATGATAACCTGAGGGTGGATTATTAGTCATAGATGCAGATGGATGTCGGTCTATGTATCTTGTCCTAATGCCCACACTAAATATCATAGTAATCATCATGTTATAATGTGCACTATGGTGCAACCTTTATTTGTCAATTTCACAGCTGTAATTTGTTCACCCAGCATGTTATCTTTTCTGGAGAGACACCACTAGTGAACCTATGAACCCTGGTCCATTTTCCACACTGTTAAACAAACTACAACAATTTCCTGTTCTCTCTACTTTCTGCAAGCATTCAACTATTTCCACACTATACGTCTAATCTTTGTTTTCAGCAAGACCGGTGAGATTGACAACCTCACTGTACCGTTGGGGCAACGTATTTTGGTTGTGTTGTGTGCAGGTTCCACGTTGTTGCTGACACCGG
Source organism: Alopecurus myosuroides (assembly GCA_028641055.1). Lineage (NCBI taxonomy): Eukaryota > Viridiplantae > Streptophyta > Magnoliopsida > Poales > Poaceae > Alopecurus > Alopecurus myosuroides. The sequence continues at coordinate 56,246,861 of CM054061.1, forward strand.
TGAAGCGCCAGCGCCACCATCAGTGGCATCAACCTTCCGAAGATTCTCCTTCTCCTATTAGATTGATAACCCTGGTTCTTAACTAAGGGGAAAACTCCTACCGCTGTACTCATCACACCCTCCTCTTGGGGTATCCCAACGCTAGCATCAAGAATTTTTCTGGCGCCGTTGCCGGGTAGAAGGAATTCTTCTGGCAAGGGGAGTCTCTCACTCTCATCCTCTTTATTTTGTTTAGTGTCTTGTTTTTATTTTTGTCTTGTTTTATTCTCTATATTGAAAACACAAAAAAATAGTTTACTTTTTAGCTGTTATTTATTTACTTGCTATTATTCTGCTAAATGAGTTCCTCTGAGAATACTAAGTTGTGTGACTTCACTAGCACAAACAACAATGATTTTATTTGCACACCTATTGCTCCACCTGCTCCTACTGCTGCTTTCTATGAGATTAAACCTGCTTTATTAAATCTTGTGATGAAAGAGCAATTTTCTAGTATTAGTACTGATGATGCTGCTGCCCACCTTAATAATTTTGTTGAACTATGTGATATGCAAAAATATAAAGATGTGGATGGAGATATTATTAAACTAAAATTATTTCCTTTCTCTTTGAGAGGAAGAGCTAAAGAATGGTTGCTATCTTTGCCTAGAAATAGTATTGATTCATGGACTAAGTGTAAAGATGCGTTCATTGGAAAATATTATCCTCCTGCTAAGATTATATCCCTAAGAAGTGACATAATGAATATTAAACAATTTGATAATGAACATGTTGCTAAAGCTTGGGAAAGAATGAAAACTATGGTGAAGAATTGTCCCACTCATGGACTGACTACTTGGATGATTATACAAACTTTTTATGCAGGGCTGAATTTTTCCTCAAGGAACCTATTGGATTCAGCTGCTGGAGGTACCTTTATGTCCATCACTTTGGGCAATGCAACAAAGTTTCTTGATGATATGATGATAAATTATTCATAGTGGCACACTAAGAGAGCTCCACAAGGTAAGAAGGTAAATTCTGTTGAGGAAACCTCCTCTTTGAGTGAAAGGCTTGATGCTATTATGTCTATGCTTGTTAATGGTAAAGCTCAAGTTGATAAAAATAATGTTCCTTTAGCCTCTTTGGTTGCTCAAGAAGAACATGTTGATGTAAACTTTATTATAATTTTAACAACAATGCTTATAAAAATAATTTTGGTGGAAACAACTATAAGCCTTATCCTCCTAATAATGGTTATGGTAATTCTTATGGAAACTCCTACAATAATAATAAAAGCTCTACCTCTGATCTTGAAAACATGCTTAAAGAATTTATTAGCACACAAACTGCTTTTAATAAATCTATTGAGGAAAAGCTTGGTAAAATAGATGTTCTTGCCTCTAAAGTAGATAGCCTTGCTATTAATGTTGATTTTCTAAAACTGAAAGTTTTTCCAGAAGATGTTAAACAAAATAAAACTTTTAATTACATGCAAGTTCAAATAGATAATAATGTTAGATTGATGGCTGAATTACGTGCTAGGTGGGAAAGAGAAGATGAATTGGCTAAAAAGAATAATATTGCTAGAGTTTGTACTATCACAACTACTAGTAAAACTGAAGCTCCAAGTGTTAGTAAACCTCCTACTATCAATGGTAAAGTAGTTGGTGTTGATAAAGTCTCTACTCCTTTGGTGAAACGTGCTAAATTGCCTCAAATTGCTGAAACTGCTTCTAATAAAAGTGTTGAAATTTTTAGAGATGTAGCAGATAATGGTTCTATTACCTTTGATGATAATAACTTTGATTTTTATGATTGTAATATCTCTTAATTTATTATGTTTCTACAAACTCTTGCTAGAAGTCCCAATGCTAGTGCCATGAATATGGCCTTTACTAAACATATTACTAATGCTCTCATGAATGTTAGGGAAGAAAAGTTGAAACTTGAGACATCTATCCCTAGAAAATTAGATGATGGTTGGGAGCCTATCATTAAGATAAAAGTAAATGATTTTGATTGCAATGCTTTGTGTGATCTTGGTGCTAGCATCTCTGTTATGCCTAAAAAACTCTATGATATTCTTGATTTACCACCACTAGAACACTGTTATTTGGATGTTCATCTTGCTGATAATGCTAAGAAGAAACCTCTTGGTAGAATTGATGATGTTCTCATTATGGTTAATAATAACCTTGCCCCTTTTTATTTGTTGTTATGAATATTGAACGCAATTCTTCTTGTCCTATTGTTTTGGGAAGACCTTTTCTTAGAACTGTTGGTGTTGTTATTGACATGAAAGAGGAGAGTATTAAATATCAACTTCCCCTCAAGAAAGGTTTGGAACACTTTCCTAGAAATATTATGAAGCTACCCTTTGACTCTATTATTAGAGCAAAATATGATGTTGATGCTTCTTCACTTGAAAATACTTGAGTTGCCCTTTTATGCCTAGCTGAAAGGCGTTATAGAAAAGCGCTACCGGGAGACAATTCGTTTTATTTCTATATTTTTATTCTGTTTTTCTTTGTTTTCTTTGGTGTGCTTTGCACCTGGGTGTTGTCTATTTCCTTAGCAACCTCTCTATATATTTTCTTTTGTGTTTTTGTTGAGCCAAGTAAAGCCTCTAGTGGAAAGCTGACACTATATTTCGGATTTCTGCGCAGATAACAGATTTCTGCTGTCCACTTTTAATTCTGTTAAAACTCATAGAAAATTCAAAATGAACTGAGATATTTGTTCTTAATCCTGAGTTATATACTCAACTTTTCTTAGTTGACACCTTTTTTATTTGAGCAACAAAAGATTTTCAGAAAAATCGATCTCTGCCTGTTGTTCTGTTTTGACAGATTTCTGCCATTTATCGCATTTGCATCTTAATCTCTTTCTTTTGGCGTTCTTTTGAGAAAAAGAGTTTTAAAAGAAGTGGTGACAGTAATGTGTTTTGATTGCTAGTCTTGTGTTGAAACTGAACTATGTGAGTTTATTATTTTGATTGCACTAACGTTGCTAATGAAGATTGTGAGATTTTTTATGTGAAGGAAGTTTTCAAGGGTTAGGAGAAGAGGATGATATGATGTTATCAAGAAGAGTGAAAAGTCTAAGATTGGGGATGCCCCGGTGGTACATCCCAGAAAATTCCAAGAAGACTCAAGCGTCTAAGCTTGGGGATGCCCAAGGCATCCCCTTCTTCATCGACAAATTATGAGGTCACTTCTAGTGAAACTATATTTTTATTCATTCGCATCTTATGTGCTTTACTTGGAGCATCTTTATTTTTGTTTTCAGTTTAATTTTGCTTTTGTTTTCAGTTTGTTTTTACTTTCATAATAAGCTTTGTTGGACCCCAACATTCTTTTATTGGAGAGTGACACACTCCGCTTTTTCATGAGAATACGTTGTATTCTTAGTCTCTGTCTAGCTGCTGCATTTATTTAGCTCCTGTTTTGCATGCATCTCTTATCAGAGCTGTTAGTTTTAGTAGTATCATTTGAGTAATCTCATGTTTGCTTGATGTATCATTAAGAGTATTTTTGTTAAATCATGTTTTGTATGGTGCTTGTTGGGAGAAAGAAAATTGCTGCTTGAAGTAGAATCTATAACAATACTAGTAGAAGCTTGTATAGACTGTGGCTAGAAATTTTTCATGCCATGCTAAATGTTATTTTAGTTTTAAATCCTTGTGGTTATTGAGTAGAATGACTAGCCTCAAATCTCTGAGAGTGTTTAATATGCATTGAAATATTCATGAGTTGTTCTTGTCATAGTAAAACATCAATATATGGTATTCTCTTTCGAATGTTTTATTTGGTTGCCTTGGCGCATGCTCACACCATGTTTATGACTACAAACCAGTCACGGGTAGACTCCATGACCACTTAGTTTTTGAACTTGTGATACTGATTATGTTTTAATTAATGATGTTTATGTCTCTATGCATGATTATGGCTCTTATGCTCTCTTGATTTGTCGCTCCCAGTCTTTTGCTAGCCTCCACCTGTACTGAGTATGAGCTCTACTCGTGCATCCAAACTCCCTTAAACCAAAGTTTTTTCCATCGTGTCCACCATACCTGCTTTGTGTTCTTGTTTTTGCTCATGAGTACGTCAATAGAGAATCTTTATCTCACTTGTTGATTGGATTTCACACCATGTACTAGTGGCTTCATCCGCTTATCCAAATGATGGAAGAGCTGGCAGCGGGGTGCCCAGCCCCAAATTAATACAAACAAATTCTCTTCACCATTTTCCCCCCTGATCATATCAGTCAAAGCATAATTGTGTAAACAAAAGAGAAAGAGGGATGACCTTCTACACCAGTTGCGTCCTTCACCATGGGAGCCTCTCTTGTGAATCCAGTTGGCTTGTGACGTACTGTATTGTCTATTTACCATTAGTTGACACTATCATACACCTCTCCTAAAATATAGACATTCCTCCACAAATGTCAAACTTTTAATTCCTCTGTTTAATAAAATAAAAATCTCTAGCACATGATTGATCCCTGCTTCCCTCTGCGAAGGGACTTTATTTTTTACTTTTATGTTGAGTCTCCATCTTCTAACTTTATGCACAGTTGAGAGAGCATTTTTGCCATTCTGAGTTTTATGTGCATTTGTCCCATAAACATCAATAATTACTTCATGATGTGCTATCATTTGTTCTTAAATTATTTGTTCTAGTCTTCCTCTTGAACTTTGAAAGTGTCCCGACATTTATGTTTTGTCCCACTCTTAAGGACTAGCGAAATATACCATTTTGCCATGCTTCCTCTATACCTGAAACAAACGTTTACCTTTCTTTGCATTATTATTCATGATCCTTTATTTGAGTTACTCTTCGTGATGCAAAGTAATTGCTATGGTTTACTATTAAATTTTTATTTTTCATGCTTGTTCTTAAAGTTTTATGATCTCAGCGTGCATATGCTTTTACATAAGATTGGTCAAGTTTATGTTAGTAGCATGTCACCTCAGAAATTATTGTTTTATCGTTTACGTACTCGAGGACGAGTAGGAACTAAGCCTGGGGATGCTTGATACGTCATAAACGTATCCCTAATTTCTGATGCTCCATGATCACATCATGCCAATTGCTACATGTTTTCTCCCTTATTTATATCATTTTCATACGTTTTCCGCGACTAACCTATTAACAAGAAGCCCAGAGCCAGTTCCCTGTTTTCTGCTGTTTTTTAGTTTCAGAAAAGTTGTTCTGGAAATATTCTCGGAATTGGAAAATTCGAACCCCGGAAATCCTATTTCCCTGGAAGCATCCAGAAGACCGAAGAGGAGTCGAAGAGGTGCAGCAGGGGGCCACACCCTAGGGTGGCGGGTCCCCTGGCCGCGCCAGCTAGGGGTGTGGGGCCCCTGGAGCTCCACTGCCTTTGCCCTTTCGCCTATTTAAGCCCCCCGGATGGAAAACCCTAAGTACCTAATCAAAATCCCCAAAAAAATTCCGCAGCCGCCGTCACCGTCAACCCTAGACCAGGAGGGTTCTGGAGCTATTTTCCGGCACCTTGCCGGAGAGGAAATCATCACCGGAGGCTTCTACATAACCATGCCTGCCTCCGGGGTGATGCGTGAGTAGTTCATCCCTGGACTACTAGTCCATAGCAGTAGCTAGATGGTTGTCTCCTCCTCATATGCCTCCATGTTTAGATCTTGTGAACTGCCTATCATGACCGAGATTGATCTTATGTAATTCTATATGCTGTGTTTGCTGGGATCCGATGAATATTGAACTTATGCCAAGTTGATTATAGTCTTTATTGCATATGTTATTTGTGATCTTGCATGCTTTCCGTTGCTAGTGGTTGCTTTGACCAAGTAGTTGCTAGTGACTCCAAGAGGGAGTATTTATGCTTGATAGTGGGTTCATGCCTCCTTGTTGCCTTGCTCGAGTGACAGAAACGTGAAGGAGGAGGGTGTGTTGTTTCCATTAGGGAGAAAACAACGGTGAGAGTACCCACGTGTATAATCATTACTTACATTACACACTTTGTTTAATGCAATTATCTGTTGCTTGTAACTTAATACATAAGGGTCTTCGGATGATAACCTGTGGGTGGATTATTAGTCATAAATGCAGATGAATGTCGGTGTATGTATCTTGTTGTAATGCCCGCACTAAATATCATAGTAATCGTCACGTTATAATATGCACTACGGTGCAACCTTTATTTGTCAATTGCCAGCTGTAATTTGTTCACCCAGCATGTTATCTTTTGTGTAGAGACACCACTAGTGAACCTATGAACCCCGGTCCATTTTCCACACTGTTAAACAAACCACAACAATTTCCCGCTCTCTCTACTTTCTGCAAGCATTCAAGTGTTTTCCACACTATACGTCTAATCTTTGTTTTTACTAAGACCGGTGAGATTGACAACCTCACTGTACCGTTGGGGCAAAGTATTTTGGTTGTGTTGTGTGCAGGTTCCACGTTGTTGCTGGCATCGGTGAAGCGTCAGCACCACCGTCAGTGACATCAACCTTCTGAAGATTCTCCTTCTCCTACTGGATTGATAACCCTGGTTCTTAACTAAGGGGAGAACTCCTACCGATGTGCTCATCACACGCTCCTCTTGGGGTATCCCAACGCTAGCATCAGATACCCTAATTTTATTCATCAGTTATTCGCTCAATTTTATTTTGCCTTAGCTAGCCCCCGGCCTTATCTTTCTTATCGCTACCAAGACTTCTCGATTTTTTATCTAGGCGTATGATGTGTTCTTGAATCTTTTTTCCACAATAAAAACTTCCCAACTAGACCATGATACAAATCTTTTTTCGTCTACATTTTAATTTTGTTCTATATGTAAAGAACCATTCATTTTTAAAGCAAAAAATGTAAAAAAAAACAGAAGAGGAGACGAGAAATGAGCGGGAGTTACCTTGGGCAGTTGCGTACGCCCGCGAGCTGCATACGTACGAGCAGCTGGGCCAGTTTTCCAGGCCCATATAGAGGTAGCGGGCGAGGTGCCTACGTGCGTGCAACCGTACGTGCGAGCAACGGGCGATTCCGTTCCCCAACTCGCTACAAGCGAGGTATAGGGCGACCCACATGACTCCTTTGCTCTCGCCTCCAAGGCCGAAGCCCATCGGCCCACTCTACCGCTCTTAGCTCTTTTTCCTCCCTCTCTGTCGCACGACACTGAAAAACGGCCCAAGGCGCGGTTGCGCCTGCGCCCCTCTCTCTAGCCGAAAAGGCCCAGCTGCCCGCGACCTGCTTTGTTAACCGACCACGACCCCGTAGAGAGCGAGTGGTGATCCTGGCTGTCGATCGCAATCGTGCGGCTCTCCGCGCTGGCACAAAAAGGGCAACAACTTAGGGGGGGGAGGGGGAGAAGAAACCCTAGATCATTTCTGCCCCTCGTGCCTCTCCCTCACGCCGAGATAGGATTAGCCACCGCCGCCACTGCCCCCATGTGTTGTGCCGGAGACAGCGATGAACGCTGGCGCTCCGGGCTAGCCTCTTCCCTCTCCCGTTTCTCTACGCCACCGGCTTCTCTGCGTCATAGAGGAAGACACGTAGCTGCGCACTCCTATGTTCCTCTGCGCCCGTGCTTCGACGAAGATTCATGGCGTCGTTGCCTCCCCTTTGCCAGTGACGTGTTTGCCTTAGCGGTAAGCGCGCCGCTGTCGAATGGCATGGCTGCAACGCCCACTTTTCCCTTTGCAGGCTGGTTTCCTTCTTTCAGATGCCTCGTCTTGTCGATGCGCATACGAATCAAGAGAGACGACGCGACCTTGCGGAGGCGCTCTTTGCCGGTGAGCGCGAGGCTCCATCCCGCTGAGTCTCTTTTCCCCACTCCCTTTGTTTGTTTAGGGTTAGGGTTTCAATTTCGGGAGGGGTTATGTTTCTTTCTCTCTTCTGTCATCGAAAATCAACTAGAACCTAGTAAAGGCTCTGCTACCAATGTTGTATTCCACAAGATCAACTATTTTAGATCTCATCCGTAGCTACAATAACTGTGCCACTGTGATCGTAATAGAGAGAATACCAAGAGGGAGGGAGAGAATCGAGAGAGAGAGGGGCACCTCCGTTGGATCCCTTAGACAATGATGCAGCATAGATGGACATCGTGGCGACGGTCGCGGTGATGAGCGGCGGTGGTGCTTCACGTGCCTAGCGCTAAACCTAGAACGGATGTGGTCGTATCGGTGAGGGTTGTGGCGGCGACGAACTTTGTGTCTCGTGCCCCGACTCCTACCACTGTTAATATAGCGCTGGCACAGGGCCCACCAACCATATGAGGTTGGGCACCCCCGACCAGGGCGCATTGCGCATAGACCACAGGGCAACGACCTGCTAGAGGAGATCAATCTAACAACAACATCACGAGTTTGATTATGGTTAGGTTATTTAAACTATGCTTCCATATTTAAGGATTAAGGTCAACCAAACAAAGTATTGACTTAGGTAAAACGACATAATTATTGACCTCCAAAAATTTGTAGTTTGTGCGAGTAAAAAAAAGGAAAGGACACATCACTGGGTTAATCAAAAGAAAATATAACTATATAAAATTACAAAAAATGTAACAACAAATACTCCATGATAATAGCATTGATTATTAATAAAAAAATAACGAAAGTCGAGTACCCTCAGCCGAGCATCACCTAGCTCAGGCCACTCCTGTCTCCTTCCCAGTTCCCACTGTCCCCTAGTTTAAACCTCCGTCTATCTCCCACGCCAAACTTCCCGCAGCAAATGGCGCCGCCACATTCGCATCCCCCTGCTGCGGTGCTGCCGCTCCTCTCCCGCAACCCCACGCGCCCACCCCGCTCCACCTCCGCCACGCCCTATGCTCCTCCAGCACCGCCACCGTCCCGGCCGTCGACCCACCAACTGCCGCCGCCGCTGCCGTGGAGACCCCGGCTGCGTCGGCGGTGGAAGGGGAGTCGGCGGGAGATTCAGTCCCGCCCCGTGTGCCCCGGGAGGAGGAGTCCCTGCACGAGTCGATCTCCCACATGATCCGGCGTTGCAAGTGAGGACCCGCGTGGAGAACTCGATCCGCCTCCTCTCCCGACGCTCTCGCCAACGCTCGTCCACGGCGTGATCTCCGCCGCGGCCGCCGCTAACTGCGCCGAACTCTCGCTCCAGTTCCTCCGCTTCGCGTACCGCCGCGCCGGGTTCCGCCCGGAGCCGACCACCTTCTCGCTCCTCGTCCCGATCCTCACCTCAAAGCGTATGCTCAACCACGCCCGCTGCATCCTCCTCGAGACCATGCCGGCCTTCTCCTTCACCCCCGCCGAGGCCACCGTCACGGCCCTCGTTGCCGCCTACGGCAAGGCCGGAATCCCGCAGGAGGCCGTTAAGCTGTTCCGCCTGATGCCCGAGCTCGAGATGACCAGCACCGCGCTCTCATACAACGCGGTGCTCAAGACCATCCTCTGCCGCCGTAGAGAGACCATGGCCAGGCGGATCTACAACGCCATGATCGCGGATGGGGTCGTTCCCACTCTGTTCACCTACAACATGCTGATCTGGGGGTTTGGGCTGTGCAAGAAGATGGAGGCTGCCGTGAGGGTGTTTGGGGACATGAAGGTCCATGGGTGACACCTGATGTCACGACCTATAACACCTTGCTCAATGCTGTGGTGAGGACCGGTGATCTGGGGAGTGCACGGAAGGTGTTTGATGAAATGCTTGGAGCGGGACTTGAAAGGAACTCAATCTCGTACAATGTCATGATAAGGGATATGTCATATGTTGAGGTGAATAAGGTCGAGGAGGCAGTGGGTTTGTTCGCGGAGATGGGAGAGAAGATGTTAATGGGCCTTAGAGGTGCACAAGAAGAGCGTGCAGTTCAAGCATGTTCTGGTGGATCCGAGACAGTATGGTGTGCTGATGGAGGGCCTTTGCGCAGGTGGAAAGTGTGATGGTTCTGTTGAGGTGCTTGATGATCTTCTTGAGAAGGACACGCTGCTTAGCCCAAAGAGCCCACTGCTGGAAGCACCGGCTTATAATCCTGTGATTGAGTATTTGTGCAACAATGGCAATACAAAAGGCTGAGACGTTCTTCAGGCAGCTGATGAAGAAAGGCGTGGATGCGAAGTCCGCATTTAGCATTCTTATTCGTGGTCATGCATAGGAAGGTGCGCTGGAGGCCGTGCAGGAGATTCTCGCAATTATGACACGACGTGGTTTCCCTACTGATCCCCATTCACACGATCTGCTTGTTGATGGTTTCCTAAAGAAGAATGAGCCAGCTGATGCAAAGACAGCTCTGGGCAGCATGATGGAACAGGGGCACTTGCCGAGGCCAGCTCTGTTCCAGTCTGTCATGGAATTGCTTTTCAATGATGGTCGTGTTCAGACCGCAAGCAGGGTCATGAAGACTATGATCGAGAAGGGGATTACCGAGAGCATTGACATGGCACATAAGATCGTGGAAGCTCTCTTCATGAGGGGCCATGTGGACGAGGCGAATGGTCGGGTCAATCTGATGGTGGAATATATCTGCATGCCTGATCTAGATAAGTTGCTGGTTGCCCTATGCCAGAAGGACAAGGTGATGGAGGCTCATAAGCTGGCTGATTTTGCATTGGATCTCAACCTGTGACAGACTTGTGTAAGCCCTGTACACTGAGGAGAAGACATTACCAGCTTACTCCATACTCTGCAAGGTCAAGGACAAAGGAGACATTGTAGACCAGAAGGGCTGTGATGCTTTGATGAGCATCTTAAAATCTGGAGGATACTCAAAGCAAGCTGATATTCTATCTAGGATCATCAACCTCCAAGAATGTTTTTTTTTTGCCATGGGTGCTTAGTGAGTTTTCTGAGTTTGTGGGAAGTTTGTATTTTCTTTTTGAATCAAAGAAAGCAGCTATTTGATTTTTGGTTAATGCTTATGATTCATTTCTAAAATGAGGATTTTCATGCTAACAAGAAGGATAGTTAAATTTACCTTTGTTATGAGATCCCTGATTTAATCATGTACCATGTCTTACAAAATCACATGTTCAGTAATTGAGGCAAATGTACTTATCAATTTAATCCAGAAATTACAACTATAACATGCTCTTACTTCTTCATTTATAAGTGGCTCTACTAAAGACAGCCCAGAATTTTGTTTTGTTTTGTCATGACACCAGAGGAAGACCTTGATCCATGTTTGTTTATATTTCTCGTCTCAGCTAGTCAATTTAGTGGATACTGATAAGGTATACTATGATATTCACAATCTTTTGGTTTGTTCTTTATATTTTTTAGTTTGCTGGGTTGGTGAAGTGCCAGATTGAAATTACGCAGTAACATGATATGAATTTTATGATCCATTTCTGTTGCAAGTGTTACTCATTGGTTCTGGCTCTGCGTCCCGATTCCATAGTAATATTTTTATGTGTTCTGGTTGCTTTTTCCAGCACACATGTGCTCCATTCTAGCAAGATCTGATTAGACCAATAGTTAGTACAAACTATATGAAGCAAGGTTTGAACATCTACTCATTTTTCGTCATTCAATCTCAGGTTGCGTCCCTGTGTCAGCATGTGCTGGGTAGCATCCTTTGTGGCCAGAAAAACAATATTTGGACAGGCGCTATTATCCCTTGTGTTTGCATCGCAAATGTAAGCTAGATATAAGTGCTCGTGAGCAGTGGTATAAACATTTTAGTGATGTGTTGCAAGCATGATGCATCGTTTATTCAGCGATGTGCTACGAATCTGAAACATCTTTGTTTATATCTCTATTTTCTGTTGCTGCGTAACAGTCCTTTCTCTGTTCACTCTCCCCTTTTTCTCAACTGTTGCCTGTTCTTCGCTGGCTAATTAGGCCGTGGCGGAGACAGAGTTGATTTCCTATGACAGACACAGTGTCTGAATTATTTCAAGACTCCTAAGTTTGGGTTTGATTTTTTTTTTCTTTTGTTCTTTCTCCTAGTCTTTTTTGCATCTGATTTCCTTGTTGCGAAAAAAGAAGAATGCAATCTCTGCATTTGTACGAGCTGGCCCATGGGGAACGGTGCGGCTTGCAGATTTCCGTTAGTTTGACGGATGTGGGTTGGGGTCTTGAAGGTTCATTACCATGGTACAGTGCCGCCATCAGCGCAAGCTTGCATGCGCTTTTATTCACTGGTGCGCTCATTGGGGCCGGCGGAGTTGGGAAAAGGCAGTCCTTGCCAGAGACTGAGAGGAGGCTTTCGTACGAGTAGGCGGAAGAGTGTCAGATAATGGAAATTTTTCTGGATCTGATGGACATGTCAGCGGTATTTCTAGGTGAATTTGTTCTATTTCTTATTTGTTTTCCAGGTTTCCTATCCTAACGATCTTGTCGAGAGAACCCTATGGATCTTTGTATGGGTGCACAGTGATTGATTTACAGACGCTCTTGTCTGAGCACCCAGGCGTGGCATTGGAAAGCTGCTCTGCTCGTACAACAGGCAGCCTTGCAGGAAAGAGGACGTTGTCAGAGCAATCTAAAGGGCATTTCAAGCTCCAGGTTGGACAAAGAGGTCAGTAGAATTTTATGAAAAGCTTAATGGTGAAAGACTAAGAAAAATCATGCAAGATTAGATTTTCATAAATAGGATGTGTGCAAACAGTCTCTGACCTACAAATCACCTGTGCCGCCGTTGCTGGAGCACCTTTTGGATTCACGAAAGTTAACATAGATATTCTTTTTAGTGTATCCGGGATAATTTTATTTACATTTCAAATCATATTTTGTCCATTTAGTCGTACCTTTTCATTGCGGAGATTTGTTCGTGCTTTTACTGAAAAGAAATGCAATGATATTTTTTGTAGAGTGCACATGGGATTGGATCTGATCCTATAGATCGTGGTCCTTGCGAAGGTAGGTTTGGTGCATTAGAGAAGTAAACGCATAGTTTTGCTGAACGGAAACCAGAAAATGTGATGGATCCAGAAATTGGTACAACATTTGTCTCACGCTGTTCTATCGTGTCACAGTTCACGAATGTGTGTTCAGTTCACTGTGTGTTCTACTTGAATCCAGTTTGAAACGAACACTAATTTGGGGATCTGACCATGCACCAGGAGGTGTCTCTCTCGGCCCAGCCGGTGATAACACACCCTACAGTGAGGGTATTGGACAGGTTGCTGAAATAGCAAAAAGATTGGCGAAGTAGCCAATGCCAACCAAGAGCTCGCGTGCTGCCCTGGAAGATTATGTGGATCGAATGGAGGTGATTTCAGAATCTTGAGCTTGAATGCTATACTAAGTTTTGTTTTTGTGCGTTTCTAGATAATGCTTGTTCTAATTATATTGCAGGAACATGTGTTGGTGCTGAAGATGAGACAAATAGCTTATCAGTATCGGACCTGGTTCAAGTGTCGGACCGCATTGATGAACCGATGGTACCGGAGGAAGATGACAACTGGTTAGTGCAAGTGGCTGTGAGAGACGAAGTGCTGGCACGGGACCGAGTCCCATGAGAGGGTTTTGCAGAAGTTGTACGATGAAAACAATGAGTGCTTCTGATTTGTCCAGTGAATGATTCGCCACAGACATTCATTTCCTGAATGCTGAGTTCAGGAAATGATAACACAGATGGTCGCAAAGCTACGACGCAGGCAAACCCCTATTCTTTGTTGCAGGCACACTTCAAAGTGAAAACACGGATGCCATCCTGTCAGATATTCTTAAAACATGAAAATGATCTTCCTTCTTTTTTGGAGGAGAGACATCTAGCTGAACAACAAGCTGACTACCTTGGAGTTCAAATGACACCGAGGGTAGCACATTTTTGGTTACTTTGGCAAGCTGCTCATGCATATACTCCTACATTGTTTGAGATGTTGAGGTTTAGAATTTGAACTGGGCTTGGATTGTATGGTCTATAACTGGTGAAATTGGACACATATCCGAGTATGAGGTAACTGTCGAAAACATGCATCGGGTTCATTTTGTTAGATTTGACTCATGAGAATATATGCATCGCTGGCAACAAAGTCCTCTTGAATCAAGTAAGAATAAAAAAGGCAGACACATCACCTAAACTGCTCCATACTGGTTTGAACATGATCAGTGTTTGATCTGATTAAGCTGTCGCAGGTCTAGCAGAGCCTGCGGAGGCTGAACTCCCACTTAGAGTGGTTCCTGCGATATCGGATGAGATTCAAAATCACATTAGAACTCCAACTAACCAGTTTCCTGAACCAACCCATATGATGCAGGTAAATCTTATGTACCCTTCTACTTTTTCATAGACCCCTGTTTTCATGAACAGAGAAATAAAGATGATTACTTCGTTTGTAGTTAAGGTATATTGAAGCGCTGATGCATTATAGCTTTGCCAAAACAGGCACCTATGTTACACAGCAATTCGGCCTTAATTCTCTTCAAGGGTTTTCTGCCATGTCATAATTTGGTCAGGTAATATTTTTTTTTTAATTTCTTGGTCAAGTAAATGCTTTGACATGGATGTCCATCAAGGAAGCCTTTTGTCACCACTTTGCCGTCGTACTCACTGCCTCCGGCTAGTCCGCCACCCACCCTTCCCCGCACCCCTTACACGTTCATCGTCAATGACCTCCGTCCATTGTGGTGCGCGTCCTGTTCTTTTCGGCATCTCAGCCGTCTTCCACGTGGACCCCACGGTGACGGGTCATCGCCCCACCGCCTCACGGACAATGATATCAGGTACCGCCTGCCGCACCAGTGGCACAAGCGGGGTGGTGTACATGGCTTCCCATGCTCTTCTCATGCTGTTTTAGCTTTTAGGATAGCTTTACCCACCTGAAGCCTAGAAATTTATTTTCATTTCAAACTGAAATCTCAAAGTTTTAAACTGGAACACTATTTTAGGTTGCAGTGGTATCCCCGTCCAACAAGAAATCTTCCAATAGATTGTCCTAGAACAACCCCTGGCCGCCGGACGCTCGAGATTTGTGGAATGCCAATATAAATGATGGTCCTATATAAAATGTCCTAAATTTATTTGATGGAAAATTCTCTTGCAAATAAAGTTGGATTAGGGAGGCGGAGATAGTTGGTGGAGGAAGAAGTAGATGAGTGATTAATTGTTAAAAAAGTCAGCAATGTTGCTTGATATGCACGGGGATGTAAATATTGTTTGACAGGATTGGTATTGAACCATTAAAATATGTATGTCCCTGTTGCAACGCACGGGAAATTACCTAGTTGAATTAAACAACAGATGCAGCTGGTTTGTCGAATTAACACAGGACGAAACCAATGACGAATGAACGGACGAAAAAGAAACCTCCCTCCTTTTATTATTAGGTATAGATATAGATAGCCATCATACCGACAGATTCTGCAACCCTCACAACTGCTCCTGTAAATTTCTATGTAACCATCTTCTAAATGTGAAACACTACCTATTTATGGCTGCTTCTGCTATAAATAGAGGCACAAAGCATGACCACCGTGCCACCACGGTGTGTGATGGTGGCTTCGGTGCCCAGGCCGTGGGGGCGACAGCATGTCACGCCAATCCTCCTCGCCCTTCTCCACGTCCTGGCACCTCTTGGTCTGCCGCAATGCACAGCGGCTGGGTTGGGGGAGTCGGGGTTCCAGGCCTGGGACCTTCTGCCGCAGCGGCTATCGTGGTCGCTCATGAACAGCACCGCACAAAGCACCGTCGACCTCCCAACCTTTGTTGCCTTCGCGACACCAGGCGGCCCCGCGGCAGCCTGGCGCGGCTCGTGCTTCGCTGAGAACGAGGCCATTCTAACCCTCACGCCCGGGCCTGTCGGACCCAACGGCACAGGCGCCAGCATCGCCGGTGCTGTCCTACACCTTAAGGTCTCATTTACATCGCCCTCCAAACCGCGAGCACTTCACAATGCCATTTCAGTTTGATTGACTTCTTTTGTCGAACCATGTCTGTTGACAACTTCAAATTTAAGTTCACAACAGTTTTTAGTTTGATTTCACCATACATTCACTTGGCTTCTCAATTTCGCAAAGGATTTCCAGTTTTTAATTCCCATTAGTAAAATGGTGGTGTGTTCATGTGATTGTGATCCAAACGACCTAGGAAGACTAAGGACTGAAAATAGAAAAGAAAATTGTTTCAAGAACTTAAGTAGTGAATCAATCGATTCACACAACCATTTTATTTTGAAGTGGATATATATTCATACATTCTGTCATGTAAAGGACAATCTAGACTCTTATTGGTCTTCACTTGCGTTGGGCTGTTGGGCCAGCTCTGTGCATCAGCAGCTTCTACATTTTTCTTGCCAAATCAAAGTCCTTTATAACGAGGTTTGCCTTAACGAATATTTCATATATGTAGACTGCTTCAGCTCTAAGCTGGACATGCATGGATCTATATGTATTTGCGACGCCATACAGGATAGGATGGGATTACTACACTATGGCACGTCAACACACCTTCGAGATCAAATCGTGGGAATGTCCAGAAGAAATGGAATATGTAAGCTCCTCTACTTAGGTTGTTTTTCATTCGACCTCTTCCTTAAGTTTACAGAGTCACTTATTTTTTGCTAACTAATTGTAGTAATTCATATCGGTGGATCTGTGATGCAGGTAAAGCAGCATGGACTTGCCATTTTTCTCATGCCCTCAGGCCTGCTTAGAACCTTTTTGTCTCTGGTTGATGTCATACCTCTGTTTTCGAATACTATTTTGGGAGAGGAAGCCAACTTGGCCTTTCTTAAGAAGCGCATGGGAGCTTCATTTGAGAAGCGTTCTCAGCCTTGGTCTGCTAATATAACAAAAGAAGATGTACGCTCTGGTGATTTTCTCGCTCTGTCGAAGATTCGAGGACGGTGGGGTGGGTTTGAGACATTGGAGAAATGGGTGACTGGCACATTTGCTGGGCACACCGCGGTTTGCTTGAAAGATGAGAATGGCACTCTCTGGGTTGCAGAATCAGGCTATGAAAATGAAAAGGTACATGAATTTCTTGTTTCAGTAGAGAACATAGGCTTTCACCTACATTATTCCTCTGCTAAAAAAATGAGGAAGTTTAGTTGTTATATATTGCAGCAAATATTTTGAGGATGGTGCTCATTTCTAGCATAAGATGAGTAATTTTTGTAATATCCAGTGAGTCTGTGACTAGATTTTTAGTTTGATATATTTGCTATATCTGATTTAGCTGCATAAGCACCCGTTGTAGATGATTTATACATCACTTATCCGCATAAGAATGCTATTTATAGATATATTTTTAAGATTCAATTGTCAAGTAATTTGCATAGTAATAACTGTTACTAATAATAGGGCGAGGAAATCGTTGCTGCAGTTCCATGGGATGAATGGTGGGGAATGACCCTTAAAGATGATTCAAATCCTCACGTTGCACTTTTGCCGTTACACCCTGATGTGCGGGCCAAGTTCAATGAAAGTGCTGCATGGGAATTCGTCCGAAGCATGTATGGAAAACCCTATGGATATCATAACATGATATTTAGTTGGATTGATACAACGTCGGACAATTACCCACCACCTCTTGATGCTAACCTGGTATACCTCCATTGCTCTTCGGTCCTTGGTACACTTGTATCAGTGTTTCAGTCTCTAATTAAGTAGAATGCATATTTTAGAGCTTTATGATGTTAATTTTAGCCATGTTGGATACTTATGATAAGTGCGTCTACAACATATATTACTTACTGCACTGAAATACAGTAGGAGTCATCCCATGCATTGTACCCGCATCAACAAAATTGGTACCCAACATACAAAATCAACATGAAATTTACGGGTGAAATTAAAAAATTGCCTAGCTCTTGTAGATATTTTACGGGTGTAAGTGATTTCTCTACATAGATATTCCTGATTCCTACATAGTGAAAATATATACAAGAGCTAGTTAACTTTTTAAATAGACAAGGTTTGCTATATGCCTATACATTCAGAAAAAACTGTTGGTGGGTTTTCTGGTAGTGTGATTCTATTATGCATAAAAGCAGTGGCGGAGCTTGAAAAAAAATCATGGGCGGCCAGCTATAAGAAAACACAAACACAAAAAATCATACCGGTTTATTAGCCATTACTATAGATTTGTAAACTGTTGATTTGTGTGAAGTCAGACGTTGTGTATTTTTTGGTGTTTTTCAAATTGAAGTGAGGGCAAATGATCTCTTGCTGGTGCTCGCTAGTGTTATCTCATTTTCTTTTCAAGAGAAAATCTGGCCTTCCGCGTGGCTGTGCAAAAGTGCAACACAAATTTGTTAAGCAATCCTCCCTGCCATCAAATTACTAACCAAAATTTCGGAAAGAAAAAAAAGTAGCTAAGAGGGAATTTGGAAAAGGGTATGCCTTGATTCAGTGCCCGTGCTGTGGATGCCCCCTGGCTGTGGGCAGGGACGCGAAACTGCAACCCTCTTGTGCCCTCCACTTATTCCCCCTATTCTGCCTTTCTTTACTTGTCTAAATCGCTATATCTAGCCCCATCTTGCATGGACCCATGTTTCTATCGTGAGCAGAGGAGACTGGAGAATGAATGGGAAAGAGGGAGGCGACTTGCTGCGAGCGAACAAGCAACGATTGTAACTCAAGGCCTTTGTGCATGGACTGGGCCTTACATAAGATGCATAGAAGTCAAAAGAAATGCAAAAAAGCTGGGCGGGCCATGGCCCGGTTAGGCCCTAACGAAGCTCCGCCAGTGCATAAAAGGTGACTGAATAGATATGGAGGATCCGTAAACTTCGGAACAAGTATATGTACAGGTCCTCCTAAACTTGTTAAGGCTGAACTTATATTATCTTTCCTACTTATAAATACTCCCTCCGATCCATATTAATAGGTGCTGAAGTGGATGTATTTAGACATGTTTTATTGCTAGATACATCCACTTTAGCACCTATTAATATGGATCGGAGGGAGTATTTGAGTTGGTGCTCGTCCGTGTTCTGTTGTTTTCTAGCCTTTTGTCGTCTCAGCCCTGACAAATGGGACAATACAGACTTACGAGTAAAGCATCAAGCTACCATCTCCTCGGCTGGCACACCCAAAAATGTTATTCACATGCGCTTCCCTGAATTTCTCTAAGACCAAGCTTTTGTTAACAAAAAATATATTGATTACGTGATACAAAATTTGTATGTTAGATTTAAATTAAAATGCACTGTCCATTGATACCGATTTCTATCAGGTAATCGACATATATACTTATACTAAATGTTGGTAATGGCTGCTCTGTCAATGTGAGGCAGCTTACAACCACATAATTGCTACCATTGGAGTAATTCAGTTCATCTTGCTCTGTTTCTAGGTAATGGCTGCTATGTCAATATGGACCCGATTACAACCACAGTATGCTTCTAACATGTTGAATGAAGCCCTCAACAAACGGCTTGGGACTGAGGTTCGTATAGCTATCTTGCAAATATGCCTGATGCGGAATCGCACATGAAGAAAAGAAAAAGGCTGAATCAATAAATTTTTGCATTAGTACTAAATAAATACTCCAGTAGATATGACCTGCTGGCTGCTACTACCATGTAGCAACTGGATCTTCACGGGATCATTACGGAGGCCGAGAAACGGGGCATGTCCTTCAACCAGCTGCTCACCATACCCGAGCAAGACGAGTGGGTGTACAGCGACGGCAAGTCAACAACATGCGTCGCCTTCGTCCTCGCAGTGTACAAGGCGGCCGGGGTGTTCGCTCCCTTCACGGAGTCGATCCAGGTCACTGAATTCACCGTAAGTAGCAGTGCTTCGAACTTGCTTACCGTTGATTGCTCCAGCGGCGAACTCTCCACTGAGTGACACACTGCCTCTTCTCTACTTTAGATTCGGGATGCCTACACGCTGAGGATCTTCGAGGACAATAGGACGAGGTTGCCTGGGTGGTGCAACGGCGACGCGGACGGGCTCCCCTTCTGCCAGATCCTTGGGGAGTACAAGATGGAGCTCCCGGAATACAACACGATCCAGCCCTACGCCCACATGAACGAGAAATGCCCGACCTTGCCGCCTACTTACAATAGGACGATGCGATGTTGATATTTTCCTCGATGACTTATCCGTATCGCCTCATGTGTAATTAGTTTGGAGCATTTCACGTAAATAGACCACCTGGTGCAATGTCTAGCAGATCCCTTAAAACCCCTTGAACCTCAAAAATCGGATCGTTGTGCAGTTTTGGGCTTTGTTTTTGGCACAAACAGAAACCGCACATCAGCCTAGCCCGTATAAATTTCTATAGTGAACCTTAAATCGCCGTCCGCGCGACATATGTAGGCTTGGCCACTGTTTACTGCACATAGCCATCATTTTACCCCACCACCCGGTGCCGCGTGATTTGGCCATTTTGGCAAACCTCCGATCACCATCTAACCCCCATTTGAAAGCGAGGATGTGGCCGTTGAACAAACTCCCGTGGTGCTATATATACCGGTGGCGGCTATTTTAAGGGTCGAACTCTGGTTGCTGGGCGAGCCACTGTTACCATAACCATCGAACCTCTGCCCTGTTCTCAAAGAGCTAGATCCTTTTTAAGGGATCGATTCTCTTATGCCAAAAGAAGGAATCATCTCAGTCTTAGCGGGGTTGGCAAAAAAGGCCACATCTCCACTGCAATTCCATCCTATTAAACGATAATCTCATTTGTTTTTGAAACGAAGGCAAAAACTTTGTCTTATCCATTAATTAAGAAGAAGATGCCTGATTTATTAGCGGAAGAAACCGAGCGAAAACCATACAGCGAACACCAACACCACAAGGAGGGGACCACACAAACACAGAGAGCAACATCTAAAGCAGGCAACATCTAAATCAACAACCTCCCTCGACCTATCACAACCGCGAACTAGCAACAACCCTAGGACCAATCAGCTGCTGAAACTTTCCGTACTATTCTCCGTTTTCTTCTTTTGCCCCTTATAGAAACCTTGATGAGAGATTTCTCCACCTTCCTGATTACGTCCTCCGAAGCCTTCCCTGCCAAGACGCAGACAATTTCCTTGCCATAGCCAGGGCTAGTCGCCTCTAAACAGGCAAGCAACCCGCAAAGCTCTTTTGCAAAAAGGGCCTCAGAGCTAGAAGCCAACACTCTTCCATTGCCCATAGAGGGCGTCGAGTCCACCGCCAAAGACTCGAAAGATGTCAACTCCATCGAAAGCACCACAAATGAATCCCCACATGACTCTTGAAACTCTGTTGTGGTCCACAAGGCCAGAGCCAAGGCCAAATTGAAGTGCTTCCTCAACCATAGACGACTTCTGCTCAATTGAGTCAAGCGGAAATGAAGCCTCCGTGGGGGCAAGACCCATTCCGCCAGAAGTACATGCCACCGACGGATGCAAAGAATCGCCAAATCGTGCCAACAACAACTTGGTAGTTGCCACTTCTTCACGAAGGGGGCGAGATGCCTCCTCAATGCAGTCAACGACCAGCTGACGGAGCTCCATGCGCAGCAAGGCAAAATGGGACTGAAAGACAGAGTTACTGAACTCCTCGCAACACCTAGGAGGGGGCCTTGGATGCACCGCATCACAACCCTAAGACGAAGCGGGACGACAGGGCTGAGCGGAAGGAGCAGGAGCGTCCGAAGAACGAGCCCGAGCATCTTGAGAGCAAGAACGAGCGGAGAACGTGCGCGACAGAAATGCTCCCAATGACCGGGATGACGCCATCGGATGCATCTGAAGTGCCAGCATTGATTGTGCCGGTTGCAGAGCAGAGTTGAAGCAGCGCTGAGAAGTGGGGGCCGGAGGCGACCGAGTTCTTAATCTGTAAAACGATATTCCCACCTGATGCCAGTACTCGGAGGTTGCCAAAATGTTAACGATATAGGCTGCCTCGAGATCGAGCTCAGGTGATGAGTGATGGATAAGCCCTTGTACTGTGGTCTTTGTGGGGCTGGTCTTTGTACTAGGGTGCACATGGTCCTTGTGTCAAGGACTGATTGTTAGGATAGGGTCAAGGACTGTCTGTTAGGATAAGGTCAAGGACTGTCTGTTAGGATAAGGTCAAGGACTGTCTTTTAGGATAGGGTCAAGGACATCATCTTAGACTAGCATCTAGAATATGCTTGGCTGGCTAGCAGCCTATAAATATGTACCCCCAACCCCTCAGGTTGGTATGGCATTGTGTGAGAAAAAAACCAACGAAAATTGCCCCAACTCTCCTAGTGTCATCCACTATCAATGCTCGGGCTGAAACTGCTCTCAAGTGGTATCAGAGCCAAGTTGTCTTGTAGTCTGAGCATCTCCTGCTCACCTCTCTCCCCGGGAGCTGAGCAGCTCCAGCCGGTAGCACCAGTTGCTCCAACTGCCCCTGGTTACTCTCCACCATCCGGACTGTCAAGCAGAAACTCGTCAGCCTCTACTCCACGCAACAGCCCCCTCAGCAGCAAGCCATGTCCGCAAGCCCCTCTCAGCACACAGCTACCTCAAGCACACGTCGTCGGCAGGAGGCCGAGCGCGCCGTGGTAGAGGAGCGTGAGCGAGTGGCTATAGCAGCCGCTGCGGCGGCAGCAAGAGCATCGAGGCTGGCAGCGGCGGAGCTGGCAGCAGCCAGAGCGGAGTTAAAAGCAGTTAGAGCGGAGGTAGAAGCAGCAGCGGCGGCGGAGGCAGCACGTGAGTCTACGACGGAGGCCAAGGCACTCCGCAGCAGCTCCAGCAGCTCCGTCTCGGCTGACGACAGCGTCGACGCAGACCGCGACGACACAACGCGGGAGCGGGCGGCGCAGTGGGCAGCCGAGCAAGCCGGTGCACATCGCGGTGGCGCTCCAAGAGGAGGCGTGCATGGCGACGGCGGCTGGGTCGACCAAGACCGAGGCCTCTACGAGGTCCGGACTGTGGTCAGGGATGTTGGTCCCGGTGTTGGGTGGCCTACCCTCACCAAAACCAACTACGTCGAGTGGGCCGCGATCATGAAGATTAGGCTCCAAGTGCGGCACATGTGGGAGGCCGTCCAGGACGGCGACGTCGACCACCATGAGGATCCACGGGTGCTGGACGCCCTCATCGCCGCAGTCCCGCCCGAGATGCAGTTCTCGCTCTCAAACAAGCAGACTGCCAAGGAGGCTTGGGACGCCATCGCTGCGGCATGCATCGGCAGCGACCGTGCTCGCAAGTCCACACTGCAGGCACTTCGCAAGGAGTGGGAGAACCTGGCCTTCAAGCCAGGTGAAGACGTTGATGACTTTGCTCTATGTCTCAACACTCTGTTGCAGAAGATGGTGCAGTTCGGCGATCTGACCTACAACGAAGAGAGAGCTGTCGAGAAGCTCTTTCGGTGCATCCCCGAGAAGTACAAGCAGATGGCTCGCTCGATCGAGTCTTTGCTGGACCTCTCCACGATGACGATCGAGGAGGCGATCGGTCGCCTCAAGGTCGTCGACACCGACGAGCCACCGTCTATCTCGGGGCCCGTCGCCACCGGCGGGAAGCTGCTCCTATCTCGGGAGCAGTGGGATGCTGGCCTCGTCGACAGGAAGAAGGGGGGTCCTCTTCCACGGCTGGCGGCCGCAAGCGCGGCAAGCCGCGCAAGGCGCGAAAAGGCGCCCACAACAAGGCACAAGGACGTGCTGAAGGTGACGCCCGCGAAGGTGCCAGGGACGGTGCCGCTGGCAAGCCCAAGCCGGCACAGGACAGCAGTTGCCACAACTGTGGCCGGCGTGGCCATTGGGCCAATGAATGTCGACAGCCACGACGCGGCCAGGCCAATGTCGCACATGCGGAGGAGGAGGAGACGGCTCTCTTCATGGCGCATGAAAGCATCGAGCTACCTCCAGCGGCACCAGCCGCAGCGGCTCTCCTCCACCTTGACGAGCCAAAAGCTCACGCCCTTCTTGGCGATGGTTCCGGGAAGGACAAGACTAGCGGGTGGTGCCTCGACACCGGCGCCACCCACCAAATGACAGGTCGACGGGAGTTCTTCGCCGAGCTCGACTCCGACGTACGAGGCTTCGTCAAGTTCGGGGATGCCTCTGTCGTGGAGATTAAGGGTGTCGGCTCCGTCATCTTCACCGCCAAGACTGGAGAGCACCGGCTGCTCACCGGTGTCTACTACATCCCCGCGCTGAAGAACTCCATCATCAGCCTGGGACAGCTGGACGAGAATGGCTCGCGCGTGCTGATTGAGCATGGGACCCTACGCATCTGGGATCGCCAACGTCGCCTTCTCGCCAAGGTAACCAGAGGTGAAAACCGTCTCTACGTCCTTGACGTGCAGGTGGCACAACCCCTCTGTCTTGCTGCTCGTCGGGACGACGAGGCATGGCAGTGGCATGAGCGCTTTGGGCATCTTCACTTCGAGGCCCTGAACCGGCTCGGCGCCACGGAGATGGTGCGAGGCATGCCGTGCCTCGATCATGTGGAGCAGTTCTGCGACGTCTGCGTTCTGACGAAGCAGAAGCGACTCCCCTTTCCCCAGCGGACGAGCTTCCGAGCCAAGGAGAGGCTCGAGCTCGTGCACAGGGACTTGTGCAGCCCGGTAACTCTGGCCACACCAGGAGGTCGACGCTATTTCCCGCTGCTCGTCGATGACCTCTCTCGCTACATGTGGGTGACGGTCCTCGGCAGCAAGGGAGAGGCGGCAGACGCCATCAGGCGTGCACAGGTTGCTGTAGAGGCGGAAAGCGGCCGGAAATTGCGTGCCGCGCACCGACAACGGCGGCGAATTCACAACGACTGAATTCACGTCATACTGCGCTGTTGAGGGCATCCAGTGCCACTACTCAGCGCTGTACAGCCCGCAACAGAACGTCGTTGTCGAGCGGCGCAACCAAACGGTTGTGGGGATGGCTCGGGCTCTCCTGAAGCAGAGAGGGATGCCGGCTGTCTTCTGGGGAGAGGCGGTGCTGACGGCTGTCTACATCCTCAACCGTTCGCCTACTAAGGCACTCGACGGCAAGACGCCGTACGAGGCTTGGCATGGGCGAAAGCCGGCGGTCTCCCACTTGCGGGTCTTTGGCTGTCTGGCATTCGCCAAGGAGCTTGGCCACATCGGCAAGCTTGACGACAGGAGCACTCCGGGAGTGTTCATCGGCTACGCGGAGGGTTCGAAGGCCTACCGCATCCTTGACCCAAAGACACAACGTGTGCGCACGGCGCGAGACGTCGCGTTCAATGAAGGGCGAGGATGGGCATGGGACAAGGCGGTGGATGACGGCTCGACTCCGACATATGACGACTTCATTGTCGAGCACGTCCACTTCAAGGAAGCTGGGGGAGTAGGCAGTCCTTCATCGAGCAGGCCTACCTCAGTCCCCGAGTCTCCACCGACCCTAGCATCCACTACACCGGCAGCACCACGCTCTCCGACCACGACCTCAGCTGCGACGAGCCCTTCACCGGCTCCAGTACAGTCGGCGGCGCCACGTACTCCATCACCGACAACCACTCCTCCGAGCTCGGTGGAGTTTGCTTCCCCGCTCTCTCACGACGAGGAGCGCATCGACGCGTATCATGACGGCGAGCCGCTACGATACCACACGATGGAGGACCTACTCGGCGACCAGCCAGCGCCGGGACTGGTGTCACGCGATCTGGAGGCACAACTGCAACTTGCGTGTGAGGACGGCGAGCCTCGGTCCTTTGCAGAGGCCGAGAGAGACGCGGCTTGGCATGTCGCGATGCAGTTGGAGATGGATGCGGTCGAGCAAAACGGCACATGGGAGCTCGCTGACCTTCCTCGTGGTCACCGCGCGATCACCCTGAAGTGGGTGTTCAAGCTGAAAAGGGATGAAGCCGGCGCCATCGTCAAGCACAAGGCTCGCTTGGTGGCACGAGGTTTCTTGCAGCAGGAAGGGGTCGACTTCGACGACGCCTTTGCTCCCGTGGTGCGGATGGAGTCCGTGCGACTTCTCCTTGCGCTAGCTGCCCAGGAGGACTGGCGTGTCCATCACATGGATGTCAAGTCGGCGTTCCTCAACGGCGATTTGAAGGAGGAAGTCTACGTGCATCAGCCGCCGGGATTTGCGATCCCCGGCAAGGAGGGCAAGGTACTCCGCCTGCGCAAGGCTCTCTATGGCTTGCGGCAGGCACCAAGGGCGTGGAATGCCAAGCTGGATTCCACGCTAAAGATGATGGGTTTTGAGAAAAGCCCGCACGAGGTGGCCGTCTATCGACGGGGCAGTGGAGGAAATGCCCTGCTGGTGGGCGTCTACGTCGACGACTTGGTGATCACCGGTATCAAGGATACAGAGGTGGCGGCATTCAAGGAAGAAATGAAGGCCGCCTTCCAGATGAGTGATCTAGGGCTCCTCTCCTTCTACCTAGGGATCGAGGTGCACCAGGATCACTCCGGGATCACGCTTCGACAGTCCGCCTACGCCAAGCGCATCGTTGAGCTGGCTGGGCTCACGGACTGCAACCCAGCTCTCACTCCGATGGAAGAGCGGCTGAAACTGAGTCGCGACAGCACGACGGAAGAAGTGGACGCTACACAGTACCGACGCCTTGTGGGGAGCCTTCTCTACCTCGCCCACACACGGCCGGACTTGGCATTCCCCGTTGGCTACGTTAGTCGGTTCATGCAGCGACCGACGACGGAGCACCAGCAGGCTATGAAGAGAATCATCCGCTACGTAGCGGGGACTCTCGACCACGGCCTCCACTATCCTAGGTGCCCTGGGGCGATTCACTTCGTCGGGGTACAGCGACAGCGACCACGCCGGCGACATCGACACCAACAAGAGCACGAGCGGGATCCTCTTCTTCCTCGGCAAGTGTCTTGTGAGCTGGCAGTCGGTCAAGCAGCAGGTGGTGGCCATGTCAAGCTGCGAGGCCGAGTACATAGCAGCCTCCACCGCGTGCACTCAGGCGCTATGGCTTGCTCGACTGCTTGGTGATCTCCTCGGCCGGGACACCGGAGCGGTGCAGCTCATGGTGGACAACAAGTCCGCTCTGGCCCTGGCGAAGAACCCTGTTTTCCACGAACGGAGCAAGCACATCTGGCTGAGGTACTATTTCATCCGAAGCTGCTTGGAAGAAGGAAGCGTCAAGGCGAGCTACATCAACACCACGGATCAGCTGGCCGACCTGCTCACCAAGCCTCTTGGGAGGATCAAGTTCCTCGAACTCTGCTCCAAGATCGGGATGGTTCAACTTCCCCGCAAGGCGACGTACAAGACTTAGGGGGAGAATGATGGATAAGCCCTTGTACCGTGGTCTTTGTGGGGCTGGTCTTTGTACTAGGGTGCACATGGTCCTTGTGTCAAGGACAGGTTGTTAGGATAGGGTCAAGGACTGTCTGTTAGGATAAGGTCAAGGACTGTCTTTTAGGATAGGGTCAAGGACAACATCTTAGACTAGCATCTAGAATATGCTTGGCTGGCTAGTAGCCTATAAATATGTACCCCAACCCCTCAGATTGGTATGGCATTGTGTGAGAAAAAAACCAACGAAAATTGGCCCAACTCTCCTAGTGTCATCCACTATCAATACTCAGGCTGAAACTGCTCTCAATGACTTCCCCTTGTTCTGTATCTACTCTTCTTTCGTGAAGACGTCTGCCCCTCTTTGTTACAGAAAAATAATACTCCTAATTGGTACGTTGACTCTGTTACAGATCGAGCAGGCCTTCTCCAACGGAAAAGCAAAGCCTCCTCAGCCCCCAAAAAGAAGATCAGCATTAACAAATGGAATGTCGAACCGAATTTCTAGTGTTAGTTAAACCAGCAGTAAAAGAAGATCAGCATTAAGAAAAGGCAGTCGGCACTTGAAACAGTTCAAGGCAAGCTAAACCAGCACTAATTTATCCATGCAATCATTGGTTGAGCACTGGATTAAGTTAAGCTGCTGGCAAGGCTGACTTGTGTGGCATAGGCTTTTTTTTTTTGGGGTTTGGATATTAAAAAAGAGAAGAAGTAAGGATCCGGTTCATGTACACGCCCAAGTCGTCTGAAGAACGCTGCCGCTGGTCCTTTTCGCGTCGCCGGTCAGTCAGATCCGACGCTGCTACGTACGTTCGCTTCAGCCAAAGCACGCCTGCGGTGAATCGTGTTCCAAGCGTACCAACCGGTGTTGCGTGTGCTGCTTTCTTGGGTTGGAGAAAATTGGACGGCCGAGGGGTGGTGAAGTGAAGTGGAGTGGAGTGGAGACGAGTGAAGTGAAATGGAATCAAACAATCTAGCGGCGGCGGCACGCACCAGAGGACGCTGATTGGATTGGGCGGCGGCGTGCACGAAGCTAGCAACGCACCAGCTAACTCATGGTTTATAATAGTCAATGTTTTAAACAACACGATATAACAAATAAATAAATAAATTATATTCGATGTTTTAAATAGCGCACCATAGAGACCCTAATAACGGGAAACTCAATGTGTAGTCGGAGCTACATTCGAAAATTGAAAATCATATTTCAAAGTTGCAATTTTTTTTTCAAGAAAACTAGGATGTATTCTATCAATGTGTGAAATCTCAACTCAAAATAATTCATATTTCGGGATACGCAAAACTAACAAAATCTAAGGATTTTGGTGCACTATTAGTACTTTCGGATTTAGATTTTGTCATTTTCCGCACAACCCAAATAGAACATAGTTCATTTCGATATTTTGCATGTCGATATAAGATAATAGTATCTACATCCAATTTTTTTGTTTTTTACTCCAAAATATGTTTTTTCTTAATTATTTTTAAAAAGTCTACATGTAGCCCGAGCTTGGTATCGTTGCACTCTATTTTTTTTTTGAAAAAGGTAGCCCAGCCTCTGCATCAGGCTGATGCACACGACTTTTATTGAGAATAAAAATCATCCAGAATTCATCTTACAACCAGAACCACTGACAAAGAGTCTCAACACATCCTAGACAGAAAACTACTGTTATAAATAGACAAATCATCTCGAAGACATCCACCTAACCCCATCAACATGAAGCTATCCATGACGTAGACGTCTGTTATGCAACCATCCACCCTTGCTGAAGATAGCCTGAATGACCGCCATCAGCCGAGTGCATCCACCATCCAAACGCACACGTTGGTCTTCCGGAAGAAGGTGAGACCATAGGTGCATCCAATAATTGGCCAGATGAATAACCTGCAAAAAATTTCCGGCTTTCTCATTGTTAAAAACAACTCCATTCATGTGATTCCAAACAACCCAAAGTAAAGCTTATACTCCTATGTGTATAAGTGCTTTCGTAGATTTATCTACCCCATATAACCAATTGCCAAACATAGAGGTAATAGAAGATGGAGGTGAAATGCTAAAAGTAAAATGCACCAGCCTCTAAAACTTTTTAACAAAATCACATGATATAAATAAGTGATCAACGGTTTCAAGATCCCCGCAGAACACCCATTTTTGACAAACAACACAATTCCTCTTAGCCAAATTATTTTTTGTCAGCAATTCTTTCCTAGATAGAAACCACATAGAAATCTTAATCTTAAGAGGCACCTTTAATTTCCACAAATACTTTTTTAGAAATCTAACATCCTCACTCATCAGATCAGCGTAAAAAGATATGACTGAAAAAATCCCAGAATTAGTGAGAGTCCAACGACAATTATCCTGATTATCCGATAAAGAGACATCCATGAGTCTTTCTATAAGATGTAACCATCTCTCCCATTTATCCCCAGTAAGAGAGCGCCGAAATTGTAAATTAGGTGGTAATTGACCCAACACACAAGAGACCAAGACATTTTTATTACTCACAATTGAGTATAACGAAGGATATTGAGTTGCTAGTGGCGATTCCCCTAGCCAACAATCCTCCCAAAATCTAATTCTCTCACCTATAGCACACTATAGCATAGCTATCTACCAAATGATGTGCAATCTTTCTTATAGCATGGTATAGAGTGATACAGCGGCACATTGGGGTGAGTATATGTAATAACTGAATATAGTATGTGCAAAAGTAGTGGATCCATGATATATTATGTTCGCGGTGATTATACTAAGAATGCTACTAAATAACAAGCATATATTGTCAACATATCTTTAACTTATTATTCCATCCACTAGGATACATTTCACTATAGAAAAAAAATCACGCAAATTGTTCAATTTATAATCTAGAAGTTTTTATATATTTTCTTACATTATCATACACGACATATCTCTATTAAGATATGTGTAAGGCTGTATTCTTTAACATATCTACCAATACATTTATAATATTAAAACATAGAAGAAAATTCAAGCAATAATATCCAAAGGCACTAAACAACTCGTCAACTGTAAAAAAGAAAATCAAGGAGGCGTGTTTTTGTTTGTTTTAGCATTTCAAATGGTTTGTATATTGTTAAAAGTAATTCTCAGAAGGTACAAAACTTTTGTGCAACTCACGTATGTTTCCAATGATATCCATTTCAACTATATAATTGAAAATAATTAGGATTTGTTTTTATGGTTAGAAATGCTAACTAAGTAGTATACAACATAAATTTGTTAAAACCACAATGTGACTAAAAAAATTAGAAAGTATAAAAGTTCATTATAATTATTATCAATTTACTTCTAATTTTATAAGGATGGTGTAATCCTTCTTGGAAACATCATTAACAGCACTGTCCATCGCCGCGGCTAGAATGAAAGGAACCTACTCACAAAACAGTGTTTGCAAGGATTGCTTTCTCGTCATGTTAATTGTTTGTTACTGTAAGTTTTTTTACTGGCCATTGTGTTCTATTTTAATCTTGCAACCGCCAAAGTTATGACGACGAGAAGAGGAAGAGAGGAAAGAACGTGATGCCGAAAACAGGAGGAAAGAAGAAAAGGAGTTGTAGCAGTAGCAACAGAAGAGTAAAGAAGGGGAGGATTTGATATTTTTGGTCTTCATTAATTTTGCACGAACATTCTTGTCACTATCGTCCGGTTTCTTTAACATTGAATACTGGTTTGCTGCTCTTTTTGGCCTATCAAGATTGCTTTAATAGGCTCTTTTTCAGCCTCTTTTATAACTGTTGGGCTGTACCTAATGCCGACTTTCTCTTGTCATGAAGAGAGTGTCGAACACATTGAAATTTGCGAGGGCTTGTTCCCAATCCAAGTGTACAAAGCTGGAGCCACGCTAAAATTTCTTTCTTAGTTTTGTAATGTGGGTTCCACTATCTAGAGGAGTTTTGTAATATGTGTTTCCACCAACCTTAATTAACCCTTCCAGCCAGCGGTACTATTACCGGCTGCTAGCAGCTGTCGATGTTCTGGAGGTTGTTGGTGGCCTGCATGTTGAAGTGGACCACACGTTCGTAGGAGACCCCAAGAGGAAGGTATGATTCCACGTAGCGGTATCTTCCACCAATTATAGAATCAGGGTTATGAATCCAGTACGACTCCGAAGTCTTTAAGTAGATTGCTTGTTGTCTAGCGTTTCAACAAGCGTGGACCTGCACTCAAACATAAACTCTCTCTTACTACCAACTTTTCGATAAGGTTGTCAATCTTTCCGTCTTGCTGAACACTAGAGAGTTAATTGTATCGAATGGTTGGAGAAGATTTCATTAAAAAAAACAGAGAGAAAGTGATGATGAAAAACAAGTAATAAGGTTGTAATCAATGAGAAAAATAGGACTGGGGGCCATAGTTTATGTAGTGGTGTCTCTCCTAAGAACAATAACATACCGGGTAAGCAAATTACAGCTGGTGAAAGTGCAATATGGTCAACTAGAGGGGGAGGGGGTGAATAGGTGACTACCAATTTTTATTCTTTTCCTTTTTATATTGGGCTAAACAAGTAAAGCATGAGGTTGTCTAGATGTGCAACTAGGTGAACAACCTATGTGATACAATACAAAGTACGCAACGGAAGCAATATGTAAAGTAGCAAGATAAGCCACAAGTGTAAACAAGAAGACAAGGATATATTTCCCGTAGTTCCTTTCCAAGGGAAGTACGTCTACGTTGGAAAGGTGGGGAGCAACCTAGACGCTCCTCAATAGCACGGATGTGCACACCTTATTCTCCTTGAGCTTCTCTGGTGAGGGAAATTCTTGTTTCCACTATGAGGTCAACTTGAAGGCGTTGACCAAACCTTTACACAAGGTTGAGGCGTCTCCACAAGATTGATGGAGGCTCTCAATCAATCTGAAGCTTCTTGCAACAAGGTGAAAGCTCCAAACACAAGTTCTATTAGGGTTTCTAGGACCCAAGTAGGTTTCGGGATTTACTAGGATGTGGTGGATGGATTTGCAATTCCTTTGGTGGAATCATGGATCTAGGTCTCCTCTAGCTCTCCACAAAGTTTCAGGGTGTTTGGGTGGTTGGAGAGGGAGATCAAAGTACTTGAAGCTCGCATTAATGGCTATGCCAGAGAGAGAGAGAGAGAGTGTGTAAAGCTTGGGAATTTAGGAGAAAGGAGAAGGGCATTAAATACCCCTTCCCAAATCTAGCCGTTGGCGGTTTTCCCACAGCAGTGGTAGTACTGGCGCATCCATTTCTCTAGAGCCAAAATATCTCTCTCCTTCGCCACTGGTTCTGCAGTCCTGGAGGTACCGCCCACCGGTACTATCGGTGGCCTCCGCGATGTGCCAACAGAGCACCTAATTGGCGGAGCCACCACCGGTACGCCACCGGTGAAAATATGCTCGCTGAGAGACTGACGAAGTAGCGGAGGTATCGGTGGGAACACCGGAGGTTCCACCCGCCGGTACTACCGGTGGGTTCCGTCGTAGCCTCCACGATGTACGAACCGAATGGTATTTTGGTGGCGGTACCATCGGTACCACCACCAGATGTCCCCGCCTAGAGCTGTGCTGGGAAGTGCCAGGGAGCGGTACTACTGGTGGTTTCACCGGTACTACCGCCACCTGGGAAACCACTTCCCAGACTTGGTCCTTTGAGCTCTCTGCCTAAGAAAAATAGCCGCGATGCCCCTATGGATATTTTAGGAAATATGGGGCACTTCGCGAGTGATGCAAATGGACCCTGCATATACTTAAACATCGATTAGTCCTTAAATTGTGTTTTCATGAATTATCAAAATGGAAGATGATCTTTCATTCTCCCCCTTTTTGGTAATTGATGACAACACAACAATTTGCAACCCGGGGTCTAAACAACATGGACGGAGCTCCCCCTAGAGTTATGCTCCCTTCATGATGAATGAACCGAGCAAGATAAATATGATAGAAAGGAAAGATAACTTGCTCACAAACACATTAGTGAACCAAAAAAGTACGATAGAAATTAAAACATCGAGGTTCACATGTCTTACACCATGCATGATGAGGTTCACAAATAAGAATATTAAAACACCGAGGTTCACAAATAACCAACTCTCACAAGCACGAAGATATAACATAAATGGCAACGCTTGTGAGAAACCCATGCAAATACCCGATCGCTCCTAAAGATCTCTCTCTCCCCCTTTGGCATCAAGATACCAAAAAGGAGAAAGATCGATACTAGCGTCCCAAGGCTCACTCGGAGAGGTCATCCATGCTTGGAAGACGGGCACTGCAGTTTCCTCATCAGAGCGCTCAATAATGTCTCCCTTTGAATCTCTTGTCTTCCACCTGCCCTAAGTAGTGATGCTGTCCTCCACGGGAGAATCCACGGACTTCCCGGAATCACGGCGAAGCTGCCTACCAGCCTGAACAGCCCTGCGGTGCTTGAGCTCCTTGTCATAGTGCACCTCCCACTGATGTTGCTCAATCTTTTTGTTCACACAGAACACCTTCTTAAGAGCACGAGCCATCCACTTGAATGCACCGTCAAAATGAGGAGGACGAGAGGGCCCGACTTCTTCTTCATCAATCACGACCCTAGGCATTGCCTTTCCCTTGCGAGCAGCTAGAGCGGGATGCACAACGGGCTCGGTGTGATCCTTGATAAGGAGCCGTTTCTCCTTGTGGGAGACCCACGAAGAATCATCAATGGGGTCCTCCGGCTGCGCGGCATCCCAAGCATGCAAGATGATCGTCATGACAATAGGCCCCCATAGCACGCGTTCTTCTGGAACACAATGGCAGACCACAACTCATTCAATATGAAGTCAAGCACATCAAGTTTCTGAGTCAAACCTTGGAGCCTTTTCTCATGGGTAAGAAGCATGAGATTCTTGAGATACCCTTGGATTTTGTCCATATTGCCAACCTTGGGATTGATGGTCTCCCGATAGATGCCAAGCATGATATCATAGGTGGGGTAGAGGCCCTTGGAGAACCCGACGGCATACTTCTTCCATGAGTAGATGGGGTGAGTTGGTCCTTGCTGATAGTCTTCCCAGCGAATGAACTCGAAACCACTCACGGTCATACTCAGGACCGCAACCAAAGGGACCATGATCCGGATAGCCACCAAGAAGAACTCCCACATCGGACCACTTGAGAGTAAACTGCTCGCCTTTTGTCATCCATATGATGTTACACTCAGTTTTGTTGCGAAGGTGAATGGTAGCCAGAAACTCACATACAATCCCTTCATCATAATCTTGTTGCAGCTTCATTATAGGACGGAGACCAAAGGCATCAACGATGGCAAGGGCTTCGGCAAAATAGTCTAGCTTCTTCTCCATATGTTCAAGGAAAATGGCGTGTTGAGTGGCCACATTGTCTTTAGGCTTCCTCATGAGTATCTCCTTATATATATATCTGAGCTTGGAAAAATTGTGGAAACGAGTATCCCATCCTCAAAACTGCAGCATCAAGCGACTCTGCTCAATGAGATAGGTGTTTTCATGCCGAGTAGCAAAGAATACGGCCTCAGACACTTGAGATGCAGACTTTTGTTTCTGAGGGAGGGTCTTCTCTTGAGCAAGGAATCTTGGCTTGCTCTTGGGTTGAGAAGGGTCAAGTGTATCTTCAATTTCATCAACTCGCAGTGTCTTTCTACCCGCCTTCTTCTTGGTACGACCTCCCTTAAGCCACTAGCATCTGAGAATGAAAATAGGAAGAAAGAGCATAAAGAAGAGAAAATGCCCAAATCTTTAATGTGCACAAAATAAAGGAATCAAGAGTAGTGAATAATAGGAAGAATCAATGACGAAATAGGGGCATAAGTACATAGATCCATCCTAAGAATCGACGTAGCTTGTTCCTACTAGTCACAATCGAAATTCTTAGAGTTTGTACTCGTGAATCTCTACTCCATACGCACGAACACAAAGAATCATGGTGTTCCTAGTGCATCTCCATCCGTCAATGAGATGGGAGAGAGAGGGATCCACATACCCGGATCCATGGCGTAGATCGGAGGAGGAAGAAGGTTCATGGAGCCCCCCTAGGAAAGAAGGAGACCTCCCGGCGGTGGAGCGTCCCTTCCCGGCGGCATAGAAGATGGGGGCGGCAGCGGTTTGAGGTGGGAGAGGTTGGGGCGAGTGGGGGAAATGAGATATAATAGATCCCTTCCCCTCGCTCGGCCTATAGTTACCCACAAAAAAATCGCAGTAAGCGGTACTACCGGTGGAAACACCGGAGTTACCGCTCCCTGTACTAGCGGTGCAGCGTGGTACTGGCCCACTGGGCAAAAATTCTGCACCAGCGGTAGTACCGGTGGAGCACCGGTAGTACCGGCGCCACAGCGGAGGTACCGGAGTTTCCACCGAAGGTACCGCTGGGCACAGTTTCTGCGCGCCGAGATCAGGAAAACAAGGGCATCGAGATGGAATTGGGGTTTTGGGAGAGGAGGCTTGGGATAGGAAAATTGTAACTGTCTTACGAGATGCAACAATATACGCAGGTTTGCAAGATGCAACAAAGAAAAGCCGAACTTGCACAATTTTCCAAGAAGGATAGGATATGCACGTGAAAGAACCAAATAAAACCAACTCCTCAAAGAGGAGGTCGGTGGCTGTAGCCACCATGTTTGAGTGTGTACTTTGGCACCGCGAAGATGTATCTTGGTTCCAAAAGTACTACTCACAACGAAGCACAATAAGTCACAAAATAACTAGATATGCAATGAAGAATTGATTTACGCATAATAAAGGAGTGTTCACTCATGAGTTGAGTGACACTCCCCCTATGTACATGCCTACATCTAAACCTAATAGAAAGTACAATAGAGGTATATTTCAAGGTATCAAGTGAAGTTAGACGAATCGATGACATTTACTTCATTCCTCAAAGCTCGAAATCTTGGTTCATCAAGGGCCTTCATGAAGATATCCGCAAGTTGATCCTTGGTTGATACATAGGAGAGATAAATATTGCCCTTCTCAACATGGTCCCGAATAAAGTGATGACGAATCTTGATGTGCTTCGTCTTGGAGTGAAGAACGGGTTTGTAGGCGATCTTGATTGCACTCTCATTGTCACACAGAAGAGGCACTTTGTCAGAAATGACACCATAATCTTTCAAGGTTTGCCTCATCCAAAGCAATTGAGCACAAAAACTTGCCGCGGCGATGTACTCAGCCTTGGTGGTGGAGAGAGCAATGCAATTTTGCTTCTTGGAAGACCAACACACCAAAGAGCGGCCAAGTAATTGGTAACCCCCCGGATGTGGACTTCCTATCCGTCTTCTCCCCCGCATAATCCGCATCCGAATACCCAATGAGCTGAAAACTTGAACCCTTGGGATACCAAAGACCAAAATTTTGGGTATGAACTATATATCGAAAGATTCGTTTAACCGCTTCCAAAAGATTTTTCCTCAAAGAGGCTTGAAACCTAGCACATTTACCAACACTATGCATGATATCCGGTCGAGATGCACAAAGGTAAAGCAAAGAGAAAATCATGGAGCGGTATACCTTTTTATCTACCTCTTTACCATTCGGATCGGGATTCAAGTCAGGAGTTGTGGACATGGGAGTCTACATAGGCTTGGCATCATGCATATTGAACCTTTTGAGCATGTGATGCAGCGCGACCCATCCCACTGGGCATGTCTCACACTCCATCATATGTGAAGTCACCATGGATTCAAAAGGTGAACACATTCCTCTTCTATAACCCACTTTGTACCCCTTTGGATGGTATACTTGAAGGGGTCGTTGCATAGAAAACAAAAATTTTCCTACGCGAGAGACATCCGAAAGGCCAAGATCTAATCTAGGAGACGAAGTGCAACGGGCAAAGAGAGGGTAAAGGAGAACACATACCCTCGAAGACACAAAGCGATACGAGATAAAATATCGTTGTTGGCGTAGTCGTACTCATACCGATTCCGAGAGCGAGAAGATGTGCACCGCAATCCGGCAGTGCCTCCGTGATCGGCCACACGTACGGTTGATGACGACCTCCGTTCCCTCGATCCAGCGGGGAGGCGAAAGTAGATGATCCCTCGGAACTCCAGCAGCACGACGCCGTGGTGTGGTGGAGAAAAACATTGCTCAGGGCTTCGCCAAGCGCACGAACAAGTAGTGGAGCAGCGGCATGAGGGAGGAAGAGATGACACAAGTGTGTGTGTGTGTGGGAGAGGGAGCTCCCACCCCTCCTTTTATAGGAGGGGGGATGGCAGCCACGAATTTTTGGGTGTCTCCACCTCTCCTTCATCATGTGAGTGGAGTCTCCACTCAACCCACTCATTCTTCCATTAATTCCCATTCAAAATCCCAAGGGTTTTCTTATTTTAATATTTGTTAATTCCATTAACAAACATTAACATATAACCCCTTGAGTTAGTTGTTAAATCTATTAGCAACCATTTGATAAGAATCCCCTTGAACTATTTCAAAATTACCCGAAACAATTCCGGTGACTATTTCAATATTCCGCGAAACAATTTCGGTGATGTCCAAACGTTTCTCCGATATTCCGTATCCTCTCAAATGCATCATAGAACCTTAAGTGTGTCACCCTACGGTTCACGAATAACATAGACATGATCGAGACACCTCTCCGATCAATAATCAACAGCGGGATCTGGAGATCCGTGATGACTCCTATATATTCAATGATGACTCTCGTGATCGTGTGAACCATCAACGTCGTGAACTATTCCCTTTGTCTCGCGATATTTTACTTGTCTGAGATTCGATCATTGGTATCAACCATACCTTGTTTAATCTCGTTACCGACAAGTACTCTTTTCTCGTTCCCATGATATAACATCCTTGTGATCATATCACGTGCTTGCAAGCGGTGTCGATGTGATATCACCGAGAGGGGCCAGAGTGTATCTCTCCGTCATTTTGGATGGACAAATCCCACTCTTGATCCATGATCCTCAACTAATAATTTCCAAATACCTAACGGCACCTTTATAGTCACCCTATTATTGTGTGACGTTTGATGACATCAAAGCACCCTTCCGGTATCAGTGATTGACATGATCTCATGGTCTAAGGAATAAGTTACTTCGTATGCAAGATATAACAATATAAACTAAATGACTTGATCGTATTGTTATCTTGATATTGGGTCTATGTTCATCACATCATTCTTCTAATGATATGACCTCGTTATTAACAACATCCAATGTTCATGATCAGGAAACCTTGATCATCTATTAATCAACGAGCTAGTTAAAAGAGAGGCTTTACTAGGAACCATTGTTTTTTATTAAACACACATGTATCAACGTTTCCGGTTAATACAATTCTAGCATGAGAAATAAACATTTATCATAAACAAGGAATAAGATAATAACCACTTTATTATTGCCTCTCTGGCATATTCCCTTCAGTCTCCCACTTGCACTAGAGTCAATAATCTAGTCTGTAAGCATTTAACACATATGGCGTTCCAGTGTTATTACCATGCTTCGCATGCGGTAAACATCATCAAAAAGATCTGAACTGTTCAGATCCTATTGTATTTGCATGTTCTTTGCGTCTACACGCATCACTCATTCTCTAATGAGACGACTTTGTATATATATAGTCAATCGGTGAAAACTTAATTCCTCATCTTAAACCGATGTCACTAACTTTGTGAAAATGTAGTTTCATAGTGTTAGCATTCTTGGAAATTCACCAAGTTCCGGTGATACCTTAATTACTCAGCTTAAACTGATGTTACTAACATTGTGAAAATGTAGCTTCATAGTGTCAGCATTCTTGGAATTTCACCAAGTTCAATAAAGAACTCCTTGACACAAAATACGCTTATTATCAGTTGTCAACACAACGATATACTTTAGCCTTTGTTGTAGTATCTGTCACAATATTTTAATTTTGAAACTCTTTCAAATCCAGCATGGAACTTTCTTCCAGCCTATTGTGCTACCCTCCATCATGTATTTTAATTGAGATAAAATTACTTGAATAAATGACAAGATTATTAGTGTAACATATTACAACTAATATTTTGTCATTACTACATAGGAAAACATATCCTTAGAATTTCTAAAATGACACAAGGATCTCTCCCACTGTTGTCTAATCATCATATGAATTATCCTACTATAACATTTTATAGCATAGGACTCATCTGGTTGTGTACATAGCATGGAAACATGACTTAGAAATCTCAATTTCAATGATGCTCATCATGTGTCAAAACACTTGAATCTTTCTCAATTATTTTCCATGTGACAAGAACTCCTTCTTGTGATTTGGATATTGACTTACTTCAATATTTCATCTATGTAATTTGGCTTCAATTATATCAGGCGCTTCAATCCATCTCTTATAGATATTGATGCCCAATATCTTCTAAGCCTTTCATCAATATGAAAATCTTAACCATGTTAATTTAAAATACATATTTTCCAATCAACCATGTGTCATCTATATAAAGTATTGGAAATATGTCATATCGCTCCCACTTAATTTCTTGTAACTCTACAAGCATCTTTATCGTTCATGATGAAATCAAACTCTTTTGATAACTTCATTAAGGTAAAGATTTCAACTTCGTTATGCTCACTTCAACCATTGAAGTGTGCTTACCTTTCTAGCAACCTTTTGAATTTTACAAAAATCTCAGACTGTGTCAAGTACACATCTTTGATCAAACTTCCTCGAGAGGAGAGTTGGTTTTGTTATTCAACTTCCATATCATAATATGTAACTTTTGCTAGAACTATCCGCAAAGACTAAGCATCACTATGGAAGATCAAAATCTTGTAGTAGTCAACTCTTTGAACTTCGTCGGAAACAACTTTTCGATAAGTACAACTCTCGAAGGATGTAAGAATCCATGTCTTTGTATCTATATAGACCCTTTTGCTATCGTTAGGCATCATGCCTATCAAAATAACTACCAAGTCACATACTTGATATTCATACAAGGATACTATGGCGGATATAATGACTCATAGTCAATATTACGAAGTCAGGGCCCGTCATTTGCTTCCTTTATAAGGTCCAGGTACTTTGTTGTCAAAACAACACTTTATTCTTAAACCACAAGTTGGTCTAAGTACAAAGTTTTTGGACTTTTGTGGTTCAGTACGCAAACTCATCCGAAGTATCTACAACAGATGTAGTGTCTTCTACTTTGTCAAAATAGCAAACCCCAGAACAACATCCAGTGCCGCGCTACTCTTGACATGATAACTAAGATTCTCTAATCTTTTTGAGTTTGTACCGTGCTCCCACTCACTTGTTTCGCAAGAAGTAGTTTCTCGAGAAATCAACCCTTTTTGAAAAACAACATTTGTCTTTGGTCGGTGATAGGAGAAATACCCAATGTATTCTTTAGAATAACCTTATAAACATATATTTATCCCATTTTGGTTGTAAACATTTTACACATGCTATGTATACCAAAACTTAAGAAAATTACAATTCGGGTCACTACCCAAACCATATCTTATATGTTGTCAATTTCAACGGATCATGATGGTGCTCTTTTCCGTGGAAAAACGGTTGTCACTAATGTATAAACTACAAAATTATAATGGCATTTTTATTAATCTTACCATGTCCAACAAGGTTTGATTTTGTCTCTCGAGCACTCCAAACTAAAGTGGGGTAATTCGAGTAATATAAGTTGTAGAACAATTCTGCAACTTCTCGGATGTTTTGCTAAACTTGTAACTCAAACTTTATCCTTTATGATCCAATCATAAATACTTGATTATCTTGTTACATTGATTTTTTACTTCATATTAACAACCTTTTGAACCAATTCAAAATGTCAAACTCCATTCTCTTTAAATAGATATACTCACATATCTACTCAAATTATCGACATAGTTTTATGAAGAAAAAATTAATCCACCATACATGACTACACATAATAGACTATATACATCAATATGTATAATCTCCACTAAATTAGTCTTCCATTCTACTTTGGCCTATGTGTCACATCCCAATTTTGGATTACCTGATAACACAGTTGTTTTGCTAATTGCTTGACAAGTAAACTATGGTTGTGTTTGTTTGAGTGCAACTAAACAAACTAATTATATAAACTTACATGGCTAAGAAATGGAAAGCAAACTTAAAAAGATAGCAAAGCAGTAAACTAAAAATATTCAACATATTGTTCCAATGACCTTGGCAATATTTTATAAAGTAAATATTGATCAAAGGGTTTTCCAAAACTATCTTATGAATCCCATACTTGTTGAATATTATTCCAAGGCCTAAATTAAGAAAGAGGAAACACTTAATTAATTTCCCTAAAAGATTATCAGGAAAAAGAGGCTTTCTTAGATGCTTCACCAAAATCTTATCAAATGTTTTTCCAACCTTGCAAGCTTAAAAACAAAAGGATTGGAGAGCATTGACTTGCTACCCCTAGTCACATAAATATTTTGGCAAAGCATTGTTAAAGAAAAGCCAAGTGCCTTATTAAATTGAATTTCCAATATTTCCAGAAACAGGAAACTCAAACAAGTTACTATTGGAAACTTTCTTCAAATGATCTGAAATTAATACCAGTGCTTCCTTATATCAAATAAGGAACACACACAAGAGGAGACCAAAAAACTGAATCAATTAAAGTCCTGAAAACATGAGTTTTCTCCACAGCAACAATTGGAATTTTGAACAAGTTTGTTCTACAAACTTTTTCAAAATGCCATGAAATAAATACCACATGCTCTATATCATAAAAAGGATGAAAACCAAAAGGGCACAATTTTTTGAATTGATTAAGTTGCCAAAAACCCCTGTTTTCTAGACATCACCTTTCTGAAATTTGAACAAGTTTGTTCTATGAAGTAACTCAAAATGACTTGAATTTTCTACCACACAAGGAACACACCAAATAAGGAATGTGTGCCAAAAATTATCATTTTTGGAAGCTCCTAAGTAGTCTAATAAATTCAATGTCCATTTATGTAAGAATTGAAATTTGAACAACTTTGAACTATCAAGTTTATGCAATTGAGCCAAATTTCACAGATGTTGTACATCTCAACTAATAAGAATTTTGGGCAAAAGAATTTTAAATTTTGACTTTGTTTTCCTAGTGAAAACCACATTTTTCAGAGAAGAAAAGGACCTATTTGTAAATAGCCAAAGACCAAATTGTAATCCGAGTCATCTTCTTCCTAGCTCCTCTGTAGCAGCAGTCCCCTACACCATTTCCTTTGAGTGGAAGGTTTTGAGGTGGATAAGAACCCCCCCATGTGCTCTTGTCTGCTATCTGCCCCTCTCTCTCCCCTCAAGCTTCCTCACTCTCTCTCTCTCTGAAAAATCCCCAACCGAAACCCTAGCTATTAGCTCGCCGTCGATCGGCCGTTTCCGAGCTCGCCGCCGGCCGCCGTGGTTCCCATCCTCTCCACCTCGTCTTGCTGAGCACCCCTGCTGAAGGAATCATGGAGAAACGACTCGAGGAGGCCGCGCCGTCCGATTTCGTCTCCGAGCCCGGCGCACTCCGGCGAGCTATCGCCGTCGCATTGCTCCTCCTCCGACCTCACCGAGCTCTCCATCGCGTCTAGGGTGAGCACGCGGACCTCACGGTTCCTTTTTCCCTCTCCCTCTCCCTCTAAATCTCCGCCGCGCCTAGCTCGCTTTCCGGCCACCGTGCGCCACCGTCGCCGCCGCTCTCCGGTGACCTCCCCGGAAACGAGACCACACTCTTTTAGTCGCCCGCATCGAGTACGACTCGTAGATGGTTTGGAATCGTAAAATGGTAAACGGAATCGCTCGATTTTGGCTCGCCGGAGTCGTTCCCGCCAGCGATGACGTCGCGCTGACGCCAGCGCCTTGACCCCGCGCTGGGCAGGTCAAACCTGCACGTGTGGGCCGCGTCTGCCGCGTGGCCGCCTGGCCCGCGGGTCAGCGGCTACGGCTAGATCCGCCCCGCGGTAAAGCTAGATCTGGCCAGCCCAAAAGTGGATCTGGCCCATCCACCCTAGTTTTTCCATTTAATTTTCACAGAATGGTACATGTTTACTTTTGGACTTAAAGACCTACCTAAAATATGAATTTGACCAAGACAAAAATTCACAGTTGTAAAGAAACAAAATCTAAACCACCTCCAATTTGTAGATCTACATTTGGATGAATATTTTAGAAATGAAAAATGTTTTGGCAACAGGTACCAGAAACAGAAAAATAAGCACCATTTTAATTTCACAACTCAGAATGAGGTGTATCCAATCGCATTGGAAAGCCCTTGAAATTTCCTAACAGGATCAATTAACCTTGCTTCCAAATTCCTAATATTTTTGAAATGGCATGCAATTTTGTAAAACACCAGAGAGCACTTTGGTGATTTTTATAAAATTATTAAAAATGATTTTTGATGCAAACTCAATTGGGTGGTCTTGTATATGTTTAGGGCTACCCAAACCTAGATGGGTTTAATTTTTAGAGCATCATAGAAAATTTGGTGGACAGATCCTTAAATTGCTTGTTTCTGCCATTCTGGCATTTTAGGTATTTAAATTGAGTGATTATATTTTTGTGTTGCAATATTGTTTTCTAGCATGTACAAGTTGTGTGAACTTGTTTTCTAAGGTTTACTTAGCCATTTTAGCATGTTAGATTGTGTGGACTTGAGTTGAGAAGAAATAGGATTTTTGTTAGTAGCATATGTTTTATCTCTAGTTTATACTTGCATAGAATTTTTGAGTGATAAATTATGTGCAAGCACTTGGATTGTTGATTGAATCCAGTACCATGTTGGTACTTATTTTGTGTTGGTATCGCCTCTGCTTGCTTGCATTTGAGTTGGTAGAGAAGCATGAGTAGTTTAGTCATCACTATGCAAATGTTGGAAAAATTCTCTCATGTGTAGAAGTTTTGGCATAAAAATTTGTGGTTGTGTAGCCACATATTTTTGTGTTGTGCTCATAGGACCAGTAGCATTTTCATTATGT
This sequence comes from Alopecurus myosuroides, assembly GCA_028641055.1. NCBI lineage: Eukaryota > Viridiplantae > Streptophyta > Magnoliopsida > Poales > Poaceae > Alopecurus > Alopecurus myosuroides. The sequence goes on from CM054061.1 coordinate 56,290,779, forward strand.
TTTTATGAGTACTTGAACCCTAAAGTTTTCACTTGTGTGGGAATAATAGCATGAGTAACATTACCTTGCTTATGTTAGCATCCTATTATTTTCTACTAGTATTGTTATTGCACTAGATGCTAGTTTAGGCTTTTGTTAATTTTTAGCAAGTATGACCAGAGGCCTTGTGACCTCTTAATGCTTTGTTATGCTAGTGGAACACCCACTGGTATCATTTCATTTTTGGAGGAAACATTATTTCCCCCACACTAGATGTGTTTCTTTTATATAGTTCTATAACTAATAAGTGCCTAGTATTTTTGCCTTGGGATTTTAAGTGCTAAAGGAAAATGTGTATGCTTATGTTTGTAAGTGGTTGTAATCATGTGTGGCTTGCTAGGAAAATCCATCTTTGGAGTGTTGTTTGATTCCTCTAGTAATGCCCTTTTTATTACCACTAGTATGTAGGAGTTGCCCTGCAAATTGATGCATTGTTTTATTTAAATGGGATATTTTGTTATAGCAAGTATAGATGTTTTTCACTCCTGTTTTTATGACATGGACCCTCTGGTTGTATTTCAATTACTTGATTGAAATCATCCATTGGTTCTTCATGTTTGAGCAGTACTAGTTTCCCTAGCATTTTTGTATTGACTTATTTTTTCTGCCAACTTGTGTTTGGTAGATAGTTGTGTATCCTAGCATGAGGACATGTTTTCATTTCCCATTATGATAACATGGTTCCTTGTTTGCATTTTATTACTTTACTTGTTATGCATGATTGCATAGCAAACCCTTAGTAGAAGCATGTCTATAGGATTCCTCCTTTTTAGTCATTGTTTCTATTGTTCTCACTATGAGAATTGTGTGTTTTGTGATGAGTCTATTACCTTGCTACACTTGTGTAGGATCACTGATTTGTACAAGTAACTTTTTCAAATCATGTGCCTTATTTATTCTTGGTGTGAATTTAGGCTTAGTAGGATAGCTATTTTTTTTTCTTTTTATGGTTTGGTGGATAGACCCATTGCCATGATTATTATTGTGCATGTTTTATATACTTTTAGTAGTCTCACCCTTGTGAAACTAAGTGTATTTTGGGTTTATTAATATCTTGGTATGAGAGTGGCACACCCACTGAATCCATGATATTAAGGTTGTGAGATATGTTCCTCCAACCTTAAGCTGTCTTATTAAATGGCATTTCTGCCAAGTGTGTTTGTTTGATTGTTTGCTCCATTAATAATTGTGTGATTGGTTATTATTAGTTTCCTTGCTGTATGTATTGTTATGTATGGTTGCTTGCCTTGATTGGTTCTGAATGTGTGTCCTTTATTCTCTTTACGACGTTAGAAAACAAAGAGGAAGGGAGTGTCGTGAAGCTCTGTTCCAAGTTCCAGTCACTCCAAAACCAGGGACACAAGGAGTTACCAGGCAAGCCATCCTGATGCTTGCTGATACAATACTTATCATTATCTATCATGCATGTTTTACCTCTGAAGTTTTACCAAAACTTGATTATCAAAACTATTTTTTGATGTGGCTATTACTACTATACTAGTATATAGGTTACTATTATGCCAGTAGTTAAACTTGGTAATACCAAGCCCATAAGCCACCATATGGTATTTATTACCATCAAATATACTAGTCCCTAAGTGGACACCCTAAAATTGTGATTCTACAAAACAAAGGCTTTACGGAAAAACCCGGAGAAAAGGCGGATCCTTATTCTCCGGAGGAATGTGGAAGTGGTCATTTTTGAGAAATTGGTGTTTTAAAAAATGACACATAACCTAGTCTTTGCCAGACAACCTTTACCGTACTGCCACTCTACCCCTATATGGGTATGGGGCCTATCTAGATGCTTGAACTTGTTAGTGTATGCTTTATTCCAAAGTGCTATAGAGGAGCGGATTCTCTGAACCGAAGTGTCGCCAGGAGAGGGAAACGGGACATACACAGTGTGGGATTAATTTTCCCTCCGGATGTGACAGCTGGGCCTCCTGGCTAGGCAGGGCGGGTCCTGATGCCGGGGAGACAACCCATCTGAAGGAATGAGCATATACTAGCTTGTGTCAGAGTGGACAGTTAGGATCAAATTCTCTGGTGCTTGCATATCGCTGTGACGATCCATGGGTGGTCCATGGCAGAGTTCTGTATCTGGTGGATGTGTACACCTCTGCAGAGTACAACTTTTTCGAAGAAGCCGCGTCCTCGGATATGGACAGTTGAATGGCCATGTAGCTAGCATTGTGTCAATGTTTTCAAAATAGGAAGTTTTTGAAAAGGAATTTTTGAAGGGAAGTGTTGAACTTGTGAAGTTCGGAAAGGAAGGAAAACGTATACCGTGGAGGTATCGTGGATGATGAAAAGCCAGATGTTGTTATACAAAACAAAGTGTTTTGCAAAGAAAACCTTTTCTACTCTAAGCAAGAATTCTGGAAACTGATTCCAAGAAGTTTTGCAAAGAGAAAATATTCTTTAACAAAGTTTTACAAAACCTCTTGTACATGTGATATCGACAAGAGAAATAAAACTATATTATTTTCTTCTGAAGTATCTTCTTCAACGAAGATACAGATTAACCAACTGCAACTGTGGTGTCATCGTATATGAACACCATTGATAGTGAACCCTATTTATAGCCTACCTATTCCACCATATAAGCATATTTGCATGTTTGGTAAGTCACATGATGGATGTCTTGCTGAGTACATTCAAATGTACTCATTATGGTTTCGCCCCTGGTATCTACTTGCCAGACTTTGAGAAGGAGCCTCCGAAGAAGATCTATGAAGAGAAGTACGGAGCTGACGGCTTTGCGAACTAGGATCGTCTCCAGGTCAGCAGCCTGTAGGTTAAGGCGTGACTTGGGCTCATCTACGTTGTGTTTTTAATTGTCTTCCGCTGTGTTTGATAAGTTTCCTGCCCTACGTGGCAGTTGTGTTAAACTTGATCATGTGATCATGTAATACCTTTATGTATTCGTGTAATGGATGATGTATTTCTGTGTGCCAACTGTGTATGTTGTTCACGACTGATCTTTCTGGGATCGTGAATGTATGCATACGGAGGGTTTCAGACTGCCGGTCTGGGGTCCTTACAGAGTTGGTATTAGAGCTATCCTGACCTTAGGAGACCTTAGTTAGCATGGGCGTCAGATAGGAAAGAAAAGTATTTTTGAGTAAAAACCTATTTACTATCTACATTATTTTTATCTAAGGGAATTTTAGTATATTTTCCCTCCTTATTATCTTATCAAAAGATTCTAAAGGCATATCTCTCTCGGTTAAGAGTTTATTTCTTACTTGTTTGCAACTGCTCCGCTCTGTTTTTGAAACATCTCTCGTCTTTGAAGTTTTCTGTTCAGAAAATAGTTGGGGTTTCAAAAACAAATTGTTGCATATTCTTACCTCTCTCAGTTAAAAGTTTTATCAAAACTTTACTTCTACTATCTTGTTTCCATCTAAAAACTTGTATACTTGACGATGTCCCGAGAAGACCAAAATAATTGCCTAGCTCTACAGTGATGATGGTCAGAAGTAGATATAGTTCTTCAGCCACTTCTAGGATTTTTGGATCAGTCTAGTTTGGAGTAATTTAGCGATGATTCCATTAGTCGCCTCCCCCGACGTAGCTCCAATGGATCCTTGCTTGTGTGTTATGGCTTGCTTATGTGTGTCCGTAGGACTTTGTGCTATTGTGTGGTGTAGAATGTGGTTCATCTAGGCCTCTATATGTTTGTGGGGTGCTCAAAATTTGCAAATTTGTGATTGCCCCGCTCTTGTTTTTGAATCGCCCCTTGTTAGGTTTTTGCAAGAAAAAATGTTTGTATAATATTCAAAAACAAGAATTTGTTGCTTAGACTTATACTGGTTTTCGCTTCATCTTGCGACCCGTCGTGAACCACCACCATCTCCCCCACAATCAATGAAAGCACCGTTGGACCTAAATAGAGGACCATCAAGCCACACGAGCTGATAGCGTTGCTACCAGTGATGCACTCCAACAACGAACGCCCTCAAAGAAGAAAAGGCGTGAATGCACCAACCACTACTGACCAAAACCTCTATGTTTGTTTGTTTGCAAAAGACTCTTTGTACCCTGTTGGCTAAATGTCGCACCTTTTTATGTTCCATTTTAAAAGACCAAACAAGAGAAATCCCCTTTTAAAAATTTATATACCTCCCTCCTCTGGAGAAAGGTGCAAAAGAAGTCTTCACATGCCATGATGCGCAACCCCCTCAAAAGCCAATCCGAAGAGCACGATTCAATATTCGACGTATGACGCTAGTCGTATCTTGTCGGACAAACATGATTAAATAGAAAGCTAACAAGACTAACATGCTTTGCCTAATCTTAGGTTGACACCTAACCAAAGCATGCAAACTACTGACAACTCTTTCTAAACCAAGGAATTAAGTGACTTACGACACCTTTTAATCTAGTTGGTAAAAAGGAGAAGTCACGAGAAAATAAAATGATGACCTATTCGATTACTAGTCAATAGGATATCATGTGTATCTACGTTGGAAACCAAATCTTAGTAGACATTGTAGGTACTATGAGATTCGGGGTTTAGAAATTAAGTGAACGATGGAATGGTTATGATAGATCTAGAGAACAACAGTTTTCCTGTCTTTGCTTCTTTGTGTGCTCTTGATTGAAATAAATTTGTGTTTTGTTCAATCTTGCTTCCTAACTTATATGGAGTTGTTAGGACTTGTTATTATGTTGATTTCTTACAATAAATCTACCCTAGAAAGTGTGTGCATGATTGGAGACTCGAATAAAAATGAAAGAGCATTTGTTACCTTCTAGTTTATTTGGAAGTATTGTGAGAACTAGATCTGTGTATACTTTCTTAGTAGATTTTGTGCTATGTTTTTCTTTGAGTCCAGTACCATTTAGGTACTGTTATTTTGATGCTTGTACCTCGGTTATCTTGCATGTCTCTTAATAGTAAAGCATGTGTAAGCATTGCTATCAATATGCACTAGTATTGTTTCACTAGATTAATTAGCCTTATATTTTTATCTTGTATGAAAAGTTTTTCATGAGTAACCAGAGGCTTAGTACCTAGTTTTCCTTGCTATTAGTAGGCCATAGTCCACTGGTCCCATTGCATTTTGGCTTGAGGATGAAAATCCCCAACCATACACATGTGTGAAAATAGCATGTTTCACTATGTGATTGATTTCTATTTTCCACCATGGAAAATATAATTGTTTCTTTTCACTTATGCAAGTGAGAAGTTTATTTCTTATTAGTAAAGACTAATATGTTTAGGTGTGATCCTTTTGTTAGCATAATATTCCTTAGGGGTATCATGTTAATAAATGTTTCACTATCGGGTGCTAAAATTAAATTGTTCGCAAATAAAATAAATTCCTCTTGATTGGTAGATTGTTTGTGAATAATTTTAAATTGAGTGTATGGATTTTTGAAAAGGTTTAGATAACTTTTCATTAATTGCATAGCTAATGGTTGTGTGAGTTATACCTTGCTTGTTTGCTAGTAATTGGTTAAAGAAAACATAAATTGCTAAAAGAAATTTATGCATGCTAAATGGTTGATTCATAGAATTACTTTGGTGTTTGTGCTTACTAACATGAGTAGGATTGGTGTACTGTTATTAGGTACACTTATATTCATGACTTGCTTGTTTAAGTTTAAACATCAGGATAGCATTGTTTGCTTCTCTAGAGTGAAACTAGTTTCACCACTAGAAAATGGTGATTTTTGCTCTAGTATTACTCTCTTTTATTTTATGAGTATATGTGTTGATATAGCATGTTTAGGAAGTTATTACTTCTGTTATCATGCCATGAATTATTTAGTTTCATGTTCTATGGTTATAGGATATGATTATCTCTTATAGCATGCTGGTGTAGATTTTTCATACTAGTGTGTTATTTGTGCAGTCCTGTTTTTTTATGCCTGTGTAATAGGAGTTTTATCTTGTGTGAAGATGGCATTTTAGAGTATCTTTATGATTGGATTAATTGGTTTTTAGCTACTGGTTGTTTGATAATTGTTCATGATTGATGGATTCCAAAACCTCTAATAAACAATAACCTAGTGAATAAATAGTCTATTCATCTGTGGTGTTGTTTGCTTGCTTATTGGATTTTGTTAAATGTTTTACTTTAGCATGAGTTTATACTTGTGTTATGATTGTGCTTAAGAGTATCTTATGAAACTAAAACATCCAACAAAAATCATGAACGTATTAAGTGATACTTGCTTGTGGTGAGTAATACCCGCTGCCATGGGTATTATTCTGTCTGTTTGTTTTACCTTAGCAACCTAACCTTTGCACCCACAAGCTATATTTTTAGCTTCCTATATACCTTGTTATGAGAGTGGTACACCACTCCATATGTGGTATGTAAGATGTGGGATATATCTAGGAACTCATGTAATAATTAACGGTACGTTTCCAGGTAGTTCTGCACTAACCTTAATTTTGTAGTGACGTTATCAGAAATTTTAAAAATTGGCGGTTGAGTAAATTGGTAATTGGAGATTTTTTTTTTTGAAGACGGGTGTTTGGATCTAAGGTTTTGAGTATGACACCCAACTTTGCTAATTTAGGGGATTACCCCGCCTCCCAAGAAAAATCAAAGGGGGGAAGCACCTGCACTCCAACACTAACATTGTGTTTGTTGGCCCTCCCTTAGTCCTCGCTTGCGAATCTCGGGGACGAGATTCTTTTTAAGGGGGGAAGACCCTGTCACATCCCAATTTTGGATTACCTGATAACACAGTTGTTTTGCTAATTGCTTGAAAAGTAAACTATGGTTGTGTTTGTTTGAGTGCAACTAAACAAACTAATTATATAAACTTACATGGCTAAGAAATGGAAAGCAAACTTAAAAAGATAGCAAAGCAGTAAACTAAAAATATTCAACATATTGTTCCAATGACCTTGGAAATATTTTATAAAGTAAATATTGATCAAAGAGTTTTCCAAAACTATCTTATGAATCCCATACTTGTTGAATATTATTCCAAGGCCTAAATTAAGAAAGAGGAAACACTTAATTAATTTCCCTAAAAGATTATCAGGAAAAAGAGGCTTTCTTAGATGCTTCACCAAAATCTTATCAAATGTTTTTCCAACCTTGCAAGCTTAAAAACAAAAGGATTGGAGAGCATTGACTTGCTATCCCTAGTCACATAAATATTTTGGCAAAGCATTGTTAAAGAAAAGCCAAGTGCCTTATTAAATTGAATTTCCAATATTTCCAGAAAACAGGAAACTCAAACAAGTTACTATTGGAAACTTTCTTAAAATGATCTGAAATTAATACCAGTGCTTCCTTATATCAAATAAGGAACACACACAAGAGGAGACCAAAAAATTGAATCAATCAAAGTCCTGAAAACATGATTTTTCTCCACAGCAACAATTGGAATTTTGAACAAGTTTGTTCTACAAACTTTTTCAAAATTCCATGAAATAAATACCACATACTCTATATCATAAATAAGGATGAAAACCAAAAGGGCACAAGTTTTTGAATTGATTAAGTTGCCAAAAACCCCTGTTTTCTAGACAGCACCTTTTTGAAATTTGAACAAGTTTGTTCTATAAAGTAACTCAAAATGACTTGAATTTTCTACCACACAAGGAACACACCAAATAAGGAATGTGTGCCAAAAATTATCATTTTTGGAAGCTCCTAAGTAGTCTAATAAATTCAATGTCCATTTATGTAAGAATTGAAATTTGAACAACTTGAACTATCAAGTTTATGCAATTGAGCCAATTTTCACATATGTTGTACATATCTACTAATAAGAATTTTGGGCAAAAGGATTTTAAATTTTGACTTTGTTTTCCTAGTGAAAACCACATTTTTCAGAGAAGAAAAGGACCTATTTGTAAATAGCCAAGGACCAAATTGTAATCCGAGTCATCTTCTTCCTAGCTCCTCTGTAGCAGCAGTCCCCTACGCCATTGCTTTCGAGTGGAAGGTTTTCAGGTGGATAAGAACCCCCCCATGTGCTCTTGTCTGCTATCTGCCCCCTCTCTCTCCCCTCAAGCTTCCTCACTCTCTCTCTCTGAAAAATCCCCAACCGAAACCCTAGCTATTAGCTCGCCGTCGATCGGCCGTTTCCGAGCTCGCCGCCGGCCGCCGTGGTTCCCATCCTCTCCGCCTCGTCTTGCTGAGCACCCGTGCTGAAGGAATCGTGGAGAAACGACTCGAGGAGGCCGCGCCGTCCGATTTCGTCTCCGAGCCCGGCGCACTCCGGCGAGCTATCGCCGTCACCTCGCTCCTCCTCCGACCTCACCGAGCTCTCCATCGCGTCTAGTGTGAGCACGCGGACCTCACGGTTCCTTTTTCCCTCTCCCTCTCCCTCTAAATCTCCGCCGCGCCTAGCTCGCTTTCCGGCCACCGTGCGCCACCGTCGCTGCCGCTCTCCGGTGACCTCCCCGGAAACGAGACCACACTCTTTTAGTCGCCCGCATCGAGTACGACTCGTAGATGGTTTGGAATCGTAAAATGGTAAACGGAATCGCTCGATTTTGGCTCGCCGGAGTCGTTCCCGCCGGCGATGACGTCGCGCTGACGCCAGCGCCTTGACCCCGCGCTGGGCAGGTCAAACCTGCACGTGTGGGCCGCGTCTGCCGCGTGGCTGCCTGGCCCGCGGGTCAGCGGCTACGGCTAGATCCGCCCCGCGGTAAAGCTAGATCTGGCCGGCCCAAAAGTGGATCTGGCCCATCCACCCTAGTTTTTCCATTTAATTTTCACATAATGGTACATGTTTACTTTTGGACTTAAATACCTACCTAAAATATGAATTTGACCAAGAAAAAAATTCACAGTTGTAAAGCAACAAAATCTAAACCACCTCCAATTTGTAGATCTACATTTGGATGAATATTTTAGAAATGGAAAATGTTTTGGCAACAGGTACCAGAAACAGAAAAATGAGCACTATTTTAATTTCACAACTCAGAATGAGGTGTATCCAATTGCATTGGAAAGCCCTTGAAATTTCCTAACTGGATCAATTAACCTTGCTTCCAAATTCCTGATATTTTTGAAACGGCATGCAATTTGGTAAAACACCAGAGAGCACTTAGGTGATTTTTATAAAATTATTAAACATGATTTTTGATGCAAACTCAATTGGGTGGTCTTGTATATGTTTAGGGATATCCAAAACTAGATGGGTTTAATTTTTAGAGCATCATAGAAAATTTGGTGGACAGATCCTTAAATTGCTTGTTTCTGCCATTCTGGCATTTTAGGTATTTAAATTGAGTAATTATATTTTTGTGTTGCAATATTGTTTTCTAGCATGTACAAGTTGTGTGAACTTGTTTTCTAAGGTTTACTTAGCCATTTTAGCATGTTATATTGTGTGGACTTGAGTTGAGAATAAATAGGATTTTTGTTAGTAGCATATGTTTTATCTCTAGTTTATACTTGCATAGAATTTTTGAGTGATAAATTATGTGCAAGCACTTGGATTGTTGATTGAATCCAGTACCATGTTGGTACTTATTTTGTGTTGGTATCACCTCTGCTAGCTTGCATTTGATTTGGTAGAGAAGCATGAGTAGTTTAGTCATCACTATGCAAATGTTGGAAAAATTCTCTCATGTGTAGAATTTTTGGCATAAAAATTTGTGGTTGTGTAGCCACATATTTTTGTGTTGTGCTCATAGGACCAGTAGCATTTTTATTATGTTTTTATGAGTACTTTAACCCTAAAGTTTTCACTTGTGTGGGAATAATAGCATGAGTAACATTACCTTGCTTATGTTAGCATCCTATTATTTTCTACTAGTATTGTTATTGCACTAGATGCTAGTTTAGGCTTTTGTTAATTTTTAGCAAGTATGACCAGAGGCCTTGTGACCTCTTAATTCTTTGTTATGCTAGTGGAACACCCACTGGTATCATTGCATTTTTGGAGGAAACATTATTTCCCCCACACTAGATGTGTTTCTTTTATATAGTTCTATAACTAATGAGTGCCTAGTATTTTTGCCTTGGGATTTTAAGTGCTAAAGGAAAATGTGTATGCTTCTGTTTGTAAGTGGTTGTAATAATGTGTGGCTTGCTAGGAAAATCCATCTTTGGAGTGTTGTTTGATTCCTCTAGTAATGCCCTTTTTATTACCACTAGTATGTAGGAGTTGCCCTGCAAATTGATGCATTGTTTTATTTAAATGGGATATTTTGTTATAGCAAGTATAGATGTTTTTCACTCCTGTTTTTATGACATGGAACCTCTGGTTGTATTTCAATTACTTGATTGAAATCATCCATTGGTTCTTCATGTTTGAGCAGTACTAGTTTCCCTAGCATTTTTGTATTGACTTATTTTTCCTGCCAACTTGTGTTTGGTAGATAGTTGTGTATCCTAGCATGAGGACATGTTTCCATTTCCCATTATGATAACATGGTTCCTTGTTTGCATTTTATTACTTTACTTGTTATGCATGCTTGCATAGCAAACCCTTAGTAGAAGCATGTCTATAGGATTCCTCCTTTTTAGTCATTGTTTCTATTGTTCTCACTATGAGAATTGTGTGTTTTGTGATGAGTCTATTACCTTGCTACACTTGTGTAGGCTCACTGATTTGTACAAGTAACTTTTGCAAATCATGTGCCTTATTTATTCTTGGTGTGAATTTAGGCTTAGTAGGATAGCTATTTTTTTTTCTTTTTATGGTTTGGTGGATAGACCCATTGCCATGATTATTATTGTGCATGTTTTATATACTTTTAGTAGTCTCGCCCTTGTGAAACGAAGTGTATTTTGGGTTTATTAATATCTTGGTATGAGAGTGGAACACCCACTGAATCCATGATATTAAGGTTGTGAGATATGTTCCTCCAACCTTAAGCTGTCTTATTAAATGGCATTTCTGCCAAGTGTGTTTGTTTGATTGTTTGCTCCATTAATAATTGTGTGATTGGTTATTATTAGTTTCCTTGCTGTATGTATTGTTATGTATGGTTGCTTGCCTTGATTGGTTCTGAATGTGTGTCCTTTATTCTCTTTACGACGTTAGAAAACAAAGAGGAAGGGAGTGTCGTGAAGCTCTGTTCCAAGTTCCAGTCACTCCAAAACCAGGGACACAAGGAGTTACCAGGCAAGCCATCCTGATGCTTGCTGATACAATACTTATCATTATCTATCATGCATGTTTTACCTCTGAAGTTTTACCAAAACTTGATTATCAAAACTATTTTTTGATGTGGCTATTACTACTATACTAGTATATAGGTTACTATTATGCCAGTAGTTAAACTTGGTAATACCAAGCCCATAAGCCACCATATGGTATTTATTACCATCAAATATACTAGTCCCTAAGTGGACACCCTAAAATTTTGATTCTAAAAAACAAAGCCTTTACGGAAAAACCAGGAGAAAAGGCGGATCCTTGTTCTCCGGAGGAATGTGGAAGTGGTCATTTTTGAGAAATTGGTGTTTTCAAAAATGACACATAACCTAGTCTTCGCCGGACAACCTTTACCGTACTGCCACTCTACCCCTATATGGGTATGGGGCCTATCTAGATGCTTGAACTTGTTAGTGTATGCTTTATTCCAAAGTGCTATAGAGGAGCGGATTCTCTGAACCGAAGTGTCGCCAGGAGAGGGAAACGGGACATACACAATGTGGGATTAATTTTCCCTCCGGATGCGACATCTGGGCCTCCTGGCTAGGCAGGGCGGGTCCTGATGCCGGGGAGACAACCCATCTGAAGGAATGAGCATATACTAGCTTGTGTCAGAGTGGACAGTTAGGATCAAATTCTCTGGTGCTTGCATATCGCTGTGACGATCCATGGGTGGTCCATGGCAGAGTTCTGAATCTGGTGGATGTGTACACCTCTGCAGAGTACAACTTTTTCGAAGAAGCCGCGTCCTCGGATATGGACAGTTGAATGGCCATGTAGCTAGCATTGTGTCAATGTTTTCAAAAGAGGAAGTTTTTGAAAAGGAATTTTTGAAGGGAAGTGTTGAACTTGTGAAGTTCGGAAAGGAAGGAAAACGTATACCGTGGAGGTATCGTCGATGATGAAAAGCCAGATGTTGTTATACAAAACAAAGTGTTTTGCAAAGAAAACCTTTCCTACTCTAAGCAAGAATTCTGGAAACTGATTCCAAGAAGTTTTGCAAAGAGAAAATATTCTTTAACAAAGTTTTACAAAACCTCTTGTACATTTGATATCGACAAGTGAAATAAAACTATATTATTTTCTTCTGAAGTATCTTCTTCAACGAAGATACAGATTAACCAACTGCAACTGTGGTGTCATCGTATATGAACACCATTGATAGTGAACCCTATTTATAGCCTACCTATTCCACCATATAAGCATATTTGCATGTTTGGTAAGTCACATGATGGATGTCTTGCTGAGTACATTCAAATGTACTCATTATGGTTTCGCCCCTGGTATCTACTTGCCAGACTTTGAGAAGGAGCCTCCGAAGAAGATCTATGAAGAGAAGTACGGAGCTGACGGCTTTGCGAACTAGGATCGTCTCCAGGTCAGCAGCCTGTAGGTTAAGGCGTGACTTGGGCTCATCTACGTTGTGTTTTTAATTGTCTTCCGCTGTGTTTGATAAGTTTCCTGCCCTACGTGGCAGTTGTGTTAAACTTGATCATGTGATCATGTAATACCTTTATGTATTCGTGTAATGGATGATGTATTTCTGTGTGCCAACTGTGTATGTTGTTCACGACTGATCTTTCTGGGATCGTGAATGTATGCATACGGAGGGTTTCAGACTGCCGGTCTGGGGTCCTTACAGAGTTGGTATTAGAGCTATCCTGACCTTAGGAGACCTTAGTTAGCATGGGCGTCAGATAGGAAAGAAAAGTATTTTTGAGTAAAAACCTATTTACTATCTACATTATTTTTATCTAAGGGAATTTTAGTATATTTTCCCTCCTTATTATCTTATCAAAAGATTCTAAAGGCATATCTCTCTCGGTTAAGAGTTTATTTCTTACTTGTTTGCAACTGCTCCGCTCTGTTTTTGAAACATCTCTCGTCTTTGAAGTTTTCTGTTCAGAAAATAGTTGGGGTTTCAAAAACAAATTGTTGCATATTCTTACCTCTCTCAGTTAAAAGTTTTATCAAAACCTTACTTCTACTATCTTGTTTCCATCTAAAAACTTGTATACTTGACGATGTCCCGAGAAGACCAAAATAATTGCCTAGCTCTACAGTGATGATGGTCAGAAGTAGATATAGTTCTTCAGCCACTTCTAGGATTTTTGGATCAGTCTAGTTTGGAGTAATTTAGCGATGATTCCATTAGTCGCCTCCCCCGACGTAGCTCCAATGGATCCTTGCTTGTGTGTTATGGCTTGCTTATGTGTGTCCGTAGCACTTTGTGCTATTGTGTGGTGTAGAATGTGGTTCATCTAGGCCTCTATATGTTTGTGGGGTGCTCAAAATTTGCAAATTTGTGATTGCCCCGCTCTTGTTTTTGAATCGCCCCTTGTTAGGTTTTTGCAAGAAAAACATATAGAGGGGTCAGCAGCCTATAGGTTAAGGAGATCTATGAAGAGAAGTACGGAGCTGACGGCTTTGCGAACTAGGATCGTCTCCGGGTCAGCAGCCTATAGGTTAAGGCGTGACTTGGGCTCATCTATGTTGTGTTTTTAATTGTCTTCCGCTGTGTTTGATAAGTTGCCTGCCCTACGTGGCAGTTGTGTTAAACTTTCGTGTAATGGATGATGTATTTCTGTGTGCCAACTGTGTATGTTGTTCACGACTGATCTTTCTGGGATCGTAAATGTATGCATACGGAGGGTTTCAGACTGCCGGTCTGGGGTCCTTACACTATGAACGGAATTCTAGTAATCTGTTGGAAGAGTTCTCACAAGCGTCAATTTATTCAAAACAAAATGACTCCGGGAGTCCATCAATATGGAGTTCCTTCATGTTTTGCTTTCCGATATGAACTAAAATGGTGGTGCCACAATTTAAGTGAAACTCTTTTACGTCTTGCAACGTTTAGCATTTGGTCTTATAGATGTTTACTTTACCAACATGATTTAAATTAACATATCCATCAATTATGGAATATGGTCATAGTTTGAATAATATCATTTGTTCTCACAAAAGACTAGAACAAAATAACAACTTGTTAAGTTCTTAAAATAAATCTTGAATGTTTGGTTCGATACGACAATGAACACAATAACACTTTATTTATGTTCTTGTCATAATCGATTCCACATCTATTACTAATTCTTTTAGGCCCTTGTATTTCTTGCATTGGGTTGCTTTGTATGACAACTCATACCAACCAATGTGGTATCAAAAATACCCAAAAAATACTTTGTTAACTAGTAATACATCTATAACTTGTATATCAAGCATATACTCCTGAGCTGGACTTTTCCAGTTATGTTCTTTTTCTGCCATATATCTTTTTGTAATTCTATTTTTAATACTCCCTTTCCTTTACAGAAGAATCATTCAACATCAAACAATGCTAGTCGTACTAGCTTATTTTCTTTGGAGTGTTAGTCATATACTATCACCCATTGAGTCATACTTTGAGTTTGATTGTTCTACTAATATCACCATATTAATAGTATTATTCTAGATTCCACTCTTAGCAATCTCCAAGTAAGGTAAACGACTTTACCCATACATTTGATCCATCTCATCATAACAATTTTCTGATTAAGCTACTATAGCTCGAAGGAAGGAATTTAGAGGATAATGTTTAGCGCCCAATTTCTTGGAATATTCAAACGCCTAGCATCTTCAATCATTGCATATATTCAAATAATATAAGCATACATTGTCACGCTAAATTATACTCAGTCATGTTGCTACAAATAACTTTCTAGATATGAATATATCTTTCACTTGATTGTTTCTGAAACAACTCTTTTCAGTTCCAAAATCACCTTGATCAACAAAACATTTTTTTGAAGATAAAGTAATATGGAAGCAACCATGACTCTGGATTCTAAGTAGGAATTATTTGCTCTCTAGATCAATCAATCATTAACCATATGGAGCTAGGTAGGAAATACCAAAAATATACAATAGGACTCAATTTTAAATTTCACTAATACGGTACCAATCTTAAATGATTTTTACCAGATCATAACAGTTGTATCTCAATTAACAATCTAAGTGTAAGGTAGTTATGCGGATGCCAATGAATACTACAATTTGTGCAAATTCACTATGATTGGTTGTTTATGATAAATAAGTTCAAGTTAATTCAAAATTATGCCATGAACTCCCACTCAAAAACAACATCCCTCTTAGTCGTCTTTAGTGATTACACGAACCAAATTCCCTACACCAAAACCGATCATCACGTGAGATGATGTAGCATCAAAGGCGAACATCGACATGTTCATCATATCATCAATATGACTCATGCTTTACCTTTCGGTTACGTGTTCCGAGGCCATGTTTGTACATGCTAGGCTCACCAAGTAGAACCGTAGTATTGCGTGTGTTTCAAGGCCATGTCTGTACATGCTAAGCTTGAAAACACCTGTTGTATGCGAACGTTGAGTCTATCACACCCGATCATCACGTGGTGTCTCGAAACGACGAACTTTCTTAACGGTGCATACTTAAGGAAGAACACATTATTATATTGATATTAAGTGAGAGGGATCATCTTATAATGCTATTGTCGCTATCTAAGAGAAACAAGATGCATAAAAGGAATAACATCACATACATCACATGTAAGGATAACGCGATATGATATGGTCCTCCTTGCACTTGATCTCCATCATGTGCATTATGGTATGATCTCCATCATTCCACCGGCGTGGTACCAAGTACCATGGAACCCCAATCTTGATTGTTCATCAATAATAAGGCAACCATATGGATACCTTCCGGTATATAAATAATTTACAAAAGAGATCATCTCATAATCAATTTTTTAACATTGACCATATCACATCACATGCCCAACAAAAACTAGTTAGACGCCTCTAATTTTTTTTTGCATATTTTACGTGGCTTAGGGATTTCGAGGATAGAACCATTCATACCTACGAACATCAACCACAATGTTGATAAACACATTTTTAACAACCCTTCGTAGATTAGATTTTAACTATAGTAGGAGAAACGGACACCCCCTTAGCCACAAGTGAGACAACTCTCGCGTACATAGTACACGTAAACTTAGTCTGGGGCAGCTTCATCCTACTATGCCACTAAGATCATAAAATACTCAAGGAGGCAATAACATGATCATCAACGCCCACATACTCATATGTGTTCTACCCGTACAAAACATCTACGCATAGATCCGACTCTGATACCACTGAAGGGGTCGTTGCATAGAAAACAAAAATTTTCCTACACGAGAGACACTCGAAAGGCCAAGATCTAATCTAGGAGACAAAGTGCAACGGGCAAAGAGAGGGTAAAGGAGAACACATACCCTCGAAGACACAAAGCGTTACGATATCAAATCTCGTTGTTGGCGTAGTCGTACTCATACCGATCCCGAGAGCGAGAAGATGTGCACCGCAATCCGGTGGTGCCTCCGTGATCGGTCACACGTACGGTTGATGACAACCTCTGTTCCCTCGAACCAGAGGGGAGGCGGAAGTAGAGGATCCCTCGGAACTCCAGCAGCACGACAGCGTGGTGTGGTGGAGAAAAACATTGCTCAGGGCTTCGCCAAGCGCACGAACAAGTAGTGGAGCAGCGGCAGGAGGGACGAAGACATGACACAAGTGTGTGTGTGTGTGTGGGAGAGGGAGCTCCCACCCCTCCTGTTATAGGAGGGGATGGCAGCCACGAATTTTTGGGTGTCTCCACCTCTCCATCATCATGTGAGTGGAGTCTCCACTCAACCCTCTCATTCTTCCATTAATTCCCACTCAAGATCCCAAGGGTTTTCTTTAATAAATAAATAAAACAATTTTATTTCTTTATTCTAATATTTGTTAATTCCATTAACAAACATTAACATATAACCCCTTGAGTTAGTTTTATTTAACAACCTTTTGATAAGAATCCCTTTGAACTATTTCAAAATTACCCGAAACAATTCCGGTGACTATTTCAATATTCCCCGAAACAATTTTGGTGCTGTCCAAACTTTTCTCCGATATTCCGTATCCTCTCAAATGTGTCATCGAAGCTTAAGTGTGTCACCCTACGGTTCGCGAATAACATAGACATGATCGAAACACCTCTCCGATCAATAATCAACAGCGGGATCTGGAGATCCGTGAGGACTCCTATATATTCAACGATGACTCTCGTGATCGTGTGAACTATCAACGTCGTGAACTATTCCCTTTGTCTCGAGATATTTTACTTGTCTGAGATTCAATCATTGGTACCAACCATACCTTGTTTAATCTCATTACCGACAAGTACTCTTTTCTTGTTCCCATGATATAACATCCTTGTGATCATATCACGTGCTTGCAAGCGGTGTCGATGTGATATCACCGAGAGGGGCCAGAGTGTATCTCTCCGTCATTTTGGATGGACAAATCCCACTTTTGATCCATGATCATCAACTAATACTTTCCGAATACCTAACGACACCTTTATAGTCACCCTATTACGGTGTGATGTTTGATGACATCAAAGCACCCTTCCGGTATCAGTGATTGACATGATATCATGGTCTAAGGAATAAGTTACTTCGTATGCAAGATATAACAATATAAACTAAATGACTTGATCGTATTGTTATCTTGATATTGGGTCTATGTTCATCACATCATTCTTCTAATGATATGACCTCGTTATTAACGACATCCAATGTTCATGATCAGGAAACCTTGATCATCTATTAATCAATGAGCTAGTTAAAAGAGAGGCTTTACTAGGAACCATTGTTTGTTTATTAAACACACATGTATCAACGTTTCCGGTTAATACAATTCTAGCATGAGAAATAAACATTTATCATAAACAAGGAATAAGATAATAACCACTTTATTATTGCCTCTCAGGCATATTCCCTTCAATACTACTTGACCATATACCCCCGTGCATTACTAGGTATGAGTCGATGAGTATGGATGTGAGGGGATATTCCGAGGAAGTCCAGGACTCAAGGCCTTTCAAGGTGTACATGTGGAAGAGAAGGAAGAAGCGCGAAGACGAAGAAGAAGTCCAGGAAACCCAGCCAGGCAGGCCTCTCAGCTCCTCAGGCCATGATCCCAGCCGAGCCAGCCGGCCTCGGGCCCGCCGCCATGCTCCTCAGGCCGGGATCCTAGCCAAGCCAGCCGACCTCCACCCTGGCATCGGGTCGGCCTCCCTGCGCCTTAGGCCGGCCACCCAACCGAGCCACCTGGCCTCCCAGACCGGCTCATCTGCGACTTACCTGCATACGTGCAGTGACAGGGAATATTCCCTTGTATCCCACTACCTACCCCCTACTACTATATATAGTACCCCCCTCCTTCCTAGAGAATGATTGACTTGAGATAGAATTGGGCCTTTGTGCTCCCCCTCACATTTGGAGAACCTCCCCCATGGGATCCATGGCTACTCCATAGATTCATCTACTGGATTGTATCAAGATCTCTCCAAGTAGCTACTATTTCACCTCGTGATTTCGGTAGTTCTTGCCAACCTTCCTCTTGCGGCTTTTGAGAGGAATCGGTTCAGCGTGTTGTTGAATTGGGTTTGCGATCCCTCGTAGGCTTGACAAGTTATCTCCCCTTTTTTGTGTGTGAGTTCATCGTGTTCTTCGTGTTCATCACGTTCTTCCCAATCTCCCCACCTCTCGTGCGTCAATCCGTGAAGATCGGGCCACCCTAGAGGTCAAGCCTATATCATCTGGTATCAAGAGCAAGGTTGCCACGGATTTGACACCCTCTTTCCGCCAAAAAATTTCTTGTCCTTGCCTAAATTAGAGAATTTCCACCAAATTTAGCCCCAAACTGTTTTTGGATCGATCTGTGACTGGAGTGCGTTTTGGTCGGTTTTGATCTGTGGATCTATTGCTAAACTTGTTGATCTACCTTCCCTTGTGTTTCCATGGCTTAATTCCACCTATTTCCCCTTCAATTTGGTGATTTTTGGAGCCGTTTTCCGCCCCAAAAAGTCAAAATCGCGTCCAAATCGCGTGTGCAGGAAGCCTGGCCTCAAAGCCCAGCAGGCCGTTCTCCAGGCTTCCAGGCCGGACTCCTAACAGACCCTCTCGGCCTCCACCCCCGCCTGAAAGTTGGGCCAGGCCGGCCTCCCAGAAAACTGCCGCGTCCGATCACCGTTTTGGCCATAACATATGACTTGGGACTCCGTTTTCAGTGATCTCTAGATCATTTTGTAGGAAATTACATCATATACATCACCATTGCAGGAGATAAATCATCCATTGAAGCCCAATTTAGTGCTCAAGCACGAAACTTTGCAGCCTATAGGGTGAAGATCGTCGGAGAGAGGTATAAACATCCTGGATCTTCTACCTCTTGCTATTCCGTTGTGAACCAACCTACCTTGTGATTACCTTACCTATTGAGTCTAGTTCATATGTGATTGATTGGGCTTTGCAAACTTGTACCGTGTATTTTCCGAGCGACAGTTGTATGCACTAGTTCATATAGTTTCATATGTTGGCACAAAGTGAGTGAGCAAAAAGAGAAAAAAGCAAAAGAGAAAGAGAGAAGAGAAAATAAAGAAGAAGAGATAAAAAGGAAAGAACCACTTGCCATACCACTTTTAGAAAGCGCGCAAGCTCGATGAATATCTCGTAGGTGGTGCATTGTGTGCAAATATTGTAGCCCACCAATCAATTGCAGTCGAACTAGCGGCTCTCCTCGCACTTGTGCAACACGAGATTTATAGTCTTCGCTAGGATCATTTGGTTCCTTAGCTCATATTTTGGTTGCATTAAACCCATTTATATCCGTGCGTGCGTTTCCATATATCTTTCAGAGATCGACTTGTTGTTGCTTTTTGATCATTGTGGTTCTCTACTTGCCATTGGAATGTCTTGGTTTCCGGTTGTTCCATTGGCTTTCCACTTTCCATACCTATCCACCCATAAGCCGTGTGTGTTTTGGAGCGTGTTTTTGGATCTTTCGAACTCAAGTCACTTCATTCCTTTTGTTATCGGTTTCTCTTGGCATGGTCTACTAGTTCCAATACTTGCTAAAAGGTGAGGTTTGAGCTCTCGGGTCTTCACACTCTATATATACACCTGTGCTCGTGATTAACCTTGTGTACCGAGAGTGGAGCATATGGAGGCCATGATGACTATGGCGAGTACATGATGGACCACTACGACTACAAAAACGACATCGACTACAACGAGCTAGACATGTGTGACCTCTACCACGACATGGTGGATCACCACTCCTACAAGCACGACATGGTGGATCACCATTCCTACGAGCACGACATGGTGGATGACCAGTACTACGAGCATGACACGGTGGATCACCACCACTACTACGACCACGACGTCAAGCTCTACACCGACTATTCCTCCCCAAAAATCGTCGACATGGAGGAACACCACACCAACCAAAACAACTTCGAATCAATGAGCTCCAATGACATGAACCACTACTACAACTACGACACACTTGGATGAAGAGATGGAGTCGTGCTACACCGACTATGCATTCGCAAACATGGCAGAGTACTACACCGATAATGACTCCACAAGCATGAGGGACAAGATGGAGCTCTACAACTACTTCGACTCCGACATGGATGAGCTCACCTACAAGAACTTCTCTCCAAGCTTCGATGGCAAAGATATCATATGTCCTATGGTTCATGCTCAAGACCAAGGAACTTCTAGGAGAATGCCAAGGATAAAACAAGACAACTCTCCTCAACCTCAAGATGGTGCCACGACAAGAAATCTGACAAGTTGACAAAGTCAAGATTGACTCCTTCAACATCAAGACGGCGCCACAAGAAAGACATCATCGAGAATACATCAAAGAAGAAGGCCAAGAAGCCAAGGAATCCAAATGACTTTCGACGTCATCCCACACATGGAGAGCGGGAACGCCGCAAGATTCGTCGTGAACAAACTTCAACCTCAAAGTTGGCGCCCACACAAGCTACAAGACGACGACACAAGAAGAGAACATATACACCAACACCACAAGTGAGCAATGACTTCCCGAATTGCAAGATGGAGGCAAGCGCACATCACAAGGTTTCCCCTTCAAGTGCTACCATAACATTGCCAACACATATGCAAGCCATGAAGGATCTATTCCATTCCATGGATATGAACTTCGACAAGTTCGAGCATGCTACTTCTCAATGGTTACGAGATCTCAAGACCTCCATAAACAAGATCTCCAAGCGTCTAGCAAGTTCAAGACGGAGACACAAGAAACAAGATCACACATGCAAGGCCAAGACCACCATGGAGGCCTCAACAAGTATACATCATGTGGTATATACATCAAGTTCCACCACCACAAGGGCTCCCACGTGGAAACATGAAGACCTACGCAAAGATGGAGAAATAGAAGGCCCTCCCATATATGATGATTATGCTACGGGCCTACTTTCCCCTTTACTTCAAGATGAAGAACTCGTATGCCCTATTTGCAAGGGCTATGGTCACATAATGTGGGATTGCCGAGGCAGCGACCAAGATGGTGCGTCAAGTGGAGAAGCCGAGAATGGGAGTTTCCCTTCAGCAATGGAGGCTAGTGATGATGCCAATCTTATGGCTCACACATTTGGAGGCGATAAGGTTGATTTGGTTGAGCATGGGATGTTCCCTTAAACCAAGGAGGCGTATGTAGTTGAGGATGTCGAACCTACCCCTATGTGCATGTGTTATGAGATGGTACCTATCCCATGTGAGCATGAGAGCCACTTAGCCCACATGAGTGAGAGAGCATGTGAGATGAGTGACTCCACCATATGTGAGATTGAGTGCATCCACTTTGAGGGCATGAGTGACACACCATATTAGTTGAGAGAGGTAGTTGACAGGTCATGTGAGGCCATTTCGAATTCTAACAACTTACCCTCTACCTCTAGTGTGTTTCCTCATGATGTGCTAGGTTCCATGGATGATGAGGTGCCACACCTAAAGATGGTGCTTCCTATGGAAAATAAAATGTACACGGTGGATGAAGGTGAGGCCACCCTTATGTCTACATCAAGATGGACAGGTCGGCCACTTGAAGGCCCCTACTACCATAACACCCACTTCATATGATAAGGACTACGAAGGTATGTGTGTTGATGTGACCATGTTCCCACTAGTGAATGATTATTGCTTGCATTCTATGGATGATGCTATTTGTGATGATATTGCCATTGACATGCTTTGCCCCAAGTGCTTACATTTTTCTCCTATTGTTGCAACCAAAATGTTGAACAATTGTTCTTTGAAATGCTTGGTTTGCAACAATATTGCTATGATTTCAAATGATTTCTTCCCCAAAGCATGCTGACTTTATCGAGATTTTTCGCTTTTGCTTGTTGAGCTTGCTCAACCATTCATCTTGCATTTTGACCATCCACACATTTCATACTTCATATTTTATTTTTATGTTTTTGGTCATGTGCGAATGAAGATACATGTCATGATGGATGATGTGTTCATTTACCACAAACAAAATTCCTTCATTTGGTCTTTTGTGCGTTTGAGTACCCGCATGCTAATGTCAACCTCAATTGTACATGAGTTGAAAAAACGAGCTCTTGAGAGCATAATAAAATCGTGGTTCGGATCAAAACCGACTCTAATACCTTTCTCATGTTTTTCATCAAACACGTTAAAAAATTCTCTTTCCTTTGGTTTGTTTGTGACAAGAATGCTTCCTTGATCTTTCACATAGATGATTTGTGTGTTGCAACAAGTATGATGAACAATTTTTCTTTCCTATGGCTTGCTTGCAACCACAATGATATTTTGAGAATGTCTTGTGATGAGTGTTTTGGTTTCCCTTCCATTGGTGTTGCAACAAAAATGATGAAAAATTGCTCTTTCATATGCTTTGCTTGCACCCATGATGATACTATTTGGGACATTCTTCATCTTGTGTTTTTGCCGATGTCTCCCCTTATTGTACCAATGATTTTGAAAAACTTCCATGTCCAATGCTTTGTGTGCAACCCATTTTGTCTTCTCACATTTTGGAGATGTTTCAATTAATTGCTTGCGCATAGATCTTGCATATGCAATAGATTCCATATATATTTGTTGTGCTAACAGTGCTATGAACAAGAACATACATGTCATCAATGATGTGCTCCTCTATCTTGCACACACATGGTTTGATTGGTCTTTGGTGTGTAGGTTCTACCTTGGGATGAGATGGCATGCGTGGCTACATCACCACCTTTCTATGACGAAGGATCTTGATACGTCCATTTTGCGTCACTGTTTTATATTGTTATTTTCTGTTATTCATCGATATATTTCATGTTATGATGCATTACTTATGTTATTTTATCTTATTTTGCATGTTTCATAATTTTTGGGGAATAAACACCGGGACCAGGAATCTGATGGAAAAAGCACCGTCGAGACACCATATTTTAGAAGATCAGAAGAAGAGGGGGGGACACCGGAGGTGTCTTAGAAGTCCAGAGGAAGACTCCAGCCAGAAGGGGAGCCATGGGAGGGCCACCAGAGGCCCACAACATGAGGTGGCATGCCACCTGGCCGCGCCGCCAGGTGGTGTGGCCACCCTGGCCCACCTCTGGTCGAGGTCTTTCGCGTACTTGACCCCCAGGAAACCCTAAGCCCAGAGCATCATCGAAGAATTATTCCGCCGCCACCTCAGGGTGGAAAACACCCGAGAGAGAAAAGCTCTCTGGCGGGGAGAAACCTGTCGGGGAAATTCCTCTCTCGAGAGGGGAAATCATCGCCATCGTCACCGTCATCACTCCCGGCATCATCAAGATCGGCATCATCATCATCATCACCATTAGCACCATAACCCTCATCATCCACCGTCATCCCACTATAACAATTAGGGGCTTCTATCGTTGTTTTACATTAGATCTCTCTCCCGGTGTGGATTACTTGTTAGTAAACAATGCTTGTGATATTTATCGGTGTTAGCACTTTATGACCAAATTGTTATTATCCATTATATCACCTCTGATTATGATACATATGTTGTCTTGTAAGTAGTTAGTTTAGTTCTTGAGGACATGGGAGAAGTCATGATGTTAGTAGTGAAGTTATTTTGAAGTAATATCTCGTGGTTCGGTATTTAAGTTGTGGTGTTATTCTTCTAGTGGTGTCATGTGAACGTCGACTACATGATACTTCACCTTTATGGTCCTAGGAGGATGCATTGTGTATTTGTCTACTAATTGTGGGGTTGCCGGAGTGACAGAAACCTAAACCCCCGTTAGGAAACCAATGCACGAGGGAGCGTAGAAACCCGGAGTTTAAGGCTTTGGTTAGTTTTATCTTAATTAATTTCTTGTATTTGCGGATGCTTACGAGGGGTATAATCACAAGTATGTATTAGTCCTAGTTGGGCGGTGCATTAGCATAGGTTCACCCACACAACACATCACGAACCAATGGATATTAATCAACCCATGTCTCCTCGAGAATGTTTGGTAGTCATAAGTAACTCAACCGGCTTGTCCTTTGCTCTCAAAAGGATTGGGCCACTCGCTGCAATATTATTTAATGCTCTTTATTTACTCGCACTTTATTTATCTGCTATATCCAAAACAAGCAAAAACCCGTTTGCTAGTGTTTACAGTGAATCCTCTATTCAACCTGCTTGTCAACACCTTATGCTCCTCGTTGGGTTCGACACTCTTATTTATCGAAAGTACTAAGATACACCCCATATACTTGTGGGACATAAATACTATTTTCTGGCGCTGTTGCCGGGGAGTGAAGCGCTATTGGTAAGTGAAATTGGCAAGAGAAACTTTTACTGTAAGTGTTGTTTTTATATCTGTCTATAGGATTATTTCATCATGGATAATACTTTTGATTGTCTATTTATAGGTACTACTACTAGGGTAGTTAGTGACCCGTTATCTGCTGAATTAGATCCTTAGAAAATAAATATGAAAATTGTTGGACGATTTATGGATAACTGCTATTACGGTGATGGAACTGTCCATCCCGGTGATCATTTGCTCTTTATACATGAATTATGCGAGTTATTCAGGTATGCAGGTATTACAATGGAATAAGTTAAAGGAAATTATTTTCTTTATCGCTGAAAGGAAGAGCCACTGAATGGTTCACATTACTAAGGAATGGTGAATTTATTAGATGGGAGGAAATTGTTCCTCTCTTCTATTCTAAATTTTATCCTCCTGGTGAGATTCATAAAGACCGGAATCAAATCTATAATTTCTGGCCTCATGATGGAGAGAGTATTGCCCAAGCGTGGGGGAGAATGACTCAAATGTCCCGTTCATGAACCCTCGCGTAATATTGTAGTCAATAATTTTTATGCAAGGCTTTCTCTTCATGATAAGGTTTTATTGGATGCTTCTTGTTCTGGATCATTCACACGTATGAAGGAAGAAGCTAAATGGGATCTTCTTGGCCGTATTGAAGAAAACAATGAAGGATGGGAGAAAGACAAAGGTAGAAAGTCAGGTATAAATTATGATTATGGATGCATTAAATATTTTATGGATACCAATGATTTCTATGATGTTAGTGCTGTTTGTGGTCTTGATTCTCAAATTTTTGCAAACTGTCTTAAAGCTTTTGCCTCCTATCTTGATATTCCTAAAACTAATTATCATAAGTACCATGCACCTTATAAAGATATTGTTCCTGATAGTAAAATAGAAGTGCATGCTATTAACCAGCTATTCCTGAGCCTTATGTTGAAAGAATGCCCGTCCCTGCTAAAGTGAAAGAACATTCTATGGTAGCTATTGTGGTTAATAAAAGTAATAAGAAAGCTATTGAACCTGATGAACAAATAACTGTTGAACCTGCTGTAGCAATAGTAAAAGATCTTGTATGTGTAAATGTGGAGGATGAACATATTGTATTATGTGAGGATGCTTCTAACATTGTTTCACATCCTCATAGACCTAAGAAAACTAGTGTTCCTGTGCTTTTTCTTAAGATTGGTGATCATTGCTATTATGGTTTGTGTGACATTGGTGCTAGTTCTAGTGATATATCTTATGAGCTTTATAGAGAAATTATGCATGAAATTGGTTCTCATGAGCTTGAAGATATCGATGTGGTTATTCAGCTTGCTAATAGAGAAATTGTTTTCCCTATCGGTATCGTTAGAGATGTGGAAGATTTATGTGGTAAAAATAAGTATCCCATTGATTTTGTAGTACTTGGTAGGGATGCTAGTAAGACTTGTACTATTATTTTTGGCAGACCTTTCTTGAACACTTGTGGTGCTATTATAGATTTTAAAAGAGAGGAGATTTTGACTAAATTTGATGGAAAATCTTATGAGTTCACTTTCTCCAAATTTGCTAGAGCACCTTATGAATCTAAATGGCCTGATGAGAATTTTAAAGTTGAACAACTTGCTTCTATTTCTCTTGCTCCTAACAATGCTTTGCAGAAATATATGGAGGACCATGAGAGTGAGGTATTTATGGAAGAAAGAAATGAGATTGACGATATTCTTCTTCGTCAACCTAAGATACTAAAACATAATTTGCCTGTGGAAGATTTGGGTACCACATTACCACCCAAGGAGGATCCTGTCTTTGATTAAAAACCTTTACCTGATGATCTTAAATATTCTTATATTGATGATAAGAAAACATATCGTGTTATTATTAGTGCTAAACTTTCAGGTGAAGAAGAGGAAATATTATTGGGAGTTCTGAAGAAACGCCGTGGAGCTATTGGATCCACTCTTGATGATTTGAAGGGGATTTCTCCTACTATATGTCAGCATGATATTATTATTGAACCTGATGCAAAGCCATTAGTTGAACATCAACGCCGTTTAATTCCTAAGATGAAAAAATTGGTAAGAAATGATGTATTAAAACTTCTTGATGCTGGTCTTATTTTTCCTATAGCTGATAGTAGATGGGTGAGCCGTGTGCACTCCCTAAGAAAGGAAGAATGACTGTTGTACCTAATGAAACCAATGAGCCCATTCCACAAAGAGTAGTAGTTAGTTATAGCATGTGCATTGAGTTTAGAAAGGTTAATGAAGTTACTAAGAAAGATCATTATCCTTTACCCTTTATTGATCAAATGCTAGAGAGGTTGTCTAAGAAAACTCATGTTTGCTTTCTTGATTGTTATTCTGGGTTTTCTCAAATTGCTGTTAGGAAACAAGATCAAGAGAAAACAACCTTTACTTGTCCTTATGGTAGTTATGCTTATAGACGTATGCCTTTTGGTTTGTGTAATGCTCCTGCTAATTTTCAAAGATGCATGTCTGCTATTTTTCATGGATTTTGTGAAGAAATTGGGGAAGTATTCATGGACGATTTATCCATCTATGGAACTTCTTTTGATAATTGTTTGCACAACCTTGATAAAGTTTTGCACAGATGTGAGGAAACTAATCATTTTCTTAATTAGGAGAAATGCCACTTTATGGTTAATGAAGGAATTGTTCCTGGACATAAAATTTCTGAAAGAGGTATTGAAGTTGATAGAGCTAAAGTGGAAGCCATAGAGAAAATTCCCTGTCCTAGGGATGTTAAAGGTATTCGTAGTGTTCTCGGCCATGCTGGTTTTTATAGGAGGTTTATTAAAGATTTCTCTGAAATATCAAAGCCTCTTACTAATCTTCTTCAAAACTATGTGTCGTGGGATAATCACGGCAGATGTTACCGGGGGTAACTGATCTTGGGGCAAGACGACACAGGCGTTTGGGAGAGGGTTTAGCTCAGAGAAAAACATGATGGTACTCGATCTGGTAGCCGGCAATCAAGCCGCCGAGTCTCCGATCTCGATATATTAACTCAACTCTCGTGTTACACTGGATGCTCGATATCAAGCGATATTGCTAGAACTCTTGGATTTCTAACCTAGACCGAGGGGCCGGTTTATAAAGCACCCGGACCCCCTGGCCTGCCCTCCAAGGCGCACCCTGAATCCTACCTGGACACTGCATACAAACCCTAGCTTTCCTTATTGTAACCCACAATCCGGGTTACCAAGCCTATGAACTTGGGCCTTCTAGAAGTTCCCTTATCCTTAGCCGGATCCTGCGCAGCGTCCTTTAGGCCGGGTTACACCTTGGCGTTGGCCTACCGGGTTATCATCCCTCCATCAGTAGTCCCCAGAATAGCTTGGGCTTCACGAGATTCTCTTTGAAGCGCACGCTATTCCCTGCAAAATTATCAAACTTACAAATTCAATGGAGGCCGGGTTAAATTGCTTTAATAAACAGCTAGGCCTAACTCCAAGGTGGCCATATAATAACCCGGCTTTCTCCAAGTCCTTTGCTCAGCTTTTCCGGGTCAACACCCTGATAAGAATGTTTAAAGATCTGATTCACTTTACTCGATAATTGCCCCTAGTGTTGCGGAGAAGATCTCCTTATTATCTCTGTCCGGATATCTCGGTCAGCACTTAAAGCATATTTCGCAAAATCCGTACAGGTAACCTTTATCCCGAAATTGCCGGCTTCCAACCATTGGAATAGGTTTATCCGCCCGCACCTTATAAATAGGCGCCCAAAAGACAACCTAGATCCCAACGTTTCATTCCAGCTCCTTCTCCTTCCTCACCTCTCGCGCCCACGCAACACTACCACAGGAATCTCAAGCTTGCCACCGGAACAAAACCGCCGCCGGCTACGTTCGTCCTCGAAACGCTCCGCGCAGCCACCAAGCTCCGCCACCGCGCCCTCATCCTGCCCGTCGAGAGTTGCAAAGGGGCATTCAAACCGCGCCATCTGCCGCCATTACTTTAGACTCCAATCTCTCCCAGTAAGCTCCTTGTTTCCATTAATCTAGCCTTGCAATTTTTTGATTTACTCTAGATTGGATCTAGGTCAACCCGCGGGTCGCTTTTCTTGTCGCGCCGGATTAGATTATTTAGATGCTTGCTAGCTCGTCCGCTAGCCTGATTGACGATCTCACACCACCCTCCTACCATTATTAATCATCAGTTTCTTCGTAGAACTGTCCGCAAGTTTGCCGATCTAGATCCGTTTCATCCCAATTTTCCGCGCATGCCTTTGACACCCGGAAAATCCTCCTCTTCCAGCTCTTTTGCTTGCAGTAGATACATGGGCAATCATCCGTCTTCCTCAAACACCTTTCAATACGTAAGTAACCAATAGTTTCTATAATTATACTTGATACCCGGATACCTTGCAATCTTTACTTCGCGGCATGATACCCGGATAATTCTTAGTTTTCATATCTTCTTGACACTCCGTACATATACTCGAGTAACCCAGCATTTCCGAGTCTCATTTCCTGTATCTTTTTTCCTTGTGTTTTGCAGGTTGATCCCATGGCTCCCAAAAGGCAAGGGAAACAGCCGGCCCAGGAGAAGACAACCCAATCCATATCCGCCAATTGGGGGCGATCCACAGTCACAAAGGCCAAGCTGGAAGAGCTGGCCGAGTTGGGGGTTCTCCCCTCTCAGAAGGACATTCATTGGAGGGCGCCGGCTGACGAGACCCGGCCCACACCTGCCGACGGCGAGGTAATCTGTTTCATAGAGCACGTGACCCGGGGATTCCGCCCTCCGGGTCACCCTTTCTTTCGTGAGGTCCTGAGCCACTATGGCCTCCGGGTATTCGACATAGGGCCTAACTCTATGTTGAATATTACCCACTTCATTGTTCTATCCGAGTCATACTTGTGCACTCCGCCAAGTTTGGCTCTTTTCATTGAACTTTTCCAGTGCAAACCGTGCCGCGAAAGCGGTGACGGGGCACTTCTCA
The DNA here is from genome assembly GCA_028641055.1 of Alopecurus myosuroides. Taxonomy (NCBI): domain Eukaryota; kingdom Viridiplantae; phylum Streptophyta; class Magnoliopsida; order Poales; family Poaceae; genus Alopecurus; species Alopecurus myosuroides. The sequence goes on from CM054061.1 coordinate 56,320,562, forward strand.
CTTGCGGTGGGGTATCCATCCAACGCCGCAAGAACTCACCAATGCTAACCCTTAATCTGAATTCCCACATTAAACACTGGCAACTATCCTTCTTTTACTGCCACGACACCTCCCCGCCCGGCGAGAAGAAACTGCCGGGTTACTCAGAGGGCCTCCTTGACATTTCTGAGACTTTCAATGCTTTCGCCCCTGACTCGGAAATGGAGGCAATCCAGCCCTTGCTAGCTAGAATAGCCGTCCTCTCAGCCCAGGGCCTTCTTGGGCTCAATTAGTGAAAACTTGGGTTGATTTCCGGATCCAACCCAATTCTATCCGCACCAAACTAATGTGCGAGTACTCGGGGCACACCACCGACGCGCTCTGGTACTCCACTAAGAGCTTCGCGGCCGGCGATACCAACAAAACCATCAAGGGATTCTTGACGGAAAAGTTGGAAGTGATAAAGAACGTTACCGGGTTACCTCCGTTCACTCGGGAAAATCCAGCTCCAACGGTAAGACCCGATACTCATAAGCTTATTTCCACACTTTGACTAGATATTGCTTTTAATTCTTACTTTCATCTTTTTTTATCAGGCTGATGACCTTTTCTGGAAAGTTGAAACCTCGCCCTCCTCCCGAGACCCGGAAGAAGAAGATGAACCGGCTGATAATGACGAAGGTATTTACCCGGATCTTGTGTCACTTTTACCTGCATCATTTTCCTCCCATTTTAACTTTTTCCATCAATACATACTCGGCTCGCAGGGCTGGAGGACGAAGAAGAGAAGGATGAGGACGACCCGGAGGCCACCGAATCTGATCAGGAAGTAACAGTCGGGGCCAAGAGGAAAACCAGAGGAGTGGTTTCCAAGGTTCCTTTCTCTTCTATATCCTCTGAACCTTACTCCTTCGATATCATGCGTAGACTTAACCAACAGTTGTCACACTCGTCACACTTGAAGGATCCTCTCCCGGCCAAACGTAGGGTGACCCGGAGTTCTCCGGGTGACGACCCCCTTAACCCCGGTATCACCACCTCACCAGTCCACCGGGTCGATACTCCTCCACCTCAATCCTCCAAATCCCCTCAGCGTCACCCATCTCCCAACCATCCACGTGCCGGGCAATTCCGGGTTCCGCTATCGGTCCCTTTGACGACTTCATCTGCTTCCAGCAGGGAGCTCCCGCCGGATTACGCTGTAAATACCGGGTAAGTCTTTGCTATATGACATCCTTTCATACCTGACAACTTTCAATCACTATTGCTAACTGCCTCTCTCCCTTTTCTTTAGCGCTCAAGTCACAGTTAGTGACCCGGAGAACATGGAAACAGATAACCAGAGGACGGAGGGACCAACTGATAATGCCGATGTCGCGGCTGGTGATGAGGCTGAAGACGCCCAAGAACAAGATCCTTTTAGTGACCCGGCCCGACAAGAAGCCGGGTCTCCAAAATCGTCTGAAGACGTGGTTGAAGAGATTGAGATCCTAGAGACGAGGGCAGGTTCGCCTAACCCGGATACCCAAACGGTCCGGGTCTCGACCCCAAAGTCGGGAACAGTTCATCAGCCAGTCGAACAAGCTGCCGGCTCTTCTGGCACCAAGCCTGAGGACATGACATTCCCCCAGATGCTTAGTGCCCTTCACACCATAAGGGCCAACGAAGAGAATATCCTGGAAGCTTTGATAGCAAAACATGAGGTAAATCCGAATAACATTGCTTGTATCCTTATCTAGTCCCCAAGTTCCGGGTGAATTTCTTGATAATTTGCCTGGAACTTCACAGTATTTCCGACTAATTTATCCCTGTATCTTCACTCAGGATTTCGTGACCCAGTCTGAGAAAAAATTGGCTAAGGCCACCAAGCGTATTGAAAAGGAGGTGGCTCTGCGTGAGGCGGCCGAAGCTGAGGCCAGGAGGAGTGGGAAGATCACAAGGAAGTACAGGAAGCGGGCTCATGCAGCATAAGATATCCTGACGAATCTTTCTGTTCAGATTGCTGATACGTATCGCGCTTTGATCGGTATGATTCTTAGCATAATATTCATAATCCGAGTTACCCTGCTGATAAATAGCCGGGTTTCCTTAATCGTGCTCTCATTTCTTTCTGCAGGTCCGGATGAAGTGATGCCGGACGATGATGATATTGCCAAGCTGAAAACCATCAAGAGCGTTATCCGGCAGCTATGTGCCGGAACCAAATGGATCCTTCAAGAAATACGTTGGCCGGGTGTTTGGCACGTCAACCTGAAGAGGATGCTGGACGCCTGTTCCACCATTCCCGAGTGGATTTGGCATTGGAAGCGTTCGTCTTGCCGGGTTGGGGTAACCCGGGGGCTTGCCCTGGCTAAGGCTTACTTTCCTAAGCTTGAGCCGGCCAAGCTGATGATCGGATTTCCGGAATTCAACCGTGATGGGTCCAAGTTTTCCTCGAAGGATTTCAAGGCCATCCAGAAAGAAGTCCGTTACTCAGCAAGCGTGATTGCTGACAGCTTGGAGCTCAGTTCCATTGTCCCTTCATATAGTGCTGACGGTGAAGCGATTAAGTCGGATCTTCCCAAGCCGTACGATATGCTAGCCCGATGGAAGGAGGAGACTGCCAAGTTGAGGGAGGAAGCTGCAAAAAGGAAGGCTGAAGCCGACTCTGCGCCTGCTACTTCCACACCAGTCGTCCCTCCTCCTGCGCGAGCCGGCGCCGCTGCTGATCCGGGTGCTGCTGCCACCAATAGTAATAACAAGGGCAAGGAGAAGATGGACGCCGCAGCCCAGAATACCGAGTGATATCTGCTACCTGATGCTGTGTCGTATGCGTCAGTCGGTCAATAGGCCGCTTAAACAATTATTTCTTGATGATGCGTCTGTGCACCTTTGATGCTGGTACCCAAATTTGTAATGCACTTTAAGTTCTTGATACGCCTTGTGCCTCTTCTGAATATTGGGATGATTTTATATTTATCCATCTTTGAGCCCACTCGTTCTTGATATCCGACTTTCTTTATGATTCCTTTTGTGAGACTCGGTTTCCGAGTTTCATGGATTTTGACAAGCGGACTTTTCTCTAAGTCCCTAAGTCCCCAAAACTCGGATGTTTGGGTTTTTTGAGCTTCAGCAACTGAACAACTTTTCCTTTTTCGAAATCCCCAGTCCCCAAGACCAAAAATGCCGAGTCTGGGATGTGTGGTCTTTCCAATAGAACAAGTTGTTTGCTGCTAAGCCCAAACCCAGAGCCGTTTCACATAGGTATTGAAGTTATGCTTGATAAACATTGAGTTTCCGGCTGTTAGCCCTGTACTCTGCATAACTTGTGGTTTGGATGACCCTTTTGACTATCTTGTACTGTAAGCCGGCTTTCGCGTGGATACCATGTTGTTACATCTATACGAAAACAGGGTCAGGCAAGTCCCATTGGGCTTCATGGCTGATTGTAATCATAAGCGAGAAAATCATGCCACTTTAGTGCGAGTCACATCGAGCTTAAGTAAGAAAAGTCAAGAAAATTTGGCTCCTTTGTCCGGTTATAAGATTGCAGCCGTACTCGTTTGCGAGTAATCAGCCCTTATAACTCATAGGCATCAAGGCCGGGTCATTGAGTTTGTAACTGTGCTATTCAAGCAATCAGCCCCCAAGACCTAGATATATGCAACATACGGAGAGTGAAGAACGTAAGAATAACAACCTCTTTATTTGATATGCGAAAGTTAGGTCAGCAAGCCGCCTCATTAAAAACCCATCCAGTCCCCAAGGGTGCCCTGGATAGGAAAAGAGTGCGTCTGAAAACCTGCCGCCTGTTACATCGTGCAAGTCCACTTGCCAATATAGTCTATACTAAGTATAGTAGGGACGTAGCTGAGCCACGTTCCATGGTCTGTCTCTTTCCTGCATAGACGAAGTGGTATGAGCGGTGTCATTAACTGTGGCCGACTCTTCCCTTGCATCTATCAAGTAATACGATCCGTTGTGCAGATTCCGGCTTATGATAAACGGCCCTTCCCATGGTGGTGATAACTTGTGTTTCCCTTCGTTTGACTGTACCAGACGCAAGACCAAGTCTCCTTCCTGGAAGACCCGGGTTTTCACGCGCCGGCTATGATACCTCCGTAAATCTTGCTGATATATGGCTGACCTTTCCAGGGCTTGTTCCCTTTGTTCTTCTAACATATCTACGGCATCCTGCCGGGTCTTCTCGTTCTCTACCTCGACGTAAGCTGATACTCGAGGCGAATCATGAATAATATCACTCGGCAACACCGCTTCCGCACCATAAACCATGAAGAATGGTGTCATCTGAGTAGATCTGTTAGGTGTAGTGTTGATACCCCAAACCACGGAAGGTAGTTCTTCAACCCATGCACCCGCAGCCCTGATGCAAGGGACTCGCAGCCGTGGTTTTAGTCCACGAAGTAACTCTTGGTTTGCCCTCTCCACTTGTCCATTGGCCTGCGGATGAGCCACTGATGCTACGTCAAGCCGGATTCCATTGTTGCCACAGAACTTCTCCATCGCGCCAAGGGACATGTTGGTTCCATTGTCGGTAATTATGCTGTGGGGATACCCGAACCGGTAGATAATTCTTTTCAGGAACTTGACTGCTGTAACTGCTTCACAATTGGTGACTGGCATAACCTCAACCCATTTAGTAAACTTGTCAATGGCCACCAAAAGATGTGTCTTCTTGCAAGGTGACATGTGAAAGGGACCAACCATGTCCATACCCCAAACAACGAACGGCCAAGTTAACGGAATAGTCCGCAATTCCATAGCCGGCACGTGGGTTTGGCGAGCGTACCTTTGACATCCGTCACACCTTGCCACTAAGCGCTCCGCATCTGCTAGAGCCGTGAGCCAGAAAAATCCGTGTCGATAAGCTTTGGCCACAAGGGATCTTGTGGATGCATGATGCCCACAATCACCTTCATGGATTTCTTTGAGAATCTGTCGGCCTTCTTCTGGTGCTACACAGCGCAAAAAGACTCCTGCTGCACTTCTCTTGTATAACTCCCCATTGATGATAGAATATCCTTTTGCTCGCCTCAAAATTTGCCTTGCTAACACCTCCTGCTGTGGTAACTCGCCTCGTGATAGGTAGGCCAAAAACGGTTCTGTCCACTCGGGAACGTCGCGTACAGTGGCCACGAGCTCCAAATCCGGGTCTTGATTTGCCAGTTCTTCTTCAGACTCGGTTTTAACTGATGGTCGCCATAATTCATCCAGGAAGACATTAGGTGGAACCGGATCTCTGCGCGAGCCGAGTCTAGCGAGGGCGTCTGCTGCCTCATTCTTTCTTCTGTCTATGTGCTCCACCTCATATCCGGAGAAACATCCTGCAACCCTATCAACCTCTCTGCGGTATGCTGCCATAGTTGTTCCTTTCTATCCCAAGTTCCTGATACCTGCTGTACCACAAGGTCCGAATCTCCAAAGCATCGTATCCTCTTAATGTTCATCTCCTTGGCTACTTTTAAGCCATGCAATAGGGCCTCATACTCGGCCACGTTGTTGGAACAATCAAAGTGAATCTGTAGCACGTAACTCAATTTGTCTCCTTTGGGTGATGTTAGCACCACTCCAGCTCCTGATCCCTCATACTGCTTGGATCCATCGAAGTGCATGATCCAAGATTCGGAGTTTGGAGCAAAGGTGGTCATGCCTGTGTGTGTCCAGTCATTAACGAAATCGACCAAAGCCTGAGATTTAATTGCTGACCTGGGCTCGTAGTTGATGTGATAATCCCCCATCTCTATCGCCCATTTGGCTATTATTCCTGTCGCATCCGAGTTTCTGATGATATCTGACATTGGTATCGAACTTACCACTGTTATGGGGTGTTCCTGGAAATACGGCTTCAGTTTCCGGCTGGCCATAAAGACCCCGAAAACTAGCTTTTGCCAATGCGGATAGCGCTGCTTTGCCTCTGATAATACCTCGCTGACGTAATAAACCGGTCTCTGGACCGGGTAACCTTTCCCATCCTCTTTACGCTCCACAACAACTACTGCACTAACGGCTCGGGGGCCCGCTGCTACGTATAGCAACATGGGCTCTTTAGGACCCGGGGCCGCTAGGACTGGTGCTTCAGATAATTGCTTCTTTAGTGCCTCGAACGCCTCATCCGCCTCTTGATCCCACACGAATTTATCGGATTTCCTCAAGAGCCGGTACAAGGGTATTGCTTTTTCTCCGAGTCTGGATATAAATCGGCTCAAGGCTGCTACGCAGCCCGTGAGCTTTTGAACATGCTTCAAATTTTCCGGTTTTTTCAGATTCTGGATAGCTTTTATTTTATCTGGGTTTGCCTCAATTCCTCTCTCGGAAACGATAAAGCCGAGTAATTTCCCAGCTGGAACTCCAAATACACACTTCGTCGGGTTAAGCTTCATCTGATACCTCCTCAAGTTCTTGAACGTCTCCTTTAGATCGTCGATAAATGTCTCTGCCTTCCTGGTCTTGATAACCACATCATCCACATAAGCATGGACGTTGCGTCCAATTTGGTCCTCAAAGCACTTCTATATACACCGTTGATAAGTTGCGCCAGCGTTCTTCAATCCAAACGTCATAGTTTTGTAACAAAAGGCCCCAAAAGGGGTTATAAATGATATTTTCTCCCAATCCTCCCTCTTGAGCTTAATCTGATGATACCTGGAATACGCGTCCAGAAAGCATAATAGGTCACTTCCAGCTACTGCGTCTATGATCTGATCTATTCTTGGTAGTGCGAACGGATCCTTTGGGCAATGCTTGTTGAGACTCGTAAAATCAATGCACATCCTCCACTCATTGGTCTTTTTCATCACGAGAACCGGATTTGCTAACCAATCCGGGTGAAATACTTCCATGATGAAGCCGGCTGTCAGCAGCCGTGCGATTTCTTCTCCTATAGCTTTCCTTCTTTCCTCATTCATCTTCCGCAGGCCCTGCTTCACAGGCCTGGACTTAGGGTCTACGTGCAAACTGTGTTCTGCCAACTCTGTAGGGATACCCGGCATATCGCTAGGCGTCCAGGCGAATACGTCCGCATTAGAACGAATAAACTCCACAAGTGCTTTCTCCTGCTCGATGTCCAAGTTAGACCCTATAGTAAATTGCTTAGTGGGATCACCTTCAACAAAAGCTATCATCTTAGTGTCCTGTGCTGCCTTGAATTTCGCTCTCTCGTCTTCAGTATTCGGTCTTTTCAATGCTGTTCTGTCATCCGGGTCTACTTGAGACCGGTAATACTTGAATTCCTCTTTTCTGCAAGCCTGCTCGGCCATTACCGAATCTCCTTCATCGCACTTAGCTGCTATATCCCGGCTTCCATGTATGGTGATGGTTTGTTTAGGACCCGGGATTTTTAGCTGTAAATATACATAACACGGCCTAGCCATGAATTTAGCATAAGCCGGCCTTCCGAACAGCGCGTGATAAGGACTGCGCAATTTGACCACCTCGAAAGTGAGCCACTCGACTCGATAATTATCCTTCGATTCTCCAAAAGCTACCTCCAATGCGATTTTTCCCTCGGGGCATGCTGAGTGACCCGACACTATCCCATGAAAAATTGTTGAGCTTTTCTGTAGCTGAGACTCCTTGAGATCCATGCGTAAAAAGGTTTCCCAATACAGAATATTGATGCTGCTTCCGCCATCCATCAGGACCTTTTTCAACTCGTAGCCATTGACCTGTGGTGCGACTACCAATGCTAAGACTCCCGGGTGTTCTATTCTTTCCGGGTGATCTCTTCTGCTCCACGTTATATCTTGTTCGGACCATCTCAGGTATCCCGGCGCAACCGGGGAAACCGAGTTTACCGCTTGCTTCAGTGTCTTTTTGTCCCTATTGGAAGTTCCTGTAGTATGCACATGATATTGTCCTTTAAAACCAGATGTACGTACCATACCGATGAAGATGCTGATCTGGCCGATTGTCACGATAGACCCGGATGCGAGGTGATCCGACTCTGGCCCCCAACCGGAATCGTCCACCATCTTCTCTCCTTCGTGGTCGGTGTAGATCTCGCCGATGACTAGATTCTCCATGTTCTTCCGAGCTTCTCCCGTGATGTAAACACCTTTGGACGCATGCCCCACGGTGGGTGCCAACTGTCGTGGGATAATCACGGCAGATGTTACCGGGGGTAACTGATCTTGGGGCAAGACGACACAGGCGTTTGGGAGAGGGTTTAGCTCAGAGGAAAACATGATGGTACTCGATCTGGTAGCCGGCAATCAAGCCGCCGAGTCTCCGATCTCGATATATTAACTCAACTCTCGTGTTACACTGGATGCTCGATATGAAGCGATATTGCTAGAACTCTTGGATTTCTAACCTAGACCGAGGGGCCGGTTTATAAAGCACCCGGACCCCCTGGCTTACCCTCCAAGGCGCACCCTGAATCCTACCTGGACACTGCATACAAACCCTAGCTTTCCTTATCGTAACCCACAATTCGGGTTACCAAGCCTATGAACTTGGGCCTTCTAGAAGTTCCCTTATCCTTAGCCGGATCCTGCGCAGCGTCCTTTAGGCCGGGTTACACCTTGGCGTTGGCCTACCGGGTTATCATCCCTCCATCACTATGTACCATTTGTTTTTTATGATGATTGTAAGGAAGATTTTGAAACTTTAAAGAAGGCTTTAACTACTGCTCCTATTGTGCAACCGCCTGATTGAAATTTACCTTTTGAAATTATGTGCGATGCTAGTGATTTTGCTGTAGGTGTTGTTCTTGGATAGCGCATAGATAAGAAGGTTAATGTTATTCATTATGCTATTAAGACTCTTGATGCTGCTCAAAAGAATTATAATACTACCGAAAAAGAGTTCTTATTTGTAGTTTTTGCATGTGATAACTTTAGGCCTTATATTGCTGACTCAAAGGTTACTATTATACTGATCATGCTGCTATTAGATACCTTATGGAAAATAAAGATGTGAATCCTAGTCTTATTAGATGGGTGTTGCTTTTACAAGAGTTTGATTTCCATATTGTGGATAGGAAGGGTGCTGAAAATCCTGTTGCTGATAACTTGTCTAGATTGGAAAACATTACTTTTGATCCTATTCTTGTTAATGATAGTTTTCTGAATGAACAATTGGCGGCAATAAAGGTAAAACTCCAAAATAGTCCATGGTATGCTGATTACGCCAACTTTATTGTTTCAAAGTATTTGCCTCCAACATTTACGGCTCAAAAAAGAAGAAATTATTCTATGATTTGCGGCATTATTTTTAGGATGACCCACATTTATATAAATAAGGAGTAGATAATATTATGAGAAGACGTGTTCCAGATCATGTACAACGTGAATTATTGAAGAAGTGCCATATTGGTGCTTATGGAGGACATCACGCTGGAGATAGAAACGCACAGATGGTTCTACAATCAGGTTTATATTGGCCTACTCTCTTTAAAGATGCACGTAAATTTATTTTGTCTTGTGATGAATGTTAAAGAGTAGGAAATATCTCTAGACGTAATGAAATGCCTATGAGTTATTATCTTGTTATTGAACCTTTTGATTGTTGGGGATTTGACTTTATGGGTCCTTTTCCTCCTTCAAATGGCTATACACATATACGTGTTGTTGTTGATTATGTTACTAAATGGGTAGAAGCTATACCTACTAAAATTGTTGATGGAGAAACCTCGTTAAAAATTCTTAAAGATGTTATTTTTCCTAGGTTTGGTGTGCCTAGATATCTTATGACAGATGGAGGTTCTCATTTTATTCATGGTTGTTTTAGAAAAGCCCTTGCCAAATCTGATGTTAATCATAGAATTGCATCAACTTATCATCCCCAAACTAGTGGGCAAGTAGAATTATCAAATAGAGAAATTAAATCTATCTTGCAAATGACTTTTAATAAATCTAGGAAGAATTGGTGTGATAAGTTGACTGATGCTTTATGGGCTTATAGAACTGGTTATAAAAATCCTATGGGCATGTCTCCTTATAAAATGGTTTATGGAAAAGCTTGTCACTTTCCTTTAGAATTAGAACACAAAGCTTATTGGGCAGTGAAAGAATTAAATAAAGATTTTAAACTTACTGGTAAGAAAAGAATGCTTGATTTCAATCATTTAGATAAATGGAGATGTGAAGGTTATGAAAATGCCAAGCTCTTTAAAGAGAAAGTTAAACAATGGCATGATAAAAGAATCCTTAAAAGAGAGTTTCATGTTGGTGAGAAAGTTCTATTGTATCGGTCTCGTCTTTGATTCTTTGCAGGAAAATTACTCTCCCGATGGGAAGGACCTTATATTATTAAAGAAGTGTATCATTCAAGGGAAATTAAAATTTCTTCCATCAAGGATAACACTACACAAGTGGTAAATGGGCAAAGACTCAAACATTATATTTTTGGGGATTCCTATGATGAAGATGTTGATGTTATTGAAGTAATGACTCCCGATAAATTCATTAATTGGAGGGAAGATTCCAGAATCTGCAGAGTCAGTTTTGGAATAGGTAGCAGTTCTATTAAGAAAAAGTTCGTAGATTACCTTTTCAGGTATTATTTATCGATTTTTGGAAAATATGAAAAATACTGAGCCGAAGAGGAGTTGGAAAAGGTGTCTGGAGGCACCACACCATGCGGCGGACCCACCCCTGGCCGCGCCAGCCTTTTGTGTGGGCGCCCCAGAGCCTCTCTCTGACTCGTTTTCGACCTGGACTTTCCTTTTGTTACGTATTTTTTTCCTATATAATCCCCGGGATCCCCCGAGGTCCATATATCGTTTTCTCGTCGTGTTTCTGTTTCGAGCTGTTTCTCCCAGGTTACATCTTCAGATCTAGAGCCACAATGTCTTCTCCCGTATCTCCCAAAGACAGTTTCTTTGAGTGCATCGTCAATCCGTACATGAACGAGTTGAAGATGCATCCCAAAGAGCTGCTGCTCAAGGATGGACAGGTGCATATTAAAGATGTTTGGGTCCCTAAAGGAGAAGGTAGTTTAGAAGCTAGGATGGAAGAGCTGGAGCAAGATGTCTTTAGGTACAAGAATATGGCGGAGCGTGAAGTTGAGATCATCCACATGATAAAGACAGAACAAATTGTTGAGTACAAGGAGACTTTGAAGGTTTGGGAGGAAATTTTCTCACTCACCAAGACCACCAACGAGTTGCAAGCACAACTCTATGATGTGCAGAATCAAAACTGTGAGTATGAGAACATGGTTAAACATATAAGCTCTGCTGCTAGTTTCAGGATGATGGAGACCAGGACATCATTTATGGATGGAGAACCTTTTCCTTGGAAGTATGATGATGGGAATGATTCATCACCACCACCGCCGAAGAATTGATTCGTCATTGGTATTGGCATCCCTTGGTTTGTTCCAAGCTTGGGGTAGTGCCGCGGTATCACCTTTATGTTTCACTCCTTCTTACCTTTTAGTAGAGTCATATCATGAATAGAGAAAATATCATATATTATGGTTTGCAATATGGAAGTGTCACTCCTTAGTTGGTTATCGTTGTATCCCTTGGTTTGAGTTGCCGTAATGAAATATTAATGAGAAGTTTCATCATCTACTTGTTTTGTTTTATTTTAGTATGCAATTTTTGTTATGTGATTAATCATGTTATTAGTATTGGTATCAATGTTGGAGCTTCAAGATAATCTAGTTGGTTTTAGCAAACATAGCATTGGTCATTAGCAACAATATGTTGAGACTTAAGTAGAAAAAGAGGGAGTTGCATGTAGATATATTATTCCATGACCTTTCTTCTTTGTTAGCTCATAAGCTTAGTATTCCCAAATAAGTTTTTTTGCACCTTGAAGGAAGATTACATGATTGGCTTTATCATATATGTTTTTGTTTGTTTTACTTCAATTCTTATGCTTGCTACCCAACCTTGCTAGCCATAAACCTATACTGAGAGGGAATGCTTCTCGTGCAATCCAAACCTTGAGCCCCAAAACCTTGCCGTTTGTGTCCACCATACCTACCTATCTATGGTAATTAACTGCCACTCCAAGTAAATTGCTCATGTGCTACATTTAAAACTTTCAAAATTACTCATGTTTTGTGTTCCTGTTTTTTGCTCATGAGGACGTAAATAGAGAATCTTTATCTCACTTGTTGATTGGATTTCAAACACCTGGACTAGTGGCTTCATCCGCTCTTGTGAGGGATGACCTTCACTATTTTCCCCCTGGTTTATCGTCAAAGCATAATCATGTAAAAAAAGAGAATGAGGGATGACCTTCTACACCAGTTGCATCCTTCATATGGGAACCGCTCTTGTGAAGTCTAGTTGGCTTGTGACGTACTGAATTTTCTGTTTACCATTCGTTGACACTAGCGTACACTTCTCAAAATTAGACACTCCTCCATGGTTTTTGATTGTTGGCAGGCACCCAAGGATTCGGTTAGCCATGGTTTGTGTAAGATGGATGGGAGGATTTTCATGCATTTTATACATCTGTTTATTAAAATAAAAGCTCTAGCATATGAGTGATCCATGCTTCCCTCTGCGAAGGGCCTATCTTTTACATTTATGTTGAGTCAGTAAACCCATTTCCTTCTGTCTTAAGGAAGCATTTGAATTGTTGTGATTCATCCGACTCCATGTTGATTTACTCAATCATGTTTATTATTCTTCCTTGTTTCTACAAATGATTTTATCTGTTTGAATACCACTTAGGAAGATACCAATGTTTGCAAAGAGACTGTTATAATTGAGCACGATAAACTCTACAATATAGCTCTAGTATAAAAGACTCTGATCGAAAGATGAGTACACTGTTAATTGTTCTCTGACCAAGAACGAAGTTTTCCTTTACCAATTTTGATTTACTTTTTGCATCATTATTGTTCCTCTGCTTGTTTCAAGTTTGATTATATGAGAGGTAGTTGCAATCTAAAATGATTTGTTCTTTGTTAGATGTGATGCCTCTTGTCCGTATTTCATTTATCAACACCTCACTCCATAAACCCGTGGTCATGTTCACTCAGTTCAGTTTCGCTTGCGGACAAGCGAGGTCTAAGCTTGGAGGAGTTGATACGTCCATTTTGCATCGGTTTTTTAAATTGTTATTTTCTGTTATTCATTGATATATTTCATGTTATGATGCATTACTTTTGTTATTTTACCTTATTTTGCATGTTTCATAATTTTTGGAGAATAAACACCGGGACCAGGAATCTGATGGAAAAAGCACCGTCGAGATACCATATTTCAGAAGATCAGAAAAAGAGGGGGGACACCGGAGGTGTCTTAGAAGTTCAGAGGAAGACTCCAGGGGCCCACACCATGAGGTGGCACGCCCCCTGGCCACGCTGCCACGTGGTGTGGCCACCCTGGCCCACCTCTGGTCGAAGTCTTCCGCGTACTTGACCCCCAGGAAACCCTAAGCCCCACACCATCATCGAAGAATTATTCCGCCCCCGCCTCGGGGCGGAAAACAACCGAGAGAGAAAAGCTCTCTGGCGGGGAGAAATCTGCGGGGGGGAAATTCCTCTCCGGAGTGGGAAAATCATCGCCATCGTCACCGTCATCACTCCGGGCATCATCAAGATCGTCATCATCATTATCATCATCATCATCACCACCAGCACCATCACCCTCATCATCCAGCGTCATCCCGCTGTAACAATTAGGGGCCTCTATCGTTGTTTAACATTAGATCTCTCTCTTGGTGTGGAATACCGATACGTCATAAACGTATCCCTAATTTCTGATGCTCCATGATCATATTATGCCAATTGCTACATGTTTACTCCCATATTTATAGCATTTTCATACGTTTTTCGGGACTAACCTATTAACAAGATGCCAAGTGCAAGTTCCCTGTTTTCTGCTGTTTTTGGTTTCTGAAAAGTTGTTCTGGAAACTTTCTCGGAATTGGATCCCACAAAGCCCAAAGTACCTATTTTCCCTGGAAGCATCCAGAACACCGAAGAGGATTCGAAGACGGGCATTAGGGGGGCCACACCATAGGGTGGCGCCGGTCCCCCTAGCCACGCCAGCTATGGGTGTGGGGCCCCCTGGCCTCCACCGCCTCTGCCCTTTCTCCTATTTATTCCCCCCGGATGGAAAACGCTAGGAACCTGATCAAAAATCCCCGAAAAGTTCCGCAGCCACCGTCGTCGTCAACCCTAGATCAGGGGGGTTCTGGAGATGTCTCCCAGCACCCTTGAGAGGAAATCATCAACGGAGGCTTCTACATCACCATGCCTGCCTCCAGAGTTATGCTTGAGTAGTTCATCCCTGGACTACGGGTCCATAGCAGTAGCTAGATGGTTGTCTCCTCATATGCCTCCATGTTTAGATCTCGTGAGCTGCCTATCATGACCGAGATTGATCTTATGTAATTATATATGTTGTGTTTGCTGGGATCTGATGAATATTGACCTTATGGCAAGTTGATATAGTCTTTATTGTATATGTTATTTGTTATCTTGAATGCTTTCCATTGCTAGTGGCTGGTCTGGCCAAGTAGTTGCTAGTGACTCCAAGAGGGAGTATTTTGGCTAGATAGTGGGTTCATGCCTCCTTTTCACTTGTGCTCGAGTGAAAAAAACGTGACGGGGGAGGATGTGTTGTTTCCACTAGGGAGAAAAAAGCGGTGAGAGTACCTGGGTGTATAATCATTTCTTACATTACACACATTGTTTAATGCAATTATGTGTTGCTTGCAACTTAATACCTAAGGGGATTCGGATGATAATCTGAGGGTGGATTATTAGTCTTAGATGCAGATGGATTTAGGTCTATGTATTTTGTTGTAATGCCCGCACTAATGTCATAGTAGTCTACATGTTATAATGGGCACTACGGTGCAACCTCTATTTGTCAATTTCCCAGCTGTCATTTGTTCACCCAACATGTTATTTTTATGGAGAGACACCACTAGTAAACCTATGAACCCCGGTGCATTTTCCACACTGTTAAACAAACCACAACAATTTCCTTCTCTCTTTACTTACTGCAGGCATACACTGTTTTCCACACTATACGTCTAATCTTTGTTTTCAGCAAGACCGGTGAGATTGACAACCTCACTGTACCACTGGGGCAAAGTATTTTGGTTGTGTTGTGTGCAGGTTCCACGTTGTTGCTGACACCGGTGAAGCGCCAGCACCACCGTCAGTGGCATCAACCTTCCGAAGGTCCTCTTTCTCCTACTGGATTGATAACCCTGATTCTTAACTAAGGGGAATACTCCTACCGATGTGCTCATAACACCCTCCTCTTGGGGTTCCCAACAAAACATAGCAAGTATATTTCTGGCGCCGTTGACAGGGAGAAGGAAGTCTTCTGGCAAGGGGAGTCTCTCACTCTCAACCTCTTTATTTTGTTTATTGTCTTGTTTTCATTTTTGTCTTGTTTTTCTTTCCTATATTAAAAACACACAAAAAATTAGTTTACTTTATAGCTGTTATTTATTTGCTTTTTATTATTCTACTAAAATGAGTTACTCTGAGAATACGAAGTTGTGTGACTTCACTAGCACAAACAACAATGATTTTATTTGCACACCTATTGCTCCACCTGCTCCTACTGCTGCTTTCTATGAGATTAAACCTGCTTTATTAAATCTTGTTATGAAAAAGAAATTTTTTGGTATTAGTACTGACGATGCTGCTGCCCACCTTAATAATTTTGTTGAACTATGTGAGATGCAAAAATATAAAGATTCGGATGTAAATATTATTGAACTGAAATTATTTCCTTTCTCTTTGAGAGGAAGAGCTAAAGAATGGTTGCCATCTTTGCCTACAAATAGTATTGATTCATGGACTAAGTGTAAACATGCTTTCATTGGAAAATATTATCCTGCTGCTAAGATTATATCCGTGAGAAGTGACATAATGAATTTTAAACAATTTGATAATGAACATGTTGCTAAAGCTTGGGAAAGAATGAAAACTATGGTGAAGAATTATCCCACTCATGGACTGACTACTTGGATGATTATACAAACTTTTTATGCAGGGCCGAATTTCTCCTCAAGGAACCTATTGGATTCAGCTGCTGGAGGTACCTTCATGTCCATCACTTTGGGCAGTGCAACAAAGCTTCTTGATTATATGATGATACATTATTCAGAGTGGCACACTAAGAGAGCTCCACAAGCTAAGAAGGTAAATTCTATGGAAGAAACCTCCTCTTTGAGTGAAAGGCTTGATGCTATTATGTCTATGCTTATTAATGGTAAAGCTCAAGTTGATCCAAATAATGTTCCTTTAGCCTCTTTGGTTGCTCAAGAAGAGCATGTTGATGTAAACTTTATTAGAAATAATAATTTTGGTGGAAACAATTATAAGCCTTATCCTCCTAATAATGGTTATGGTAATTCTTATGTTAAATCCTACAATAGCAACGAAATCTCTACCTATGATCTTGAAAACATGCTTAGAGAATTTATTAGCACACAAACTGCTTTTAATAAATCTGTTGAGGTAAAGCTTGGTAAAATAGATGTTCTTTGTTTCTAAAGTAGATAGCCTCGCTATTGATGTTGATTTTCTAAAACTGAAGGTTTTGCCACAATATGTTAAACAAAGTAAAAATTTGAATGCCATCCAAGTTGAAATTGATAATAATGTCAGATTGATGGCTGAATTACATGCTAGGTGGGAAGGAGAAGAGGAATTGGCTAGAAAGAATAATATTGCTAGAGTTTGTACTATCACAACCACTAGTAAAACTGGAGCTCCAAGTGCTAGTAAACCTCCTACTATCAATGGTAAATTATTTGGTGTTAATAAAGTCCTTACTCCTCCGGTGAAACGTGCTAAATTGCCTCAAATTGTTGAAACTGCTTCTGGTCAAAGTGCTGAAATTTTTAAAGATGCAGGGGATAATGGTCCTATTTATTTTGATGATAATAATTTTGATTTTGATGATTGCAACATCTGCTAAGTTATTATGTTTCTACAAAATCTTGCTAGAATTCCCAATGCTAGTACCATGAATATGGCCTTTACTAAACAGATTACAAATGCTCTCATGAAAGTTAGGGAACAAAAGTTGAAACTTGAAACATCTATCCCTAGGAAATTATATGATGGTTGGGAGCCTATCATTAAGATAAAAGTAAATGATTTTGATTGCAATGCTTTGTGTGATCTTGGTGCTAGTATCTCTGTTATACCTCAAAAGCTTTATGATATTCTTGATCTACCACCATTAGAACAATGTTATTTGGATGTTCATCTTGCTGATAATGCTAAGAAGAAACCTCTTGGTAGAATTGATGATGTTCTTATTATGGTTAACAATAATCTTGCCCCTGTTGATTTTGTTGCTATGAACACTCAATGCAATGCTTCTTGTCCGATTGTTTTGGGAAGACCTTTTCTTAGAACTGTTGGTGTTGTTATTGATATGAAAGCGGGGAGTATTAAATATCCATTCCCCCTCAAGAAAGGTATGAAACATTTTCCTAGAAAGAGTATGAAGATACCTTTTTTACTATATTATTAGAGCAAGTTATGATGTTGATGCTTCTTCACTTGAAAATAGTTGAGTTACTTTTTAGGCCTAGGTGAAAGGAGTCAAAGAAAAGCGCTATCGGGAGACAACCCGTTTTATTTCTCTATTTTCATTCAGTTTTCCTTTGTTTTCTTTTGTGTGCTTTGAACCTGGGTGTTGTCTATCTCCTTAGCAACCCCTCTTTATCTTTTATTTTGTGTTTTTATTGAGCCAATTAAAGCCTCTAGTGGAAAGTTGAGACTATATTTCGAATTTCTGCGCAGGAAACAAATTTCTGTTGTCCACTGTTAATTATGTATAAAATCACAGAAAAATCAAAATGAACCGAGCTTAATTTTTTCTTAATCTTGGGCTATATACTCAACTATTCTTAGTTGATCACTTTTTTATTTGAGCAACAGAAGATTTTCGAAAAAAATCAATCTCTACCTGCTGTTCTGTTTTGACAGATTTCTGCCAATTATTGCATTTGCATCTTAATCTCTTTATTTTGGTGTTCTTTTGATAAAAAGAGTTTTAAAAGAAGTTGTGACAGTAGGTAATTTGTTTTCGAGTACTAGTCTTATGTTGAAACTGAACCGTGTGACTTTATTATTTCGATTGCACTAACGTTGCTAATGAAGATTGTGAGAATTTTGGTGTGAAGGAAGTTTTCAAGGGTCAAGAGAAGAGGATGATGTGATGTGATGAAGAAGAGTGAAAAGCCTAAGCTTGGGGATGCCCTGGCGGTACATCCCAGCAAATTCCAAGTAGACTCAAGCGTCTAAGCTAGGGGATGCCCAAGGCATCCCCTTCTTCATCAACAAATTATCAGGTTATTTCTAGTGAAACTATATTTTTATCCGGTCACACCTTATGTGCTTTACTTGGAGGGTCTTTTATTTTTGTTTTCAGTTTATTCTTATTTTTATAATAAGCTTGGTTGGACCCCAGCATTCTTTTATTGGATAGTGACACGCTCTGCTTTTTCATGAACATACATTGTATTCTTAGTCTCTGTCTGGCTGCTGCATTTATTTAGCTCATATTTTGCATGCATCTCTTAACAGAGCTGTTAGTTTTAGTAGTATTATATGAGTACTCTCATGTTTGCTTGCTGTATCATAAAGAGTATTTTTGTTAAAACATATCTTGTATGGTGCTTGTCGGGAAAAGAAAATTGCTGCTTGATGTAGAATTTATAACAGTACTAGTAGAAGCTTGTACATACTGCGGCTAGAACTTTTTCATGCCATGCTAAATGTTATTTTAGTTTTAAATCCTTGTGGTTATTGAGTAGAATGAATAGGCTTAAATATCTGAGAGCGTTTAATATTTCTTGAAAGATTCATGAGTTGTTTTTGTCATAGTAAAGCATCAATATATGGTATTCTCTTTCGAATTTTTTATGTTGTTGACTTGGCGCATGCTCACACCATGTTTATGACTACAAACCAGTCACGAATAGACTCCGTGATCACTTAGTTTTTGAACTTGTGATGCCTCTTATGCTTTAATTAATGATGCTTATGTCGCCATGCATGATTATGTCTCTTATGCTCTCTTGATTTGTCGCTCCAGTCTTTTGCTAGCCTCCACCTGTACTGAGTATGGAATACTACCCGTGCATCTAAACTCCTTAAACCAAAGTTTTCCAATTGTGTACAACATACCTACGTACATGTGGTACTGCACTGCCACTCCAAGTAAATTGCTCATGTGTTACCTTTAAAACCTTCAAAATTATTCCCGCTTTGTGTTCTTGTTTTTGCTGATGAGAACGTCAATAGATAATCTTTATCTCACTTGTTGATTGGATTTCACACCGTGGACTAGTGGCTTCATTCGCTTATTCAAATCATAGAAGAGCTGGCAGCGGGGTGCCCAGCCCCAAATTAATACAAACAAATTCTCTTCACTATTTTTTCCCCTGATTATATCAGTCAAAGCATAATTGTGTAAACAAAAGAGAAAGAGGGATGACCTTCTACACCAGTTGAGTCCTTCACCATGGGAGCCACGCTTGTGAATCCAGTTGGCTTGTGACGTACTGTACTGTCTGTTTACCATTCGTTGACATTAGCATACACCTCTCCTAGAAAAATAGACATTCCTCCACGGTGTCAAACTGTTAATACCTCTGTTTAATTAAATAAAAGGCTCTAGCACATGTGTGATCCCTGCTTCCCTCTGCGAAGGGCCTTTGTTTTACTTTTATGTTGAGTCTCCATCTTCTAACTTTATGCACAGTTGAGAGGTCAATTTTGCCATTCTGAGTTCTATGTGCATTTGTCCCATAAACATCAATAATTACTTCATGATGTGATATTATATGTTCTTAAATTATTTGTTCTAGTCTTCCTCGTGAACTTTGAAAGTGTCCTGGCATTTATGTTTTGTCCCACTCTTAAGGACTAGCGAAATACCACTTTGCCATGCTTTCTCTATACCTGAAACAAACGTTTATCTTTATTTGCATTATTATCCATGATACTTTATTTAAGATACTCTTCGTGATGCAAAGTAATTGTTATACTTTATTATTAAAGTTCTATTTATCATGTTTGTGTTTGAAGTTTTATGATCTCAGCGTACATATGCTTTTTACATTTTAATGATCAAGATTATGATAGTAGCATGTCACCTTAGAAATTATTGTTTTATCGTTTACCTACTCGAGGACGAGTAGGAACTAAGCTTGGGGATGCTTGATACGTCATAAACGTATCCCTAATTTATGATGCTCCATGATCATATTATGCCAATTGCTACATGTTTTCTCCCTTATTTATAGCATGTTCATATGTTTTCTCGGACGAACCTATTAACAAGATGCCAAGTGCCAGTTCCATGTTTTCTGCTGTTTTTGGTTTCAGAAAAGTTGTTCTGGAAACATTCTCGGAATTGGACCCCACAAATCCGGAAGTGCCTATTTTCCCCGGAAGCATCCAGAACACCGAAGAGGAGTCGAAGATGGGCATGAGGGGGGCCACACCATAGGGTGGCGTGAGTCCCCCTGGCCGCGCCAGCTATGGGTGTGGGCCCCCCTGGCCTCCACTGCCTCTGCCCTTTCGCCTATTTATTCCCCCGGATGGAAAACCCTAGGCACCTAATCAAAAATCACCGAAAAGTTCCGTAACCTCCATCGTCGTCAACCCCAGATCAGGGGGGTTCTGGAGGTGCCTCCCGGCACCCTGCCGGAGAGGAAATTATCACCAGAGGCTTCTACATCACCATGTCTGCCTTCGGAGTGATGCGCGAGTAGTTCATCCCTAGACTACGGGTCCATAGCAGTAGCGAGATGGTTGTCTCCTCCTCATATGCCTCCATGTTTGGATCTTGTGAATTGCCTATGATGATCGAGATTGATGTTATGTAATTCTATATGATGTGTTTGTTGGGATCCGATGAATCACTAGTGGAAACAACCCCTTTCGTCCAGGGGGCCAGGAGGCACCTGTCCCGGTTGCAACCAAATCCGGGACAAATGCTACGCATTCGTCCCGGTTTGTGCGCCCGGGGCAACAGAAACCGCCTGGGGGCATTGGTCCCGGTTCATGGGGAGACATTGGTCCCAGTTCGTGGCATGAATCGACCAATCCCTAGCCGCAGGCCACGTGGCACGCGCACGGGCATTGGTCCCGGTTCAATCCACTAACCGGGACCAATGCCCCTTCCTTTTTTTTGATTGGTGGAATTAGTGTAGCCCAGGCGGGCCAGCTCCGGCAGTGACACGTCGAAAAAACGCGGGGACGTCGTTTGTCGCCGCGGCTGCCCCAAAACGGCGGCGTGTTGGGCCCTGGGGGGCGACACGTGTGACGCCCCGAGATCGGGCACTATGCAGATTTCAGCATCTCCGCCAAAATTCACATAATAACCGATTCCAGGTTGCCACTTGTGATAACATTACAACAGTTCACGAATAATCCACAACAACAACAGAGGAGGTATATACAAGACGACTCAAACGAGTCAAGGATACAACTGATACAATACAAAGATCCAAATAACAGCGGAAGAAACAACAGAGTGTCCGACTACGGACAAGATACAAATTGGACTAAGAGTCCTGAAGATAACCGATGGCGTCCAATCCCTGCCCAGGCCAAGCCGGAGGGATTCCCAAGCTAACGTCGTCAGACTTCAAACCTGTTGACTGCAATATGGAATATGCAGCCACGAAATGGATTCGTGGGTCAGTACGGTTAAGTACTGGCAAGTGGATAAACCATACTCACAAGATACCATCGTAACCAATCATCACAAGATACAAATACTTTGGGTACAACGGAAAGGAAGGGATTATTGCAAAGAAGCGGCAGCTGGCTGCACTAACTAACTACAGAGACGCGCTACAACATCCGGCTAAAAGAAAGGGATAAGATAGCGCGACAAAACCAACTATAACTACTCACCAAACAATACCCATCCAGTGTTACCCCCTACTAAGGAAGCAACCCAAGGAAAACTCACACTGTCGATTAAGGTGACATTCAATTTTTATGGTGGATGTAATCTATATTACTAGTCAAGTTATTATCGTTAAGTGTAAGTTGTCTGAGTACTTGTTAGCCAGCACTTTCACCAAGTCATCCATAACCGCGGACAACACGGCTTCTCGAGAAGATTTAACCCTGCAGGGATGCACCAATTTAGCCGTACACGTAAGAATAACCCGCCAGACGGGGGATCAACCCACCAAGCGAGGTACTCAACACAACCCAACTCTTCTTCGCATCAAGCCCAAAGAACCCCGTGCAGTTGAGCGCACGGCTAATCAAGCCCCACGAAGAAAAGGGGACCCTCATAGCACTCTAAGAACGTGTCTCCCTAAATGCCGACTACAAAAGTTCCACCCTGGCGCCAAGGGTTCGCACCTGCATATGCATGCGGCAAATGGAAAACCCGAACTAAATGAGGCGATTTGGACGAGATGCGAATCGAATCAAAGTTGCGGGGGGCGCTCATACTCGCTTCGCACATGCGGTTAGTGCGCTCATCATGGATCGGAGGACAAGACCCTTTTCCTAATTAGGGTCGACACTAGCAGGCCTCAAAACCACGCCGGGCCTCCTGCCGGTGCCTTATCATCAAATTATTATTACCCAAAACATTAACATGTTGTTGATTGAAATGAAACCCAATTATCAACTAAACAGGTGATAAGACGGACAACAAGATTTGAGCGCAAACAACACTAAGCATGCAACTACGACACAAGGCCAACAGGGTAAACAAACAACAGGTAATAGGAAATAGAAGGAAGGCTATATCATGGTTGCAAGGTAAACATATGATAGGATCGAGACACAAGCATCGAATCATAAGGCTAGAATAAAGGCAACGGAAAGAATCGGTAACAAGTGATGAGAGGCATCCATAGGCAGCAAGTGAGTATACTTGCCTGGAATCCAGCAAGTAGAGGTACATCCGCAGAACTTGTAGTTGCTCACATCATCTCAACGTCCTATCCGCGAAGAAGCAACAAACTAGAACAAACACCGGATGCAACAATTACTTCTACGGCAAAAGATCCAGCATGATCAAGATATGGATGCATGACAAGCTTAAGGATGATCAAAGATAAACTAGTTGACTTGGTAAACATATTTAAATGGGCCCATATGCAATTTGGATTGCATATGGAAAAGCCCATGAATTAATGTTGAATTAAATGATCTACAAATAACCATCATGTGAAAGTTGATTAGAATGATGCATGGATGATGAGAACAATAAGAAAACACAGCAGCTTCAATTTGATATGTTGTTTACCAAGTTTGGAATTTTATTTATTAAGTTATGAAATTTGGCTTCTTAAATGATTTAAACAAACATTTATTGTTTTCACCAATTTTAAATGTTCAAAACAGATAACAAAATTTATATTTGGAAAGAACACAAAATTTTAGATGGAATACATATTTCATTTGTTGAATTTGGATTTTAGATGAGCAAGTTATTAAATTGACAATTTTAAATGCATTAATTAAGAAATAGTTGTTTTCAGCAATTTAAATTGTTCAAAACAGAAAACAAAGTTGATATTTGCAAAGTTCATGACAAATGGGATGGAAAACATATTTTACATGTTGGAATTGGATTTGAATTGCCCAAGTTATGAATTTTGCAATTTAAAAAGGTGTAATTAAAGCATTGAATTATTGCACCAATTTTAATTAGGAAAAACAGTAAACAAATTGTATTGAAAAGGTTGAAAACATGTATAAAATGTTTCAATGAACATTTTGAGCTATTAAACAAATTTTTTGGATCATTATTGAATTTATTATGCAATTTTTCATAGGCATTTTTATTCTGCCCCTTTTAGTAAACAGAGGGAAACATGTTCGAAATTAATTCAATTGTGACCAACTAAAATACCAATGTGTAGAGTTTGTTAAGACAAATTTTTAGAGCCCAAGTTTTCTCAATTTGGGTGAACACAACTCAAGTTATGAAATTCCAAAGTTTCCAATTTTTATTGCATTTTCTGTATTTAATTATTTAGTGCAAAATTTATTACAGAAACATATTACAACTTTGACATTAACAGAAAGAGCACAAGATTATGAATCCACAGAAACTTGAATCATTGAAATTGGAGCAATTTTCAATTTGTTATTGATTTTACAATTAAAGGCTCAGATCTGTTTTTCTGGATTTCGGGAAATAAAAGAAAAGGAGTAAAAAGGGGGTGGCTTTGCGCCTTGGGGGGGGGGGATCGATCCCTTGACCTCTCGCTGAGATACAGGGTACAGAGCCACTAGGCTAATGTCTGGTTTGTGAGGGTATACGGATCTGACAGTAGAAGAGGTGACCTTTCGTGATTAACTGAATCCGAAACTTGAAGAGTCGAGCGCTCGATTCAGTTAAACGTAACCACGGTGATCACTGCGGTGCGGCTCGACGGCACGCATCCAGAGCAAGGGGATGACAGGGGGGCTAGTCCCAGAGGTGGTGCTCACCTTGGGGTTGTAGACAAAGAAGAGAGGCTCGGGGCGTCGTGGTGCGGTTCGGAAGAGGGCATCGATGTCCTGCAGGTTCCTGAACCTTGCCGAACGGAGGAGGAGGAAGAAGGTCCCGACCCTGATGATCTGGGACGTCCCTGTTCCCGCCGCGGTGTCGAGGACGGAGGGGACTCCAAGGGGGTTCCATTCCCGCGCTCCGCGTGCCTCCTGGTGCTCCATGGCGGCGGCGCGGTGAAGAACTTCAGAATCCGGCCATTGCTCTCGGTGGTATAGGAAAACAGAGAGAAGGAAGAGAGGGAGGGAGATGGCGGCTGGGAGGAAGAGGAGAGGGAAGAGGTTGGGGCTAGGGTTTGGGAAAGGAGGGGGGTAGGTATATGGGAGGGGGGAGCAGGTGGAGGTGGGGGCCATGGAGGGGAGGGACAGCGACAGTGGGGATCACGTTCTCCTCCTCGCCTGTACGGAGAAGAAGCAGAAGGTGGGCTGGGTTGGATTTGGTTGGGCTGGGCCAGGTCTGGCTCCCCCAAACGTTTTCTTTTCTTTTTATTAGCTTTCCTTTCTTTTTTTTTGTAGAAAGAGAAAAGGAGAGGAGGGAAGGGAAAAGAAATAATGGTTGAAAAATCATGGACTCATTTTTTATGAATTATACAATTCAAATGCCCAAGGGCATGATTCTTTGTTTTTGGAAATTTTAAAATGTGCCAAAGTTTTGACTTGGAATTTGAATTCACAATAAAAGGAATTTTCATTTAACCAAGCAACATTTATTTTTCCACTTCAATTTCATTGAAAACAATTTGAGTGTGATACAAGAGGGCATTGTTTGAATTTCTTAAATTGTTTTGAAAGTTTTGATTGGTTTGAAAACAAGTGCAATGAGTATGATGCATGATGCTATGATGCATGATGATGCAAAAACAAAACAAGCAAAACTAATTTGGGGGAAAAACCCCGGGTGTTACAGCCGACACCACTAACAAGGGGATTGCGCCCTCGCAATCCGCCCACGAACACGAGGGAGGGGGAAGTTCGACTATCGATTCTTCATGCTTCCAGTTGATCTCCTCGACACCACTAACAAGGCTTCTCGACACCACTAACAAGAGATTCTTGTTCGGAGTGATGACGATCTTCTCCCACCAGGAATCTTCCGATGATCGAACCTATTAGGTTAACGGCTCAGAAAACGTCCAACCCACGTAGGATCCTAATCTTGAAAGATTGAGAGGGAGAGAGACTCCAAAACAAATAAGATGAGAGGAGAAATAGAATAGAGATAAGGAGAAAACAAGAATCCTATTGAGATGTTTTCCAAAACAGATTTTGCACAAATAGTTTTTGACACTCTAGAAACATGACCGTTAGCGAGGTTATCCTACAGGCTTTACGGACCCGTTGCTTCGATAACCATTCGTATCGAAACAACTTTGGGAATCGGAAACCTGGCTCTGATACCATTTGTGACGCCCCGAGATCGGGCACTATGCAGATTTCAGGATTTCCGCCAAAATTCACATAATAACCGATTCCAGGTTGCCACTTGTGATAACATTACAACAGTTCACGAATAATCCACACCAACAACAGAGGAGGTATATACAAGACGACTCAAACGAGTCAAGGATACAACTGATACAATACAAAGATCCAAATAACAGCGGAAGAAACAACATAGTGTCCGACTACGGACAAGATACAAATTGGACTAAGAGTACTGAAGATAACCGATGGCGTCCAATCCCTGCCCAGGCCAAGCCGGAGGGATTCCCAAGCTAACGTCGTTAGACTTCAAACCTGTTGACTGCAATATGGAATATGCAGCCACGAAATGGATTCGTGGGTCAGTACGGTTAAGTACTGGCAAGTGGATAAACCATACTCACAAGATACCAGCGTAACCAATCATCACAAGATACAAATACTTTGGGTACAACGGAAAGGAAGGGATTATTGCAAAGAAGCGGCAGCTGGCTACACTAACTAACTACAGAGACGCGCTACAACATCCGACTAAAAGAAATGGATAAGATAGCGCGACAAAACCAACTATAACTACTCACCAAACAATACCCATCCAGTGTTACCCCCTACTAAGGAAGCAACCCAAGGAAAACTCACACTGTCGATTAAGGTGACATTCAATTTTTATGGTGGAGGTAATTTATATTACTAGTCAAGTTATTATCGTTAAGTGTAAGTTGTCTGAGTACTTGTTAGCCAGCACTTTCACCAAGTCATCCATAACCGCGGACAACACGGCTTCTCGAGAAGATTTAACCCTGCAGGGATGCACCAATTTAGCCGTACACGTAAGAATAACCCGCCAGACGGGGGATCAACCCACCAAGCGAGGTACTCAACACAACCCAACTCTTCTTTGCATCAAGCCCAAAGAACCCCGTGCAGTTGAGCGCACGGCTAATCAAGCCCCACGAAGAAAAGGGGACCCTCATAGCACTCTAAGAACGTGTCTCCCTAAATGCCGACTACAAAAGTTCCACCCTGGCGCCAAGGGTTCGCACCTGCATATGCATGCGGCAAATGGAAAACCCGAACTAAATGAGGCGATTTGGACGAGATGCGAATCGAATCAAAGTTGCGGGGGGCGCCCATACTCGCTTCCCACATGCGGTTAGTGCGCTCATCATGGATCGGAGGACAAGACCCTTTTCCTAATTAGGGTCGACACTAGCAGGCCTCAAAACCACGCCGGGCCTCCTGCGCCTTATCATCAAATTATTATTACCCAAAACATTAACGTGTTGTTGATTGAAATGAAACCCAATTATCAACTAAACAGGTGATAAGACGGACAACAAGATTTGAGCGCAAACAACACTAAGCATGCAACTAAGACACAAGGCCAACAGGGTAAACAAACAACAGGTAATAGGAAATGGAAGGAAGGCTATATCATGGTTGCAAGGTAAACATATGATAGGATCGAGACACATGCATCAAATCATAAGGCTAGAATAAAGGCAACGGAAAGAATCGGTAACAAGTGATGAGAGGCAGCCATAGGCAGCAAGTGAGTATACTTGCCTGGAATCCAGCAAGTAGAGGTACATCCGCAGAACTTGTAGTTGCTCACATCATCTCAACGTCCTATCCGCGAAGAAGCAACAAACTAGAACAAACACCGGATGCAACAATTACTTCTACGGCAAAAGATCCAGCATGATCAAGATATGGATGCATGACAAGTTTAAGGATGCATCAAAGATAAACTAGTTGACCTGGTAAACATATTTAAATGGGCCCATATGCAATTTGGATTGCATATGGAAAAGCCCATGAATTAATGTTGAATTAAATGATCTACAAATAACCATCATGTGAAAGTTGATTAGAATGATGCATGGATGATGAGAACAATAAGAAAACACAGTAGCTTCAATTTGATATGTTGTTTACCAAGTTTGGAATTTTATTTATTAAGTTATGAAATTTGGCTTCTTAAATGATTTAAACAAACATTTATTGTTTTCACCAATTTTAAATGTTCAAAACAGATAACAAAATTTATATTTGGAAAGAACACAAAATTTTAGATGGAATACATATTTCATTTGTTGAATTTGGATTTTAGATGAGCAAGTTATTAAATTGACAATTTTAAATGCATTAATTAAGAAATAGTTGTTTTCAGCAATTTAAATTGTTCAAAACAGAAAACAAAGTTGATATTTGCAAAGTTCATGAAAAATGGGATGGAAAACATATTTTACATGTTGGAATTGGATTTGAATTGCCCAAGTTATGAATTTTGCAATTTAAAAAGGTGTAATTAAAGCATTGAATTATTGCACCAATTTTAATTGGGAAAAACAGTAAACAAATTGTATTGAAAAGGTTGAAAACATGTATAAAATGTTTCAATGAACATTTTGAGCTATTAAACAATTTTTTTGGATCATTATTCAATTTATTATGCAATTTTTCATAGGCATTTTTATTCTGCCCCTTTTAGTAAACAGAGGGAAACATGTTCGAAATTAATTCAATTGTGACCAAATAAAATACCAATGTGTAGAGTTTGTTAAGACAAATTTTTAGAGCCCAAGTTTGCTCAATTTGGGTGAACACAACTCAAGTTATGAAATTCCAAAGTTTCCAATTTTTATTGCATTTTTTGTATTTAATTATTTAGTGCAAAATTTATTACAGAAACATATTGCAACTTTGACATTAACAGAAAGAGCACAAGATTATGAATCCACAGAAACTTGAATCATTGAAATTGGAGCAATTTTCAATTTGTTATTGATTTTACAATTAAAGGCTCGGATCTGTTTTTCTGGATTTCGGGAAATAAAAGAAAAGGAGTAAAAAGGGGGTGGCTTTGCGCCTTGGGGGGGATCGAAACCTTGACCTCTCACTGAGATACAGGGTACAGAGCCACTAGGCTAATGTCTGGTTTGTGAGGGTATACGGATCTGACAGTAGAAGAGGTGACCTTTCGTGATTAACTGAATCCGAAACTTGAAGAGTCGAGCGCTCGATTCAGTTAAACGTAACCACGGTGATCACCGCGGTGCGGCTCGACGGCACGCATCCAGAGCAAGGGGAGGACAGGGGGCTAGTCCCAGAGGTGGTGCTCACCTTGGGGTTGTAGACGAAGAAGAGAGGCTCGGGGCGTCGTGGTGCGACTCGGAAGAGGGCATCGATGTCCTGCAGGTTCCTGAACCTTGACGAACGGAGGAGGAGGAAGAAGGTCCCGACCCCGATGATCTGGGACGTCCCTGGTCCCGCCGCGGTGTCGAGGACGGAGGGGACTCCAAGGGGGTTCCATTCCCGCGCTCCGCGTGCCTCCTGGTGCTCCATGGCGGCGGCGTGGTGAAGAACTTCAGAATCCGGCCATTGCTCTCAGTGGTATAGGAAAACAGAGAGAAGGAAGAGAGGGAGGGAGATGGCGGCTGGGAGGAAGAGGAGAGGGAAGAGGTTGGGGCTAGGGTTTGGGAAAGGAGGGGGTAGGTATAGGGGAGGGGGGAGCAGGTGGAGGTGGGGGCCATGGAGGGGAGGGACAGCGACAGTGGGGATCACGTTCTCCTCCTCGCCTGTACGGAGAAGAAGCAGAAGGTGGGCTGGGTTGGATTTGGTTGGGCTGGGCCAGGTCTGGCTCCCCCAAACGTTTTCTTTTCTTTTTATTAGCTTTCCTTTTTTTTGTAGAAAGAGAAAAGGAGAGGAGGGAAGGGAAAAGAAATAATGGTTGAA
Organism: Alopecurus myosuroides; assembly: GCA_028641055.1. NCBI lineage: Eukaryota > Viridiplantae > Streptophyta > Magnoliopsida > Poales > Poaceae > Alopecurus > Alopecurus myosuroides. The sequence goes on from CM054061.1 coordinate 56,350,136, forward strand.
AAATCATGGACTCATTTTTTATGAATTATACAATTCAAATGCCCAAGTGCATGATTCTTTGTTTTTGGAAATTTTAAAATGTGCCAAAGTTTTGACTTGGAATTTGAATTCACAATAAAATAAATTTTCATTTAACCAAGCAACATTTATTTTTCCACTTCAATTTCATTGAAAACAATTTGAGTGTGATACAAGAGGGCATTGTTTGAATTTCTTAAATTGTTTTGAAAGTTTTGATTGGTTTGAAAACAAGTGCAATGAGTATGATGCATGATGCTATGATGCATGATGATGCAAAAACAAAACAAGCAAAACTAATTTGGGGGAAAAACCCCGGGTGTTACAGCACGGCTGGAGATAAAGTGTGTGTTATTTTAATTTACTATGCGCACGAGACGTTGAAAAAGTGTTGAGCCGGCGCTCGCGCCCATATTGCACACAAACATGCATCTTGTATATATATATATATATATATATATATATATATATATATATATATATATATATATATATATATATATATATATATATATAGGAAAATGGTTCTGTACACCCAGGCGTACGTACTCCCACATTCAATATACCACATACCACAATCGCTTATACCTATTTATCATTTTTAATATACTTCAATATTAAATAGTAGATACCTCAAAATGAATTTTATGAAAAAATCCAACCGAATCTACATATTTAATATTATTTACTTATATACTGCTTTTCTGTACGTAAAAATGGTATATTGAAAAAACTAAGGAGTTTGGTGATACCTTTCTGATACAACTTGCATTGAGGTATCTTAGAATAATTAATGAGGTATATGAAAAATAATAAATAGGTATAAAACACATGTATGCGAGGTATATTGCATATGGGAGTACGTACACCCAGGAGTATATAATAGGAGTCATATATATATATATATATATATATATATATATATATATAGATAAAAAAGGCAGTACATAATGGAAAGAGTGGATCTAAACCTAAACAGAGAGCATAGATGCATGATCGATCTACATAATGGCAAGACACTGTGGATCTGATATCTGCTAGTCATACTCCTGCCTAGGCCTATAGTACTCCGACTCGTAGTCGTCGTAGTCGCCGCCGTCGTCGTCACTATCGTCTGACGGTGCTCTACACTCCCTCAAAGGATCACGACTCCAGGACTGGGCGTGAGGGTAGCGCAGGCGGGGGATATCGCCGGCCCTGATGTAGTCCATGACGCTCTGTAGAGTCCGGCCGTACAACCATAGCCGACGACCGGCCTCGTGAAAGTTCCCAGGAGGCAGACCGTCCTCCTCATACCTGGTGAGCGCCCTCTCACACCGATTGATGAAGAAGGCATCCGAAGTATGCTGGTTATCGGGATGCCAACTGGGATTCCTCCGCTGCTCCGGCGTGAGATCGTGGTAGTAGTGGTTCGTGATGGCCGCCCGACGCGCCACACGTTGAGGAAGAGGAGGGACCGGCACTCCTCTGGCGCTCAGCATCCAACCGGCGGGAACGTTGTAGCCGCATGGGCAGCGGTAGTTCGAGGCGGAAAGTGCCTCCGCCTGGATGAATGTTAGAGTGGGTACGGTAGAAGCCATGAGAGAGTAGTGAGTTAGTATATGTTTTATGTCAACGGTGTTACAATGCATACATATATATAGTGAGAAGAAAACATATCCCTTTAGTCCCGGCCTGTTTTACCAACCGGGACGAAATGGTTAGGGTTTCGTTTGGACCAATCAGATAGAATCACACGGATCTTGTGTTTCTTTCAACCGCTTGTGAGTCGTTGGATCCGGGGTGTGTTTTTTTCGAGCTATTGTGAGCCGTTCGATCAGGGATACGGTGTGTTTCTTTGAAGCGGTTGTGAGCCGTTGGATCAAGGTGTTTCTTAACCGTTGGATATCAAAACCCTACCACAACACTTTGTGAGTCAGAGGACCCTATATATAGCCCACCTTCATATAGCGGTCAGTTCATCGACCAAATATAAAACATCCGGATTCGCGATCATACGTCCGACCGTTATTTTGATATGCATATATATGCACTCAATAGCCACGGTCGGGGAGTATGATGGCGATACCGATTTTTTTGTTCTACATCACCCCTTTAAGGTTTGATACATCATTCAGTTCGTCGACCGAATACAAATCATCCGGACTCGCCATCATACGTCCGACCGTTCTTTTGATATGCATATATATATATATGCACTCAATAGCCACGGTCGGGGAGTATGATGGCGATACGGATTGTTTTGTTCTACATCACCCCTTTAAGATTTGATACATCATTTAGTTCGTCGACCGAATACAAATCATCCGGATTCGCCATCATACGTCGGACCGTTCTTCTGATATGCATATATATATGCACTCAATAGCCACGGTCGGGGAGTATGATGGCGATACCGATTGTTTTGTTCTACATCCCTCTTTAAGGTTTGATACATCATTCAGTTCATCGACCGAATACAAGATTTGTGGTTTTGCCAGTGCGGCAAGGGCTGTGTTAATTATGTTGCTATTAATGTAATTGTTACTAATTTTAAAACAATATAAAATATTTATTAATAGTACAATAGTTAATAGTTTGAATAGTTAGAATAATTATTTAGGTAAACAGAAAACGGATTTGAATTAGTTATGCAAATTCAAGCAATTTTCATGTTGAATTTTTTTTTCAAATTCGAAAGTATATAGAAGTTATTCATGTGCATATTCAAACAATATTCGAATTTTGGCGCTAAAAATTTTGGCGCGTCCGGCCCAAAAATACTTCTGGTCCCGGCCCGTGCGACCAGCCGGGACTAAAGGGGGCTTTCGTCCCGGTTGTTGCCACCAACCGGGACGGATGGTCGTGGATATATGCACGTCACCCTCCCCCCCAAATTCAGACCACGCGCAGGGACGAACCGACGCCGCCAGGCTGCCCAATTTTCCCGTCCCTGCGCCGCCCCCTATGCCGTCGCCACACTCCTCCGCGGCGCCCCTCCGTCCCGCGCGCCCGCGAGAGCCGCCCCTCGCTCCCGTCGCGCCGCCCTCCGTCCCGCGCGCCCGCCGCCGGCCCCGCGCGCACCGCCCTCGCTCCCATCGCGCCGGCCTCCACTGCCCCGCGCCGCCGCCCGGGAGGAGGTAAATCCTGCCTCCATCTCGCCCTAACCAGGGGGCTTTTTTGTTTTTTCCCTTATTTTTACTTAATTACTGTTTTTGTTTTTAGTTATTTATTAGTGTTAGAAATGTTGGAATCATTAGTTATGAATATTAGAAATTTTAGATTAGACTCCGGAATTTTAGATTTGTTTAGAGATGACATAGGAAATGTTAGAAATTTGTTTAGGAAATGTTAGAAAGTTGACATACGAAATGTTAGAAAGTTGACATAGGATTTGTTTAGAGTTGACATAGGATTTGTTTAGAGTTGACATAGGAATTCTCGAAATGTTATGAATGTTAGAAAATTTAACTAAGTTAGCGTTAGAAATTTAAAATTTTTTGTGTATTATCTATAAGCAATTTTGATGAAAATAATTGATCATTAGTTATTATGTATAAGCAATTTTGATGAAATGGATTGATCATTAGTTATTATGTATAATTGATCTTTTTGTATAGTATGGAGCCAAGAGACGAAGATGCCGAAAATATGCTCGAGGGTTTAATCCGCGGGCCCGACGTAGAGACCGATGTGAGCCAGTGGATGAACAACTCCGGTGAGGGAGATCCGGAGCTCACCCAGGGAGACGACTCCGGTGAGGGAGAAGCCTACGGCTCCGATATGGGAGCAGCCGACGGCTCCGGTGGATCCATACAAATTACAAACACCGTCTCCGAGGTGCATATATAGATATGTTAATTAATGAAGCATCCGTTGTATATATACATATATTAACAGTCTTTATATTTTTAGCCATCCGGTTCAAGCATATCAACCGGAAAAAAGACTAAACGAGGCGCAACAAAGAAGTTGAAAGATACAGAAAGATATATGATCGACACGATCGCAGCAGACGGCGCACCCGAGCTTCCCACTGATGTTGCCCAAAACTTTGTGAAGCAATGTGGAGTGCTAGTTAGGGATCACATACCGATCACTGTTCATGAGTGGAATAAGCCAAAATATCCGCGGAAACAAGGAATTTCATATGTCAGCAAAATAGCCAAAGATCATCTTTTCTCGAAGATTTTGGCTAATTTCAACTTACCCTTGCCGGAGGTGGACGAGAATGAAGCGGTTGTGGATGAGGCCGATGTTACTAAAATGAAAATTGAGATACGGGAAAAGGTCAAGGTGTGGACCCTGAAAAAGATGGCCGAGCAATTCAAAAACTGGAAGAAAAGATTGAACCTTGACTATGTTAAGAAGAACAAGACTCCAGATTTCACTCAAGGGTATGAGAAAATAAAACCCATATGGGCAGATTTCGTGAAGTACAAGTTGTCAGAGAATGAACTGGAAAGGACAAAAACAAATGAGAAAAACGCCGCCAAAAAGGTATATCACCATGGTATGGGGCAAGGTGGCTACAAGGCTTCCAGTCCCAAGTGGGAGCAATGGGAGAACGACCTGCTTAAGCTGGGGATCACTCCCGAGCCGTTCTTGTGGGTCGAGCGGACAAGGTCATGGTTCTACGAGCATGGGGGCACGTTGGACGACGAAGGAAATGCAATCTATAACCTAAGACATAAAGAGAGTCCTCTACCCATAGAAAAGCTGAGAACCGCAATAAAGGACGTTAAAGAGGGGAAGTTCGTGCCAGATAGAGAGAACGACGAGCTCACACGCGCCCTCGGGAATAAGGAACATGGAGGGCGTACACGAGGCACAAAAGGCACTCCTCCGTGGAGTATTGCGTTCGACTCCACCAAAAAAGTTATACCCCGATAGAAGCCGTCAACGTAGAAAGGACGCGGAGGCAGCTGAAGCAGAGAATCAGGCAAACTGGAGGCGTCAACTTGAAGAACAGATAAAGCTGACGCAGGATGTAGCAAAGAAGCAGCAGGACCAAATTAACACACTTAGCCAGCAGATAGTGTCTACCGGCGCATCAGTACACATGGTAGAAGTTGAAGTCGAGGCTACCGACGCCGCACATTCTCATCGCAAAAGCAGCGTTGCGTCCACGCAGCTACCGGGTGATGATGCACCGTCGATGATTCACCCGGTGGATGATATCACGGAGATGACAACCTGTGAGCTCCACGTGAAGGTCGTCAATATAACCATCAAGGCGGCGGCCGGCTATGTCTTACCAATTGGCAACGAACCAACTCACCATAGTCTTCCGGTTCCACGGGGCTACGCTGTGTTTGGGGTCGATGAAGTTGTCAACGGATTCGAGCGGGTAAAGCTTGATTTCCCTGAAGGTGAAGACGAAGAGTTGACTGAACTCGGAGAAGCCAAGAACTTGACCGTTCTATGGCTAAAGGAATGCATTGTGCTCCCAAATCAGACGGCAAAGTCATCGAGTCCTCGACATTCTCCAGCGCAAAAGTCTCCAGCGCGGTCGTCTTCGCTATGCATGTCGTCTCCGGCGCGGTCGCCTACGCCGTGCACGTCTCCAGCGCGGTCGCCTACGCCGCCGCGTTAGCCTTCTCCGCCCACTAAGTTTCTGCCGAAACGTAAAATATCACCGAAACGTCAATGGTCACCCCTCCCGAAGGTACCAAAGGAGGTACCCAAGTTACCTTACGACTATACTCCCGAGGAAGCCCAACAAATCACAAAGGACGATTACGAGGCATGGAAATCGAAGCGGAAGGAGAAGAAAAAGGTAGATTTCCCCGAGACCGAAGAAGAGATAGAACGAGCTTGGAAAATGGTGAAGACTCTTCATCAACCCGAGCCGAGTCTGTCATCTGACTATGACCGCTCTATTCTGAAGTCACACCAGGAAATGGTGCGGTCGACGAAGAGTAGTATAGCACAAGCGGGAAAAGGGGAAAATCAGTTGATCAGCTCGGAGAGCAGAAAAAACAATCCACGTCCCCGCTCAAAGTGATTTCCAATACCCAGGTGGGGCCGAGCACTAATATTGCTGACGAGCAAATTGATCCGGAGTTTATAACACTGTACGCAGACAAGGCAGCTGATGCGGGTTTGTCCATTGCTGAGTATATGCAAACAGTAGACTACTTCCCCGAAACTGAATGTGCGTACACATACCTGTACGGGAAGCCTCTCGTCAAACCCGAGGAGATAAAGGATCTACCAACGAAAATGCGAAGAGTGCATAGTTGGTATATGGAAGCCGTTGAGAAATCTATGGACTGGATATGTCTCAGCGTTAAGGACGAGCACTATGGGTATGGAAATGGATTGGTTATGATTCAATTTGACGAATTGTTTCAGTTATACCAGCAGCAGGCCCTCGACAAAGTTGTCCTTAGTGCATATTGTCTGTAAGCACTTATTTCTCTAGCTCACCTCATTCATTTGCATATTCATATAAATATAGTACACTCATATATTATAATTGCAGAATGAAGATTCCCGAATGCAAAAGAGGTGGAATCAATGATATTGGGTTCATTGATCCAAATATTGTTTATGAAAAGACTCTTCAGCTATCTGCCAAGGATACAGAAAATAATATTCTGAGGGCAATAATGTTTAACCAACACCGACGGGAAATACTATTTCCTTACAACTTCGGGTTAGTGTTACTCTGTTCTAAACATTCTGTTTTCCTTACTCGATGTTCACTGTATAATTGATGAGTTCTGCGTGCGCAGCTTCCACTATATTCTGCTAATCTTCCAAGTTGACAAAGGAAAAGTAATGGTAATGGACCCAAAACGTAAACCCCTAGCGACGTGGGCTGACATGCAGGAAATGATCCAGCAATAATTTCAATCTTTATTAATTTCAGTATTTATATATGGCACTATATCGACTACTTTGTTTCATTTTCGGATATGAAGTAATTACTAACTCTTTTTATTCTTTTTATTTCTCGCGTAGCATTTGGAAGAGGTTCATAAAGAAGTCTCCCGGTGAATGGAAACCAAAGCTTACATTTGATGTTGTGCAAGTAAGTACTTTCTAGATCCGCGCGCATCTCCTTGATTCTAGTGTCGATACCGTTATCATGGCTGGTTGATTATTATTTTGATTGAAACCATATTCTCGTAAAGTGCTTGCAACAAGGAGACGGGAATCACTTGTGTGGATACTACGTTTGCGAGTTCATTCGTCAGACGACATGTCCCAAGGGCAGAAATTTAAAGCAACTTCATGTACGTTAGTCGTCAATTCTTCTTATTACCTATATATATATATATATATATATATATATATATATATATATATATATATATATATATATATATATATATAGACCACTCTTCTTTATATTAGATCGAACGGCTTCGGGACGGTCTTCTACCAAGGGACCGCATACGAGCAATTCAGGAGGAAATTGCGGGCTTCTTAGATGCAGAGGTCCTAAACGTAGATGGAGAGTACTATACCCCCGGTTGGAACTGAATTTGATTTTGTAATACACTCCATAGGTCATGTAATATGCTCGATATACTTTGCTTCCGTAATATAAGTGTACGTTCCTTATTCTGCTTTATATACTTATTCACTCGTGGGATCCGGGAGCTCCGGGGAGGGTCCAACGAAGCTCCTCTCTTCTCGTGGGACCCGGGAGGTCCGGGGAAGGGCCACCGGGGCACCTCTCTTCTCATGGGATCCGGGAGGTCCGGGGAGGGGCCGCCGGGAGGTCTGGGGGTCGCAAAACACAAATCGTAAAATTTATGTCGCGGCAGAGAAAAGGGCAAAAGCCCTGCCGCGGCAGAAGGGGCATGGGTCCCGGGTCGTATTGAGAACCTGGACTAATAGCCCTGGCCAGGTTCTAGCGCACGGGCCACGTGGTCAGCCCCATTCGTCCCGGGTCCTGGCACAACCGGGACCAATGGGGGAGGGGTATTTGTCCCGGATGCCCCATCCCGGTTGCACAACCGGGACAAATGGGGCTTACGAACCGGGACTAATGCCCCTGTTTCCACTAGTGAATATTGACCTTATGCCAAGTTGATTATAGTCTTTATTGCATATGTTATTTGTGATCTTGCATGCTTTCCGTTGCTAGTGGTTGCTCTGGCAAAGTAGTTGGTAGTGACTCCAAGAGGGAGTATTTTTTGCTAGATAGTGGGTTCATGCCTCCTTTTCGCCTATGCTCGAGTGACAGAAACGTGACGGGGGAGGATGTGTTGTTGCCACTATGGAGAAAATAGTGGTGAGAGTGCCCACGTGCATAATCATTTCTTACATTACACACATTCTTTAATGCAGTTATCTGTTGCTTGCAACTTAACACCTAAGGGGTTCGGATGATAACCTGAGGGTGGATTATTAGTCATAGATGCAGATGGATTTCGGTCTATGTATCTTGTTGTAATGCCCGCACTAAATATCATACTAGTCATCATGTTATAATGTGCACTACGGTGCAACCTTTGTTTGTAAATTGCCCAGCTGTAATTTGTTCACCCAGCATGTTATTTTTATGGAGAGACACCACTAGTGAACCTATGAACCCCGGTCCATTTTCCACACTGTTAAACAAACCACAACAATTTCCTTCTCTCTTTACTTACTACAAGCATACACTATTTTCCCCACTATACGTCTAATCTTTATTTTCAGCAAGACCGGTGAGATTGACAACCTCACTGTACTGTTGGGGCAAAGTATTTTGGTTGTGTTGTGTGCAGGTTCCACGTTGTTGCTGACACCGGTGAAGCGCCATCACCACCGTCAGTGGCATCAACCTTCCAAAGGTCCTCTTTCTCCTACTGGATTGATAACCCTGGCTTTTAACTAAGGGGAAAACTCTCACCGCTGTGCTTATCACACCCTCCTCTTGGGTTCCCAACAAAACATAGCAATTACTTGTTAGTTGTTGATGCTTGTGAGATTTATCGGTGTTAGCACTTTATGACCATATTGTTATTATCCATTATATCACCTCTGATTATGATCCATATGATGTCTTTTGAGTAGTTCGTTTAGTTCTTGAGGACATGGGAGAAGTCATGATGTTAGTAGTGAAGTTAATTTTAAGTAGTATCTCGTGGTTTGGTATTTAAGTTGTTGTGCTATTCTTCTAGTGGTGTCATGTGAACGTAGACTACATGATACTTCACCTTTATGGGCCTAGGAGAATGCATTGTGTATTTTCCTACTAATTGTGGGATTGCCAGAGTGACAGAAACCTAAACCCTGTTAGGAAACCAATGCACGAGGGAGCGTAGAATCCCGGAGTTTAAGGCTATGGTTAGTTTTATCTTAATTACTTTCTTGTATTTGCGGATGCTTCCGAGGGGTATAATCACAAGTATGTATTAGTCCTAGTTGGGCGGTGCATTAGCATAGGTTCACCCACACAACACTTCACGAACTAATGGATATTAATCAATCGTAACGAAGCAAAAGCACTTGACGAAATTCCCATGTGTCCTCGAGAACGTTTGGTAGTCATAAGTAACTCAACCGGCTTGTCCTTTGCTCTCAAAAGGATTGGGCCACTCGCTGCAATATTATTTACTACTCTTTATTTACCCGCACTTTATTTATCTGCTATATCCAAAACAACCAAAAAACCGTTTGCTAGTGTTTACGGTGAATCCTCTATCCAACCTGCTTGTGAATACCTTCTGCTCCTCGTTGGGTTCGACACTCTTATTTATCGAAAGTACTATGATACACCCCCTATACTTGTGGGTCATCAGATCTTACAAGACAACCACATCGACATATTGCTAAGGTGCCTTCCCTATACTTAAAAACCCATGCTATGAACTTCAAGAATTGGCTACTCTTTGAGTGTTGTTTTGTCTTTCTTGTGAGCTTGGTAGGTTACATGAAGGCCAAAGGAACATTGAAGAGCTTCCATTCCTTTTCATCAAGAACAACCACATGGTGACTTCGATTTCTACGATAATACATCTACCTCCTTTACACGTTGATGACGAGTTAGCGTCGAGGACGACTCTTTTTCAAGTGGGGGGAGGAGATGATGCAGTGCGACCCATCCCACTGGGCATGTATCACACTCCATCATATGTCAAGCCATCATGTATTCAGAAGGTGAACTCATTCCTCTTCTATAACCCACTTTGTACCCCTTTGGATGATATACTACTTGACCACCTACCCCCGTGCATTTCTAGGTATGAGTCGACGAGTATGGATGCTAGGGGAGATGCCGAGGAAGCCCAGATCAAGGCCGTCCAAGGTGTACGCGTGGAAGAGAAGGAAAAAGCGCGACGACGGAGAAGAAGAAGGCCAGGAAACATGGCCAGGCCGGCCTCCCTGCTCCTCAGGATGGGCTCCCACCTGAGCCAGCCGGCCTTCACCCCTGCGTCGGGACGGCCGCCCTGCTCCTCGGGCCGGGCTTTTAGCTGAACCAGCTGACCTCCATGACGGCCTCGGGCCGTCCTCCCTGCGCCTTAGGCCGGCCACCAAACCGAGCCACCCGGCCTCCCAGGCCGGCTCCCCTGCGACTTACCTGCCTCCGCGCAGTGAGAGGGAATATTCCCTTGTATCCCTCTACCTACCCCCTACTACTATATGTAGGACCCCTCCCCCTCCTTCCTAGAGAAAATTTGACTTGAGATAGAATTGGTCCTTTGTGCTCCCCCCCATGTGGAGAACATCCCCCCGTGGGATCCATGGCTACTCACTAGATTCATCTACTGGGTTGTATCAAGATTTCTCCAAGTAGCTACTCCTGCACCTCGTGATTTTGGTAGTTCTTGCCAACCTTCCCCTTGCGGCTTTTGTTGGATCAGTGGATCGACAATGAGAGGAATTGGTTCCAATTAGCATGTTGTTAACTTGGGTTTGCAATCCCTCATAGGCTTCAAAAGTTATCTCCCCTTTTGTGTGCGCGAGTTCATCGTGTTCTTCGTGTTCATCGCGTTGTTCCCAATCTCCCCACCTCTCGTGCGTCAATCTGTGAAGATCGGGCCACCCTAGAGGTCAAGCCTATATGACCATGTCTTGGGTGTACTTGGCTTGTTTGATGAAGGTTCGTTCATGATATTGATTCACTTCAAAGCCAAGGAAATACTCTAATTCCCCCATCATGTACATATCGAACCTATTGTTCATTAGCTTGCAAAACTCTTCATTGAACAAAGTGTTACTAGACCCAAATATGATGTCACCACATATTGGCATATGAACAAGTCACCTCCAACCATCTTGGTAAAGAGGGTGGGATCGATTAAACCAACATTAAACCCACGATCCACTAAAAACTCTTTAAGGTGCTCGTACCACGCATGTGGAGCTTGTTTAAGTCCATAAAGCGCCTTATCGAGTTTATAGACATAATCGGGGTGGCTGGGATCCTCAAAGCCTGGAGGTTTCTTAACATATACTAACTTATTAATGGGAACATTTAGGAAAGCACTCTTAACATAAATTTGTTGTAACTTGAAATTATGATGAGATGCATAAGCAAGTAAGTTGCGAATAGAGATTCAAGACGAGCTATGGGAGCAAAGGTTTCACCGAAATCAACACCTTTGACTCGAGAAAAATCTTGAGTCACCGATCTCGCCTTGTTGCAAATGACGATGCCATCTTTTTTTTGCTTGTTCTTGAACACCCACTTGGTGCCAATAACATTCTTGCAATCCTTGGGTCTTGGCACCAACTTCCAAACCTTGTTGCCGTCGAAGTTGTTGAGTTCATCATGCATGGCTTCAAGCCAATCTTGATCTTCGGGAGCTTCATAAACTTTCTTGGGCTCAATGAAAGAGACATAAGCATGAGCCTTGCTAAAATCCGCCAATTGCTTCCGAGTGACAACCCTTCCACAAACTTGCCCAAGAATCTTGTCCTCCGTGTGACCCGCACACTCAAGATTTTCTAGCCTTCTCTTTGCTCTAAGAGCTAGAATACCCTCCAAATATTTCTTGGTGATGGCTTGAGAATCACCTTATTCATCGGAGTCATGTCCATATTCATCTTGGTCTTGATCAATAATGGGTGAAGGATCACCACTAGGTTGAGCTCTGTCAACAATGGGAGGACCTTGATCTTGGTCTTGTTCATTAGCTTGGCCTTGGTCACTTGCTTGGCCTTGATCATTAGATTGAGGGCTTGGTGCATCTTGTTAGGTAGCTTGTGTATCAATGGGTGTAGTCAATGGATCTACTTGGGTAGAGCATAGTCCTTCTCCCTCCGTCATCCGGTAACCCTCAATGGGGATTATTTCACCAATCCCCATTCTTCTTATGAAGATTGGAGGAATTGCATATCCTACAACACCATGATCTATACGCCCCCCACCTTGGGAGCCATTATCCTCATCAAGCACCACGTCTATAGCTTCTTCAACTTGTCTGGTGGACTTGTTGTAGACTCTATAGGCGTGAGCATTTGTGGCATAACGAACAATAATACCCTCATAAGATTTGGTCTCAAACTTTTACAGACGTTTACCTTTCTTGCGAATGAATCACTTGCAACCGAAGACTTTGAAGTAAGATATGTCCGTCTTCTTGCCCGTGAGAATCTCATAGGGAGTCTTGTTCAAGATCTTGTCAAGATATAACCGTTTGGTAGCATGACATGCGGTGGAGACGGCTTCGGCCCAAAAATTATAAGGAGAAGAAAACTTCACAATCATTGTCCTAGCCGCCACTAGTGGAAACAACCCCTCTCGTCCAGGGGGCCGGGGGGCAGCTGTCCCGGTTGCAACCAAATCCGGGACAAATGCCCTGCATTGGTCCCGGTTCGTGCGCCCGGGGCAACAGGAATCGCCTGGGCGCATTGGTCACGGTTCGTGGGGGGCATATCCGTCCCGGCTCGTGCCACGGACCGGGACCAATGCCTAGCCACAGGCCACGTGGCACGCGCATGACCTGTTGTCCCGGTTCAGTCCACGAACCGGGACCAATGCCCCCTTCCCCTATATATACTGCCCCAGCCCCCCCCCTCCTTCCATCTTTTTTTTTGCTTGGAGGTGTGAGAGAGTGTGGTGTTGCTGTTTTTTTTTACTATGCACACGAGGTGTTCGACGAAATTCCCGAGACGCACACAAGCTCACTGAAAATGGTTTCTTCGACCGAGGTTAACAAATTATCTTTTTCATCTGTAACTGATACATAAAAAATTATTATTTTTCGATGTACTGTGGTTATCTCTGTATTAATATGTATTTTGATAAACTTAATTATATGATGCAGATGGATGCACGGCAGTGATGGATGTACGGTGACCGACGCACCTCCGAGTATATGGCAGGCCTGAATGCATTTCTTGCTGTAGCTCAGGCGAACAAAGATAATGGCTTCATGTGTTGCCCATGTGTTGATTGTCGGAACGTCAGAGAACATTCTTCCGAAAGAATCCTTCACGGCCATCTACTTCGGAGAGGTTTCATGCCCAGCTATAATTGCTGGACCAAGCATGGAGAAAGAGGGGTTGTGATGGAAGACGATGAAGAAGAAGAAGAAGATCCTTTGTTCCCTGAATACGACGATACTGCAATGGAAGAGAATGCAGAAGAAGGAGGTGATCAAGAACAGGCATCAGAAGAGCCCGATGATGATCTTGGCCGAGTTATTGCTGATGCAAGGGAAGACTGTGAAAATAGATTGGAGAGGTTGAAACTGGACAACATGTTACAGGATCACAAAAAATTGTTATACCCAAATTGCGAAGATGGTAGCACAAAGCTCGGTACCACACTGGAGTTGCTGAAATGGAAGGCACAAAACGGTGTGACTGACAAGGCATTTGAGACTTTACTTCAACTAATGAAGCCAAAACTTCCAAAGGATAACGAATTGCCTGAGAGTACGTACGAAGCAAAGAAAGCTCTCTGCCCTCTAGGATTAGATGTGCAGAAGATACATGCATGCATTAATGACTGCATTCTCTTCCGCGGTGAGAAGTACGAGAATTTGGATGAATGTCCGATATGCACTGCACTGCGGTATAAGATCAGAGCAGATGATCCTGGTGATGTTGACGGCGAGCCCCCCCGTAAGAGGGTTCCTGCTAAGGTGATGTGGTATGCTCCTATAATACCACGGCTGAAACGTCTGTTTAGAAACAAAGAGCATGCTAGGTTGTTGCGATGGCACAAAGAAGACCGTAAGAAAGATGGAAAGTTGAGGCACCCCGCCGATGGATCGCAGTGGAGAAAGATCGAGAGAGACTTTCCAGACTTTGCAGGAGAGGCGAGAAACTTATGGTTTGGTCTAAGTACAGATGGCTTTAATCCTTTTGGGGAGCAGAGCTCCAGTCATAGCACTTGGCCTGTAACTCTATGTATGTACAACCTTCCTCCTTGGTTGTGCATGAAGCGCAAGTTCATTATGATGCCAGTTCTCATCCAAGGCCCGAGGCAACCTGGCAACGACATTGATGTGTATCTAAGGCCATTAGTGGAAGAACTCTTAGAACTGTGGGGCAAACCAGGTGTACGTGTGTGGGATGAGAACGAACAAAAGCCATTTGACCTACGGGCGTTGCTTTTCGTGACCATCAATGATTGGCCAGCTCTTAGTAACATTTCCGGTCATACAAACAAGGGATACAATGCATGCACACACTGTTTAGATAAGACTGACAGTGTTTTTTTGGATAAATGTAAAAAGGTTGTATACCTGGGGCATCGTAGATTTCTTCCGATCAAGCATCCCTTAAGGAAAAAAGGAGGGAAGCATTTCAGAGGTGAGGCAGATAACCGAAAGAAGCCTGAGCTCCGTAGTGGTAATGATATATTCGATATGGTCAATGACCTAGAAGTAATCTTTGGTAAGGCTGCTGGCAGCCAACCAGTTCCGTACGGCCCTAATAAGCGGGCACCCATGTGGAAGAAGAAATCTATATTTTGGGAGCTACCCTATTGGAAAGTTTTAGATGTCCGGTCTTCGATCGACGTGATGCACGTGACAAAGAATCTATGTGTCAATCTGCTATGCTTCCTGGGCGTGTATGGGAAGTCAAAAGATACGCCTGAAGCACGGGAGGACCAGCAACGTATGAAAGACCCAAGCAACAAGCACACAGATACAGGGCGCCATTCCTTAAGCAGCTACGCTCTTACTAAAGCAGAGAAGGAAATATTCTTTGAAGTCCTTTACAGTATCAAGGTTCCGTCTGGCTTCTCGTCGAATATAAAGGGGATAATAAACATGGCAGAGAAAAAATTCCAAAACCTGAAGTCTCATGACTGCCACGTGATTATGACGCAATTGCTTCCGATTGCATTGAGGGGGCTTCTACCGGAAAATGTTCGAGTACCCATTGTGAAGCTATGTGCATTCATGAACGCAATATCTCAGAAGGTAATCGATCCAGAAAGTCTGACAAGATTACAGAGGGATGTGGTCCAGTGTCTTGTTAGTTTTGAGTTGGTGTTCCCACCATCCTTCTTCAACATTATGACTCATCTCCTGGTTCACCTATGTGAAGAGATTCATATTCTTGGTCCGGTATTTCTACACAATATGTTCCCCTTTGAGAGGTTCATGGGAGTCTTGAAGAAATATGTTCATAACCGTGCTAGGCCAGAAGGAAGCATCTCGAAGGGCTATGGAACAGAGGAGGTCATTGGGTTCTGTGTTGACTTTATTCCTGACCTTAAGACAATTGGTGTTCCTGAATCGCGGCATGAGGGGAGACTGAGGGGAAAAGGAACGCTGGGAAAGAAAACAATGATACCTAGGGACGGGCATTCTTTGACCAAAGCACACTACACAGTTCTACAAAATTCTATGTTCATGGCTACGTATGTCGAGGAACACAAGAATATTGTACGGTCTGCAAACCCGGGGAAGGATGACTCATGGATTAAACGCGAACACATGGAGACTTTCGGAAGTTGGTTGCAAACACGTCTTATAAATGACACCACTGTTGAAGATCAGCTATACATGTTGGCAGGGTCACCATCTTCGACTATTGGGAGTTTTCAAGGGTACGAGATAAATGGAAATACATTTTACACGAGCTCCCAAGATAAGAAGAGCACCAACCAAAACAGTGGTGTCCGCTTTGATACAACAAACGAGAATGGAAAAACTGACACATACTATGGTTACATAGAGGAGATATGGGAACTTGACTATGGACCTTCTTTTAAGGTCCCTTTGTTCAAGTGCAAATGGGTCAACCTGAATGGAGAAGGGGTAAAGGTAGACCCGCTTTATGGAATGACAACAGTGGATCTCAACTGTATTGGACAATGACGAACCATTCGTTCTATCCAATGATGTGGCTCAGGTCTTCTATGTGAAGGACATGTCTTCCAGACCGAAGAAAAGAAAAAATAAGGGAACAATTTCATCATACGATGAGCCGAAGCGTCACATAGTTCTCTCAGGGAAAAGAAACATTGTGGGAATCGAGGACACGACAGACATGTCAGAAGATTATAATAAGTTTGTTGAAATTCCACCCTTCACAGTGAAATCTGACCCCACCATCCCGTTAAATAATGAAGATGCTCCATGGTTACGGCCGAAGCGATCATAAGCAAGGGACACGAAGAAAATTCAGAAGACTAGATAGGGATGTTGTTGGTGATGTGTAATAATAAACGTGGAATACATGATCATAGTTCTTATAACGTAGTATGAACGAGATTTTGTTAACCAAAATGATATTTATACATATTATGTGATTATGAATGGAGTAGGTGCAAGTTTGACCAATAATTTGTATTGATCGGTGTTGAAGAACATGTTTCCCAATGGTGTTAATGTGGTGTCCTTATTCTCCGGTATTGGAGGAGGAGAGATAGCTTTGCACAGGCTTGGCATCCACATGAAGACAGTGATTTCAGTTGAGATAGGTGAAGTTAATAGGAGGATTTTGAGGAGTTGGTGGGATCAGACACAAACTGGCACTTTAATTGAGATTGCCGACGTGAAGTCTCTCACTAATGATAGCGTACACGGAATGCAATTCATACCAAATTGATACTGTGGGTTGCCACTTGTCGGTGTTGAAGAACATGTTTCCCAATGGTGTTAATGTGGTGTCCTTATTCTCCGGTATTGGAGGAGGAGAGATAGCTTTGCACAGGCTTGGCATCCACATGAAGACAGTGATTTCAGTTGAGATAGGTGAAGTTAATAGGAGGATTTTGAGGGGTTGGTGGGATCAGACACAAACTGGCACTTTAATTGAGATTGCCGAGACAGATATTGCAGGATTATAACTACTTTCGAGATGTAGTATGTGTTGACACACGGTATAGAACAAGTGATTATGGCAGGCCTCTATTGTTATTCATTGGAGTTAATCACCATAAACAACCCAAAAAAGTTTTGACTGACTGCTTTACATCGATAGGGGATGCAGTTGCTTCTGCTTGGCCAGGGACTGTCCACCGCTCGGATATATATCTGTCAACGTCAGTCCTGGCTGCTTGTTCATCCTCTAGAGTCTGCTCTGCTCTGCTCTACTGCTCGTTGCGGCTCAGGTTGGTAACGGTCCATGTTTGCGTATGCTTTGTGAACTTATGGTTTGATTTGAGAATTTCAAAACTTTGATTTGATAATCTTTTGGCCGGAAGCACCTAGCAATATCTTTTAAACCTTGTTTCTCTCCATATGCTATTTGTACTTCTCATCGGCTGTAATGTTTCTCTACCTGATTCTACTTCTCCTCTGCCTAGTTTACAGATGTTTGCTCTTTTCTGTAGATGTTTCTACACTGTAAAATGGACATGTCCTGCGAAACATGCAGACAAGGCGCTGATCACCACTACTGGGACATGCCCATTTTACAGTGTAGAAACATCTACAGAAAAGAGCAAACATCTGTAAACTAGGCAGAGGAGAAGTAGAATCAGGTAGAGAAACATTAGAGCCGATGAGAAGTACAAATAGCATAGGGAGAGAAACAAGGTTTAAAAGATATTGCTAGGTGCTTCCGGCCAAAAGATTATCAAATCAAAGTTTTGAAATTCTCAAATCAAACCATAAGTTCACAAAGCATACGCAAACATGGACCGTTACCAACCTGAGCCGCAAGGAGCAGTAGAGCAGAGCAGAGCAGACTGTAGAGGATGGACAAGCAGCCAGGACTGACATCGACTCTAGAGGATGAACAAGCCACCCTACTTCTACTATGAAAATGAGGCCCTAGCTCCAAAAAGTGTATGGGTGGAAATTTCCAGAAATTTGTATGACACAGAGCCGGAGTTTGTGGATTCTAAGCACTTCTGTGCAGCTGCTCAAGAAATAGGCTACATCCATAATTTCCATAATTTATATTCAAATTATATACAAATGAAAAAATAATTAATAGTTTCAATAGTTAGAATAATTATTTAGTTAAACGAAAAATGGATTTAAATTAGTTTTGCAAATTCTAGCATTTTTCATGTTGGAATTTTTGTCAAATTTGGAAGTATATAAAAGTTGTTAATGTGCAAACTTAACACTTTTCAAATTTTGGCGCTAAAAAATTTTGGGCGCGCAGAGGTGCCACCGAAATTCGAAATTTGTTTTTGGTCCCGGCCCGTGGTACCAACCGGGACCAAAGGGCTCTAGTCCCGGTTGGTGGCACGGGCCGGGACTAAAGGCCCAAGTGTATAAAAAAGCGCGGCCCTCTCTCCAGGCCGAGCGGACACCCCAGGGGCGAGCACGAGTGGATATGGCTGGGCGAAGCCCTGCCGGCGGCGGGAACGAGTGGACAGATTCGCCGGCGGAACGCCGGCGGGGATGGACTAGGGGCACAGTAGATTAGGGGAACACAACTTATATTAAAATAGGGCCAGGGGCCTTGCTTACATAGGGGCGGCGCGGCCACAGGCGGCCGGCCGTACTTGCATAAGGGGCGGCGGCGCGGCCACAGGCGGGCCGGCCGTTTCTTGGGGGGGTAGCTAGCTAGGGGCGTTGTCTATATAGAATAGGGGGGCGGCGGCGACCTAGTCGTCCTCGTCGTCGGAGAGGTGTACATACGCGGGTGGCTGCCACAGGTGGGCAGGCGGCTGGGCCGGGCTCGCCGGGGGGGGGGGGCATCGGGGGCGCGTACGGCGGCGGCGGGGGCAGCACCTCCTGTGGCAGCGGCGGCGGCGGGGGCAGCTCCTCCTCCTGCTCCGGCGACCCCGGCGCCCAAACGCCGCCGGTCCAGGCCCAGCTCATGCCATACTCCAGGCCTGGTGGGAGCGGCTGCGGCTCCGGCATGTCCTCGGACGCCTCCAGCTCGGCGTTCATGGCCTGCCACCAGGGGATGGCAGGCTCGTTAGGGGGTGGCGGCGGCGGTGGCATGGCAGCGGCGTCGGCGGCGGCGGCGGCCACGACACACTCCCACCTCTTGATCTCGTCGTCGACGAGGGAGCGGCGGGAGGCCTCGCAGGCCTTCTCCATGGCGGCCCGGAGCTCGGGGTCCTGCTCCCCGGAGAAGTCCTCCGGCTCGTCCACGAGGAGCCATAGCTCCCTCTCCCGGCCGGGCGCTGTCGGGGGGTAGTCGTCCACGTTGGCCTCGAGGGGGGCGGGGATGAAGGAGCGGCGGCGCTGCTCGTGCTCCTGCTCGAGCCAGGCGGCCCAGTAGGGGGAGCCGCGCGCGTACATCCGCTCCCTGCGGACGGGGGCCGGCAGGAGCTCGCGGCGGCGCTCGATCTCCTCGAGCAGCGCCGCGCCGGTCGGGGCCGGCGGCACTGGGATCCGCTGGGGATTCAGGTGCCAGCCGTCCGGGAGGTGCACGTCGTTGTAGAACACCGGAGTGGCATTGTTCCAGTGCCACTCCGCCTCATCCACCCGGACGTACCGGCGGAACCGCTTGCCGGGGGGCGCGGCGCGGGGCGGCGGGCGTGCAGCCGGTGGTGGCGCGGGGACGCGTGGCACCCCGCCGAGGCGGACACCTCCATGGCCGTAGCCGAAGGCCTCCGCCGGCGGGGGCGGGATGCGGCCTGCGCCGCTCGACGAGCCTCCGTCGTCGTTCCTTGGGCGCTTGCCGGAGTTCGAGAACCAGCGGGACATGGTGGCGGCTAGGGTTGCTTTGCCAGGGACGCGTCCGGGGTGGGTGGGTTGTACGGGCGGCGGGGGGCCTTTAAAAAGGACCCGGGGTGGGCTGGCATGCCAACCGGCGGCCTGAACGTGGTGGCGGTTGCAGGCGGCCATGAATGCGGGGAGCCGAGGCGTGGCGCGTGGGGAGTGGGGCGTGGGAAGCCGAGGCGGGGCGGGAAGACGAGGCGGGGCGGGAAGACGAGGCGGACAGCGGCCCTTTGACCGTCCTTCGGTCTTAGTTTAATGGACCAGGCGAACCAGCCACCAGGCCGCTGGCCAGTGGCCCCTGTTGACTGGCCATAATAACAGACGCGGGCCAGTGGGCCCTTCGAACCGTTGACTGTCCATAAATAAAAGACGCGGGCCAGTGGGCCTTTTTGACTAAAAAATGTGTCAGTGGGCTTAATTAAAGTCGTGGGCCTGGAGCGGTTGGGGAAGGGGAGGCCGGTTGGCGATTGCGAGGCAGGAGAAAAAAAAAACGAACAAAAAAAACCTGCCGCGGCAGGGAAAATGGGCGGACTTTATTCTTTTTTTAAGAAGGCATCCATCCCGGTCCCTAAAACGAACCGGGACGAACTCCCTCGCGGTCCCTGGCCCAGAGTCGCCACGTGGGCCAGCCTTACCATCCCGGGTGCTGGCACAACCGGGACCAATGGGGAGGGCCATTTGTCCCGGCTAGCCCATCCCGGTTGCGCAACCGGGACAAATGGCCCTTACGACCCGGGACAAAAGGCCCTGTTTCCACTAGTGCGCATCCATCAAGGTCCGGTTCTTCCTCTCCGCTCCACCATTTTGTTGATGGGTATAGGGAGTGGAATATTGATGAGCAATTCCCTCTTCATAAGAAAACCCTCGACGGTATAGTTCTTGAACTTTGAGCCATTATCACTCTGGATGGCCAAGATATTAGCATTATGTTGGCGCTCAACCAAAGTGATCAACTCGATGACTCTCTTTTGATTCCCACTGTTCCTCTTGAAAAAATACACCCAAAAATACTTTAAGTAGTCATCCACGATCACCAAGAAATACTTCTTTCCTCCAAGACTATCATAGGATAGTGGACCAAAGAGATCGAAATGAATAAGCTCGAGAATTGTTGTGGTGGAGATGGTGGTCTTGGTTGGGTAGAGTTCTCCATGTTGCTTCCCAAAAGCGTAAGAGATACACACACACGATCTTTAGCAAACTTATCCTTGGTTAGTCCTAGAACATGATTTCCACTTTGAAGGTCACGCAACATCCTCATATTGGTGTGGGCTAACCAGTGGTGCCAAAGCCAACCCACATCAACTTTAGCCATTAGGCATGTCACGACACACGTGTCTCCTTTAGAGAATTCCACTACATACATGTCATTCTCGACAAACCCAACAAATACTACTTTAAGAGTTGTTTCCCAAGTGATAATCACATTCTCTTTATTAAATAGCGAGGTAAAACCACAATTTGCAAGTTGAAGAACATACATCAAGTTGTAACAAAGGGACTCAACAAGAAGGGCATTCTCGATTGATAAATCATTTGAGATAGCCACCTTGCCTCGTCCTAATACCTTAAGCTCAGAATTTTGACCAATAGTGACGCAATTGAGATATGCTGATGGAGGTTCAAGATTACTCATTGCGTCCTTGCTTCCGGTCATATGTTGGGATGCACCACTATCCACCGTCCATCTACCCAACCCAGAAGCACTTCCCTACAAGAGATCAATTTCTTGATTTAGGTACACATCCTTCAATGGGTCCTATTTTGTTAGTAACAAGGGGCTTAGGAAGCCAAATGGTCCAATGATAATCATCACCATAAGAAGTGCCAACATATTTAGCATAAACATGACCATCTATAGATTTGAAAAGAACATAAGAGGGGTTATATTTTATGGAAAAGTCATTGTGAGTAATGCCCCCCCAGAGGTATCACCACCCATAATGGTGCTGGTATCCTTCTCCCCTATCACCTCTCCCTCCTTCACAAAGACAATATTTTGATAAGGAGAGGTGACATTCTTGGTCTTATTTTTGTTCTTCTTCTTCGAGTTGGCAACAAAGCCACGCCCTTCGTTCCCATTCTTAGCTCCTTGAGAGCTTATGGCATCATTGAGAATTATCTCTTTTCCTACAATGTTAGGAGTAGAACAAGAGCTACGAGTGATAACACTGCTAGTATAGGAAGGTATCCCTTTCTTATTAGATTGTTGAGCTAGAAGCTTATTACGAGACGTGGTGAGTTTCTCATGGATTTCTTTAAGAGACATGAACTCCTTTTCTAGTTTTCCATGATGTTCAACAAGTATCTCATGAGCAGTTCCTAGCTTCAACTCCTCTTCTTTAAGGGTTTTAACAAGATCAAGAGATTGTTCATTATCCTTCCTAAGTTTATAAATACTAA
Organism: Alopecurus myosuroides; assembly: GCA_028641055.1. Taxonomy (NCBI): domain Eukaryota; kingdom Viridiplantae; phylum Streptophyta; class Magnoliopsida; order Poales; family Poaceae; genus Alopecurus; species Alopecurus myosuroides. Next base: position 56,372,527 of record CM054061.1, read on the forward strand.
TAGCATAAGTCTCTTCTAGACTAGATTGTCTCTCTTCAAGAGAGGCTCTAACGGATCACTCTTTCTCAAGAGCTTCCACGAGCTCCTTGTCATTGCTCCCACGGCCACCGCCATAACTCTCCAAGGTCACGATGATCTCTTCCTTCTCATATATAAGATAGTTAGCATCATCAAGTTGCCTCAAAAGGGCCTTTGCCTTTTCTTTGGTCTCACCTTCAAGGCTAGACAACCAAGATCCTAGATTCTTAGACTCCTCATCCTCATTCACAATATTTTCAACACGATCCAATAACGAGGGAGAGCTAGTTGCAATAGACTTGGAGGTGGAAGATATTACTGCGGTGGATTTTGCCATGAGACATGTAGGTCGGATATACGCCTTCTCATTGGGGGATTCAAATAGAGATATGGCGACATGGGACACACCTACGACTTCATCTTCTCCTTCATCTACGGAATAGTATGTTTCCAATATGGGCCCTTCTTGAACATATAGAGCCCTTGGGACTCTTCTATCAAGGTTCTTGTTTTGAGGATTCTTGGACTTGTCCTTCCGAACAAGCTTGCCTTCATTTTCCTCTCTTGGCTCAAAAGGACAATCTTTGACGAAGTTATTTTCTTTTCCACAAATAGACCCTACATATACTTAAAACAACTATTACTCCTTAAATTGTGTTGTCATCAATTATCAAATCGGAAGATGGTCTTTCAGCTGGGAAATTGACAAATCCTGAACGTATAACAATACTATCATGACAAGATATAGTTTACGGGTTCTAACATTGTATGTATTACGTCAAGATAAATAGACTGCCATCTGACATCATCTATTACTAAAATTTCACCTTGAGATAGATGTCCAACAGATCGCTTTGGTAGTAAGTTACAACAACGAAGTGATTGCTTTGTGTGCAACATACAATTGCATTAAGAATAATACGTAATGTAAGCAATAATTCGCATTAGTATACAAAAACATCATTGTTTTCTCCCTAGTGGAAACAACCCATCCTCCACATGACACATTTATGTCACTCGAGCACAAATGAAAAGGAGGACGAAACCCACTATCTAGCATATAAACCCTCTCTTGGAGGTGCATACAACAACTTGGCCAAGGATATCATACACACCGGAGAGAAATGCAAGAGAAGATTAAAAAAAAATGTAAAGATATAAGTGAAGCATCTCAATATGACATGAACAAAATAATTATAATCTCATGGTTCATCAGATCCCAGCAAACACAACATGTACTAATTATATAACAGTGATCTTGATAATTTTAGGCAGCTCACAAGATCTGAACATGGTGGCACAAAGTGGATAGAACGTCATCTTGCTACTTCTATGGACTAGTAGTCCCGGGATGAACTACTATCTCATCTGTCCAGATGCAATCATGGCGATGTAGAGGTCTCCGGTGACGATCCCCCTCTCCGGCCGGCTGCCAGAGCAGGACTCCAGAAGCCCTAGATTAGACTTTCAAGGCGACGGTGCCTCTATATCTGTTTCATGGAACATTTCTCCTTCCTCGAAGCATTTAGGGTTAATATGATTTTATATGTGAAGATGCAACAGGAGGGGGTGACGGGGGACACCAGAAGATCCCCGACATGGGCTAGGGATTATCCACGGCTGGCTGGTGGCCCTAGGCCACCTCTCGGTCTCTCCTTTGTACAAAGTCTTCATTCCGGGTACAAATAATTCCTCATAAGTTTCCAGACCATTTGGATAATATTTATTTAAGAACTTTTCTAATTTACAAAACAACGGAAAATAGGAACTGGCCCTGGGCTTCTTGTTAATAGGTTATTCCATGAAAACATCTAGAAAACGAAGGAAAACATGGGAAAACATGTAGAAAACATAGCATGGAGCATAAAAAATATAGATATGTTTGGGACGTATCAGCATCCCCAAGTTTAACTCATGCTCGTTCTCAAGTAGGCAAGTGATAACAAAGATAGTTTTTGAGGTGACATGCAGCCAACACAAACTTGATCAATCATTTTGTAAAATCATTGTAAGCTGAGATCAAAACACTTAAACAATGAAAAAATAGCAACCATGTCTCTTCATGGTCTAGAAATGAAAAATTAGCAAGCAGCTATACTCGTAAAGATGTTCTTGGAGATGCTGATGGGACACACAATTAGACCGGAAAATGGTACGTTGAAGCAAGACTTTTTAACACAAAATTAATTGTGACACCTATCACCATGGGGAGTTCAAATTTCTGGCCCAATCACTTAGAGCCACCAACGATAATTCTCTTATTGTAATTGATTAACCATTGACATCACATTGCATGGAAGTACAAAAAAAATTATGCGGTCTCATTTTATTTTCTAGTAAAAAACATTTTTTTGTAAATTTTGTTCTAAAGGGATAAATTGATTACATTTATTCGAGTATAAAAGTATTATTTTAATTATATACATATATTTATCGAAAAAAATTGAGTTGCTCCAACTTATATATCTATCGAATCATGATGAACTCCGAATTACAACCTTTTCTCCTAGGTGAAGCGAAATGCATAAAAAAGGGAAGCAACAAAAAAAGCGCAGTGAAGCGCCCTAGGTCCTTCTAGTAAATTTCTATAGTGGACCTTAAATTGTCGTCCACGCGATATATGTAGGCCTGGCCACCACTTTACTGGACATAACCATAATTTTACCCCGCCACCCGGCGCCACGCGATTTGGCCATTTTGGCAACCTCCAATCACCATGTAACCCCCATTTGAAAGGGAGGATGTGGCCGTTGAACAACTCCCATGGTGCTGGTGGTACGCAGTGGCGGCTATTTTAAGGGCCGAATCCAAATATTGTTCTCGATGGGGGTCGAAGTCTGGTTGCTGGGCGACCACCGTTACCACAACCACCGAACTCTCGGCCCTGTTCTCAAAGGGCCGGATCCTTTTAAGGGATCGATTCTCTTATGCCAAAAGAAAGAATCATCTCAGTCTTAGTGGGATTGGCCAAAAAGGCCACAACTCCACTGCAATTTCATCCTATGAAACGATTTTTTTTTCTTAATCTGTAAAACGATATTCCCACGTGATGCCAAGACAATGGTACTCGGAGCTTGCCAAAATGTCAACGATATAAGCTGCCTCGAGATTGAAGCTCGGGTCATATTTTCCCCTTGGTCTGTATCTACTCTTCTTCTTTTGTGAAGACGTCGACTCCCTTTGTAACAGAAAAAATAATAGTAATTGGGATTTCCTAGATAAGAAATTTATCAAAAAACTTGATGCTTGGATTTGTGGTTATGCTTCCTCTGGGCCATGCTAACCTTATTGAAAGCTTGTCTAGCAGGGTTGCCTTCTTATTATATGTCTATGTTCTTGTTGAATAAAACTATGATTGAGAAATTTTAATAAACATATGAGGAGGTTTTTCTGGCAAGGTATTCATAAGAAAAGAAAATATCATATGGTGAAATGGAGAAGAATTTGTAGATCGAGGAATAAAGGTGGTCTGGGAGTTAAAGACCTGAGAAAGCAGAATAATAGCCTCCTGACAAAGTGGTGGTGGAAACTTGACACAAAGAAAGGTTTATAGCAGGATATTGTGAGAGATAAATACCTTAAAAACAAGTCTGTAGCTTCTGTGGAAGTGAGATTCAATGACCCACTGGCGTGAATTTTTTTGATGAAAGTGAAAGAGGTATATATGGTAGGGAGGAATGTCATATTGGAAAAAGGGGACCTGGTGAAATTTTGGCATGATCCCTGGTTGGAGGGTACTCCTTTGAAATTAGAGAACAGTGGGAATCTATACAGGAGAAATATGGAAATATGACTCTTTTTTATGAGAATGATCAGGTCTTCTGGAAGCATAATAAGAGTGGCAAGATGTCTACAAAATCTTTTTATCAATTCCTGGAAAAAACTGTGGCTGGGTCTAACTATAGTTGGGTGTGGAAAACGAAAGTCCCATTAAAAATTAAAATTTTCCTGTGGCAACTGTTGCAAGATGTTATGCTTACTAGGGAGACTATGAAAAAAAGGAAGTGGCCTGGAAACACTATTTGTTATTTTCGTGAAAACATAGAAACTAGAAATCACCTGTTTGTCTCTTGTACCACGGCTAAAACCGTATGGGGAATGGTGGGAGATGTTTTGGGAACTCAAACTTTCCCAAATTCCTTATGGCAATGTTTTGCTTGGTGTTATGCCGTTTGGCCAGGGGGGAAGAAGTTCTATAACTTGGTTATCTCGGTTGTTTGCTGGTCAATTTGGACAATTAGAAATAAAGTGACGTTTGACAAATTTATGTTGAGGGATCCTATTACTGTTGTCTTCACGGTTTGCTCATATTTGATGTACTGGGAAGGTCTCTACCCAGAAGGTGATAACGAGGCAATAATGGAGGGTGCGTCGCAGCTTAAGAAGATGGCGATGAGCTTTGCTGGAGGGAGATCCGCGGGAGAAGCTACTGCACCAACGATGGCGGGTGGTGTCCTCCTGCTGGAGGGTTGATGGTGCTTTCGTTGTTTTGGGCTGCTGTTTGTTGCGTGGTTGTTCGTCTTCTGTATAACTGGTTGCGAGACTCATGTGTATGTTGGTTTGAAGTTTGAACCTCATTTATTTTGGTGGATAGGTTTAGAGAGGGCAGTTATATCAGTAGGTTTTTGCCCCCTAGGGATGTTCGAGTGGGAATATTCACAGCGGATTTCCTGTTTGGTACCCCTTTTTTCTAGCTGGACAGTTCCTGTCCCTTTCTACCCCTTTTATCTCTCTTGTAAGAACATGGTATTTCTATCTAGACTATTTATAAAAGAGCAAACTTCGTAGATACAATCAATCTGGACCGTCAAACGATGTAGATCAAAGGGACATTATGTTTCCAATGTTGAGGTACATGTAGATTGGATTTGGTGCATCGATGTATTATTCTGGTGCAAAGGCACGTATATATGATGTACAAAGAAGGGCCACGACCACAACTATACAAGGAAACTAGGAGGTGGGCCCTAATACAACACATATACTCAGAATATGTTCAACACCCCCCCCCCCCCGCAGTCGAAGCGTCGCCGGAGACGCAAAGGCTGGATCGAAAACCTTCAAAAGTCGAGGTTGGAAGGCCCTTCGTCATCACATCGGCGAACTGCTGATCGGTAGGTACGTGAAGAACTCGAACACGACCAAGGCCGACGTGCTCCCGAACGAAGTGAATGTCGAGCTCGATATGCTTCGTCCGGCGATGATGAACGGGATTAGCCGAGAGGTACACCGCGGAGACGTTGTCGCAGTAGACAATCGTAGCCTTGGGAACCGTACATAGCAACTCCTGGAGCAGCTGGCGGAGCCAGGAGCACTCGGCAACGGCGTTAGCCACAGCCCTGTACTCGGCCTCGGCACTCGAGCATGAAACCGTGGGTTGTCTTTTGGACGACCACGAGATCAAGGAGGGGCCGAGGTAGACGCAGTAACCGGAGGTGGAGCGTCGAGTGTCGGGACAGCCAGCCCAGTCGGCGTCGGAGTAGGCGACAAGGCTGATGTCGGAGGATGCCGTCAAGGTGAGTCCCATGGCCATGGTGCCACGGATGTACCGAAGAATCCGTTTCACCAGGGCCCAGTGAGTATCTCGCGGAGCATGCATGTGTAGACACACCTGCTGAACAGCATACTGAAGATCAGGCCTTGTCAGAGTGAGATACTGAAGCGCGCCGACGATGGAGCGGTAGAACGGAGCATCGGACGCCGGAGAACCCTCGACGGCGGACACCTTAGCCTTCGTATCGACAGGCGTAGAGGCAGGTTTGCAATTAAGCATTCCTGCGCGCTCCAGAAGCTCGTGCGCGTACTTCTGCTGATGCAGAAAGAAGCCCGAGGCACGGCGGACGACCTCGATGCCGAGGAAGTAGTGGAGAGCCCCCAAGTCCTTGAGGGCAAACTCGGCGCCTAGCCGGGCTGTAACCTGCTGCAGTAAGGCCGGCGACGTACAAGAGGAGATACGCGGTAGCGGCTCCCTGGTGATACACAAATAGGGAGGCATCGGACCGTGTGGACCGGAACCCCTGTTGTTGAAGGAAGGCCGCAATCCGCTGGTACCAGGCGCGAGGCGCCTGCTTCAACCCGTAAAGAGAACGGGAGAGCAGACACACGTGGTCCGGCAGGGCGGTGTCGACGAAACCAGTGGGCTGCTGACAGAACACTTGCTCGGCGAGATGTCCATGCCAGAATGCATTGGAAACATCGAGCTGGTGTACTGGCCAGGCGCGGGAGGCAGCGAGCTGAAGAACGGCGCGAATCGTGCCCGGTTTGACAACCGGGGCGAAGGTGTCGGTGAAGTCCACGCCGGCGCGTTGTCGAAAACCACGCACCACCCAACGCACCTTATAGCGCTCAAGTGAACCGTCCGGACGAGTCTTGTGGCGGAACACCCACTTGCCAGTAATGACGTTGGCATTAGGGGGTCGCGGGACAAGCTTCCACGTGCAGTTACGCTGCAGGGCGTCGAACTCCTCACGCATAGCTGCGAGCCAGTTCGGATCCCGAAGGGCTGCACGAGCGGAGGAGGGCAGTGGAGACGGAGTAGAGGAAGACGCGGCGCAGGCGTACTCGGTGTCGAGGTAGCGCGGGTTGGGACGGAAGGTCTCAGTCCGAGCGCGGGTGACCACACCGGTGAGAGGTGTGGCCGCGGTGGGCGCCAAAGGCGCCGATGGCACGGGCGCAGTTGGGGCCGTGCTCGCGGGCGCAGCCGGGGCCGGAGGAGGCGCGGGCGCAGCCGGAGCCTGGGGCGAGGAAGACAACTCGCCAATAGCGGAGGCGAGCCGCGTCAGAGAGGGTACCTGCTGAAACGGAAACACGAACTCGTCAAAGTAAACATGTCTCGAGGTGTACACGCGGTGGGACACTGGATCATAGCACCGGTAACCTTTGGTGTTGGAAGGGTAACCGAGAAAGATGCACGGAACCGACCGAGGAGCGAGTTTATGACAGATGGTGGATGCGGTGCTGGGATAGCAAAGACATCCGAAGATCCGGAGGCCATCATAGGATGGGGGTACACCAAAAAGGAGCTGATGCGGGGTGAAGTTCCAGCGGGAACGACACGGGCGTATGTTAAGAAGGAGAGTGGCGGTGGCAAGAGCATCGGGCCAGAACCTGGGGGGCACGTTGGAGTGAAAAAGCAACGTGCGAACACAGTCGTTAAGAGTGCGAAGGACACGCTCGGCGCGTCCATTCAGCTGGGATGTGTAGGGACATGTGAGGCGCAGGATGGTGCCATGAGAAGCTAATAAGTGACGAACAGCAGCGTTGTCAAATTCTTTTCCGTTGTCAGTTTGGAGGGCAACGATGGGACGACCGAACTGAGTGGCGAAATATGAATAAAAGCTAGTGAGAGTGGCGAGAACGTTGGACTTGCGACGAAGTGGAAACGTCCACACATAATGGGAAAAATCATCCAATATCACCAAATAGTATAGATAACCCGTGTTGCTAGCAACCGGGGATGTCCAAACATCGCTGTGCAATAACTGAAACGGAAAAGTGGAAATAGTGGTAGACGCGCTAAAGGGGAGACGAACATGATTGCCCAGACGGCATGCCTCACAAGTGTGGTGTTCGGCTTTATTACATGAGAAAGAAAAACTCTGGAGAATATGACGCAAGACGGTGGAGTTGGGATGACCGAGACGAGCATGCCAAAGGTCGACGCTGGTGGCGAAAGTGGCGGGACGAGTGGCGGTGGTGGTGGTGGGATGCACTGGGTAGAGCTCGTCGGGGCTATCACATCGGTGAAGAACCATCCGTGTACGGGAATCCTTCACAGAAAAACCAAGGGCGTCAAATTCAACAGTAATGGGATTCTCACGAGTAAGGCAACGAACAGAGACAAGATTGGTTACTAAGTTAGGAGAAACCAAAACATTAGACATGGTGATAGGAGTGGAAGTGGAAGGAAAGGACCTATGACCAATATGTGTAATGTGTAAGGAGGAGCCGTTACCCACGGTGATACGAGTGGAAGTATGAACAGGAGTGGAAGAGGTAAGGTTACCGGTGTGGGATGTCATATGACACGAGGGCCCTGAACCTGGGTAAGATCTATTGTTTACGGTGCTTGAGACATCTTAGCGCGGCGCTACTCGCCGTGCGATCCCTCCCCGTATACCTCCAGCGTCCATCGGCCCCAACACTTAAGCCATCCCATGGCGTCTGCCGTGATACCACCACGATAGTTGGCGCCCACCATGGGGCCAACAGCGGCGCTGGCTGGAGTTCACGTTCGGACGGGACCGGTTTCCGCTTCAGGGGAGTGCGTGGTCTGTGGCCTTGTCCACAGATTCGGCTCGTTCGACTTCGTCTCCGACAACGCCGGAGATTTAGGAGGCAGGCCCGTGCCTGCAGGCGGCTCCGTGCTCTCATTCGGGACGCACTTGGTCTACATCGCCACCACTGTCATCCGTGAGTTTCCTGAGGAGGTGCTCGACGCGGAAGATCCTCCTGCTGTACTCGCTGCCCGCGAGAAGCCTTCCGGCTGCTCTGCGGACAGCGTGGAGGTGATGATGACATGCTCGGCTATCGATGCCGGGAAGGGCGCAGCAGCTGACGCTGGCGTCATCGAGGTGCCTATGGGTGCCAGGGTCCACAAGCCCTACGAGAAGGACTCGAACCTGCCTCCTTCCACCTCTACGGCCATCCCGGCTGTTCGCGCAGGCGTCACCATGCCGCTGGGTATGCCGCAACCCACCGAGGCGGAACTCGCCGCCATGAGGGCGCAAATCGAGCAGCAGCGACAAGCGCTACTTGCTGAGACCCACGAGCTGGAGAAGGTTAGGATTGAGCTTAACCTTGCGTAAAATGAGTACAACGTTGCGCATGGCTTTACTCCTGTCGCTAGGCTGCCTAGCAAGATAGGCATTACGCGTCGCAACTTAGGCGCTGAGCTGGCTAGAGATGGTAGGGCTGCTAGCAAGTCTGCTAGTTTGAACACTATTGATAGGCCTAGGTACAGCACCCCCGCCAAAACTCTTAGGGCTGCAGAAGCAGTTGCTGCAGAGTTGCCGCATCTCACCGGCGACGCGCGCGCTAGGCAGCAGGAGAGGCTTAACAAGCTAGTGCTAGAGGCTAGTCGGACGAATGAGCAGTTCCGGAAAGCCAATCCGGGTGCTGGCGCTTCTCAGGTTGTGCACTCGCGTGCGGCCGGATCTATGGATCAGGCCTCATCGCCGCTTCTCGGCGACAAGAGGGACCAGAGTGTGCACTCTGGGAAGAGCAGACAGATGCAGGTGTACGACCCTGCCGTCGCCGGAAAACAGCACGCTGTGCCGCGGCAGCCCGGTCAAAAACACAACACTGCAGGATCATGCTATCAGGCCACTAAAGCTCAGAGTTAGAGGCATGGAGGAAACACCGCAGGGCCTTCTCGGCAACAGCCTGCTCAGCCTACTCGGCAGAGGGTGCAACAACCAGCGCAGCACAGCCGCGTGCGGCTGCGCAAGCAGCCAACCCGGTTGTGCAACCCGCAGCGGTGCAGCAAGACCGTTATGACGATGGTTACTCGGCCATGGGACTGGCTGGGTATGCTGACCCAAGAAACATCGATGATCGTGTGGGCGACCGCGTGTTGGAGCCCAGCGATGCAAGGTACAAACTGGACCGGATCAATCTGTCCGCGCAGCTCGAGAGCAAGGGGCCGCCTGGCCCAGAATGCTTTGCTCATCGTATCATGGATGAGCCTTCCGTGAACCACTTCCAGCTAGCAAGAGGGACCAAATGCTACAATGGTAGCACCAAGCCAGAAGACTGGCTGAATGATTATGTCACCGCCGTGCACATTGCAGGCGGCAATCGGAGATGGGCTGTGCGGTATGTTCCGCAGATGCTAGAGGGTCCGGCTAGGACTTGGCTCAACAACTTGCCCAAGCACAGTATCAACTGCTGGCTAGACTTCTCGGAAGCCTTCATCAGCAACTTCACCAGCACCTACCAGAGGCCGAATAGGCTGCAGCAACTGTTTGCTTGCAGGCAGCGAGAAGAGGAAACTGACCGCGAGTATCTTACTCGGTGGAGCACCTTGAGGAACACCTGTGAGGGTGTGAATGAGGCTCAGGCCATTACTTGGTTTGCTCAGGGCTGTAGGCATGGCAGCATGTTGTGGCAGAAGCTGCAAAGAGAGATGTCGAGTACCCTCGCCGAGACAATCAAGATTGCAGATATGTATGCACTCGGCGATCCTACTCAGCCTCTACTTGACTCCCCCAAGCCGAGAAGGAAGTTCCAAGATGGCAACAGGCGCAATGACTTCCGCAACAAGAGAAGAGGTTACCGGATTGATACTCGGTATGATCCCGAGGAGGTGAATGCTATGACCACGGCTGCTGGGAGTAGCCAACGGCAAAAATCTGCTGGAGCCCAGTACGGGAAAACCAGAATCAGGGCCAAGGCATCAAGAAGCCATACGCTGCTCCACAGCGGAGTAGCGGCAACTCGGATCCATCTCCGAACTTCATCTTTGCAAACATGAAGGATGGGCCATGCAACTTCCACACTCGACATCCGACTAGGCCAGCCAACCACACTACCCGGCAGTGCAGCTGGTGGGAGCGCATCAAGAATGAAGACTTGCTCCCTCCTCCTCCTCTGCCGGCTGCGAATGCCAATGTGCAACCTATTCGGGCAGCTGCTCCCAGGCCTGCAGCGTTTCCGAGAAGAGAGAATGTGAACCAGGTGGCTTTAGGAGCCAACCGCAACTACAACTACGACAACCGCAACAACCGCAACCGCAACTACTACACCCGCAACAACAGAGGCAACAACAACAACAACAACAACAACAACAACAACAACAACAACAACCAAGGCAACAACAACAACGGCAACAATGGTGGTGGAGACCGCAACCAGTACCAAGAGCACCATGAGAGCTACATGATCTTCGTCACCGAGCCAGTCGACAAGAAGTCGCAGCACAGGCGCGCGATGGAGGTAAACACCGTCATCCCGGCTGTGCCTCACTATCTGCGTTGGTGCGACCAGGAGGTGACCCGGTCCAAGGCTGATCACCCCAAGGTAATGCCCAATCCGGGTAGCTATGCTCTGGTGGTGGATCCCACTTTCCTGGGACCCGAGAAGAACGTCCGTTTCAGCAAAGTGCTGATTGACAACGGCAGCAGCATCAACATCATGTATCTGGACACACTGAAGAAGCTCGGCCTTGCCGAGAACATGTTGCTGCCCAGCAAGACCACATTCCATGGAATTGTGCCGGGAGTGTCTTGTGCTCCAATCGGCCGCATCTGGATGGATGTCCAGTTCTGCACCAGGGAGAACTGTCGCACCGAGTGCGTCCAGTTCGAGGTGGTTGATCTTAGAGCCCCTACCATGCCCCTCTCGGTAGGCCAGCACTCACCAAGTTCATGGCTTCAACCCATGCTGCTTACCTGAAGATGAAGATCCCTGGTCCCAATGGAGTCATCACCGTCTCGGGTGACTACAAGAGGTCTTTGGAGTGTGCCTCTGCTAGTTCTCAGCTGGCGGAATCCATGGTCATTGCGGCCGAGAAGAAGAAGATGTACGAGGTGGTGGCTATGGCGCAATCCGCGCAAGGTGGTGCGCCTGGTATGCCGAGTTCCCAGTACGGGACTGCGTTCCAGGCGTCCCAAGAGACAAAGAAGATCCAGGTTGATCCTGAGCTCCCAGACCGTGTTGCCATCATTGGCGCCGGGTTGGGAGAGAAATAGGAAAGCGAGCTCATCCACTTCCTCCGTGAGAATCGGGATGTCTTTGCATGGTCCAATGAGGATATGCCGGGTGTCCCGAGGGAGTTGGTTGAGCACTCTCTACATGTGCGGCATGATGCCAAGCCGGTTAAGCAGGCTATGCGCCGCTTCGGTGATGAGAGGAGGAAAGCTATCGGTGATCAGATCACCAAGTTGCTGATAAGCAACTTTATCATGGAGGTATTGCATCCGGACTGGCTAGCCAACCCGGTTATGGTTGAGAAGAAGAAGGAGGATCCCAAGGCCGGCACCGCATGGCGCATGTGCGTGGACTACACCGACTTGAACAAGGCCTGCCCCAAGGATCCATTTCCGCTACCTCGCATAGATCAGGTGATCGATTCCACTGCTGGTTGTGAGCTTTTGTCTTTCATAGATGCCTACTCTGGTTTTCATTAGATAGCTCTCAACCCTGATGATCAAATAAAGACTACTTTCATTACCCCGTACGGGGCTTATTGCTATCGTGTCATGTGCTTTGGGTTGCGGAATGCTGGGGCTACCTATCAGAGATGCATGCAGAAATGCTTGCATGACCAAATTGGCAAGAATGTGCAGGTGTACGTAGATGACATTGTCATCAAAACGAATAAAACACATACTCTGCTTAGTGATATTGAGGAAACTTTTGCCAACTTGCGCAAGTACAGAATGAAGTTGAATCCGACTAAATGCACCTTTGGCGTCCCGGCTGGCAAGCTACTCGGCTTCTTGGTATCCAGTCGGGGCATTGAGGCCAATCCTTCAAAGATAAAAGCTATAGAGAGCATGTCTTTGCCGAGATCACTGAAGGATGTGCAGAAGTTCACTGGATGCCTGGCTTCTCTAAGCCGCTTCCTGGGCAGAATGGGCGAGAAGGCCTTGCCTTTGTATCAGTTGATGAAGAAGAGTGACAAGTTTGTCTGGACACCGAAAGCTGATGTGGCATTCAAGGAGTTGAAGGCCATGCTGGGTAGCGCTCCCATCTTGGCTAGTCCGCTACCCAAAGAGCCAATGCTGTTATACATTGCGGCTACTAACCGAGTAGTCAGTGTGGTGATTGTGGTGGAACGAGAAGAGGAAGGCAAGACTGTGCAGCGGCCAGTGTACTATCTGAGTGAAGTGCTGTCCAACTCCAAGCAGAACTACCCGCATTACAAGAAGATGACCTACGACGTGTATCTGGGCGCCAAGAAGCTGAAGCACTATTTCCAAGAGCATCCCATCATTGTGGTGAGTTCCGCTCCCATCGCGTACATCATGGGCAACAAGGATGCAAGTGGCAGAGTAGCCAAGTGGGCGATTGAGCTAGCCGCGTACACTCCCTTGTACGCGAGAAGAGAAGCCATCAAGTCACAAATCCTAGCAGATTTTCTGGTGGATTGGGCAGAGGTGAAGTACGAGCCTCCCTTGCCGGAAACCAATTACTGGAAGATGCATTTCGATGGCTCCAAAGTGAAGGAAGGCCTTGGTGCTGGCGTAGTGATTACGTCGCCCAAGCGAGATCAACTCAAGTATGTGCTGCAGATCCACTTCAAGGCATCCAACAATGTGGCTGAGTATGAGGCCATGGTACACGGCTTGCGAGTAGCCAAAGAGGTTGGCGTGCAACGCATTATTTTTTTGAAACATTTTCTACTGCAGGGGAGTCCCCCACAGCCCTTTATTACCAACCACAAGCGTTACAGTTACAGATATGTACAAATATACATGGAATTAGACTGAGACAGTCTATCCCAGGCTAAATTAAGGAATTAATCCATAAAGCTAAGTCAGCAGCCACAGCAGCACTCAACCTATGCTTAAGCATAAGGAGATCAAACATGAAGCCCACTTTCCATCCCATAAAGGAATGTCTTTCTGATTTAAAAATTACTCCATTCCTCTGCTTCCAAATATTCCAGCAAGCAAGAATCACAATCTCAGTGAAACATGGCCCCTTGAAAGACTTTTTGGCAGCAGCAAGATTTTGCACAAGTGTGTTATCACTCCAACAGATGTATCCAGTCCTCATTGCACTGTGTACAACAAAGAACACAATGATCTGTACCTTCTATCTTCCAGTTTCTTCTTTTGATCATATCCTTTGTATTAATCCTATCCTTGAGAATCAGCCAAGCAAAGAATTTATGTTTTGACACACATTTGGATTTCCATATCCACTTTGCAGGCCCATCAGGATTTAAATGACCAAATTGCAGCTGATAAAATTGCAACGCATTATTTGTTATGGCGACTCAGACTTAGTGGTGCAGCAAGTATCTGGTACTTCGGATGCTCTGGATGCCAACATGGAAGCATATCGGTTTCTGGTGCAAACCATGACTGGCTTCTTTGAAGGATGTGAGTTCCAACATATACACCGAGCACAAAATGATGCAGCTGATGAGCTGTCCAAGTTGGGGTCTTCTCGGCAGTTCATCCCGGCTGGGATTGCCTTGGAGCATTTGAGAAATCCATCCATCAAGCCATCCGCCAACTCGGAGTATATATTTGTTCCTTCTCTGCCAGGCGAGGAAGCTGTTCCCATGGAAATTTACTGGGAGGGTGCAAAAGAGAACTCGGGGACTGTCGTCTCCATCCCGGAGACTGGCGCCTGCAACCCGGGGACTGTCCCTCCTAACCCGGGGACTGTCGCATTCATCGAGGGGGTCATTTCCGAGTACTCGGGGACTCGTGACCTCGTCCTCGACTCAAAAGAGGTACTGGTGGCTGATCCAATGGAAACGGACGAACCAGTGTTTCCCATCCGGGAGACACCGAGTTGGGCTATGCCCATATTATCCTTTCTAAAGGACGGCACCTTGCCGAATGGTGAGGTAACCGCGAGGCAAATTTAGAGAAGATCCAAGGGCTATACTATCTTCAGAGATGTGCTGCATAGAAGGAGTCCTACTGGCGTGTTGCGACGATGTGTAGAACCAGAAGAAGGAGAAGAAATTCTGGTAGAGATACATCAAGGAGAATGTGGGCATCACGCCTCTTCTCGGGCTCTGGTCAACAAGGCTTTTCGGCATGGCTTCTTTTGGCACACTGCCTTGAAGCAAGATGAAGACATTGTGAGAAAGTGCAACGGCTGCCAAAGATTTGCCAGTAAGATTCATATGCCAGCTTCTGAGTTGAAGACCATTCCTATTACTTGGCCGTTTGTAGTTTGGTGTTTGGATATGGTTGGCCCTTTCAAGCCGGCTAGAGGCAACATGACTCACATCCTGGTCATGGTTGACAAGTTCACCAAGTGGATTGAGGTGAAACCTATCCGGAAGTGCGATGGAGCCACAGCTGTGAGTTTCCTGAAGGATATAATCCTGAGATATGGCTACCCACACAGCATTATCACGGATAATGGCAACTTTGCTGAGGGTGCTTTTGCAAGGTTCTGCAGAGAGAAACGCATTCGGCTAGATGTTGCATCTGTTGCGCATCCTGCCTCCAATGGGCAAGTTGAAAGAGCAAATGGCATGGTGCTATCCGGCATAAAGCCAAGGCTGATTGAGCCACTGCTGAAAACACCTGGGTGTTGGTTAGATGAGTTGCCGGCGGTGTTGTGGAGTCTAAGGACTACCCCTAACCGATCAACCGGATACACACCGTTCTTTCTAGTATATAGAGCTGAGGCCGTGTTGCCCACTGACCTAGAGCATGACTCGCCCCGAGTAACCCTCTACACTGAGGCGCAGGCTAGAGAAGCTCAAGAAAATGACGTTGACCTGCTAGAAGAAGCAAGAGAGTTAACTTTGTCACGTTCAGCCATCTATCAGCAATACTTGAGGCGTTATCACAGCCGGAAAGTAAACCCAAGGGTTTTTCGAGAAGGAGACATGGTCCTTAGGCTCGTGTAGCGCACGGCCGGGATGCACAAGCTTTCCCCTCCGTGGGAAGTGTCGTGGGATAATCACGGCAGATGTTACCGGGGGTAACTGATCTAGGGGCAAGTCGACACAGGTATTTGGGAGAGGGTTTAGCTCGAAGGAAGACATGGCGAAAAGCAATCTAAGAGCCGGAAAGCAACTCGCCGGATCTCGATATGATTATACTGGATACTCGATAACGGGTGTTACAGTTATGACTTGAATCTCTCTTAGGCGAAGCCCAGGGGTTGGTTTATATAGTACTCATATCCCCCTTGACTTGCCTTACAAAGCGCTTCTCGAGTCCTATTCGAACTCTTCATACGAACCCTAACTTTCTTTACCATAACCCACAATCCGGGTTACGATCCTTACAAGTCCTGGGCCTTCTAGAAGCTTCTTTGTCCTTAGCCGGATTTGATCCATCCGTCGTTTGGGCCGGATCTCACCTGGGAGTCGGCATACCGGGTTTACTATCCCCTCATCAGTAGTCCCCAGAATAGCCTGGGCTTCCAAGATTTACTCTTCGAAGCGCCGGCTATTCCCTACAGAAATATAAGACACAAACATATGAAAATCAGGACGCGGCGCGCTGATGAATAGCCGTGACTGGTACCAAGGAAGCCAAGCAAAAGCCCGGCTCTCCCTCAAGGGTTCTCCTTTAATCTTCCAGACTCGAGCTTTAGTAAGGAACTCCATGACTTCGCACCTTCTTCGATAATTATTGCTAATACCAGGAAAGAGATTCCCCCCTTCTCTTTTCTCGGGACCATATCTAAGTGCACATAAAGCACGTCTTCAAATTTCAAAATGTCCAACTATTACTCCGCAACCCCCGGGTTTCGCCCGTTAGGATAAGCTTTTCCACCCGGTTTATTATAAATAAGCCCCAGGAGGCAAACTCAACCCTTAACGGCTCACTTTCCCCATTTCTCTTCTCCCCAAGCTCAAGCTCGCAGAGCGCCACCACGGGAACCCCACGCATCTCGCCGGAGCCCATCCGCCTTCGTTTGCGCTCCGCCGCCGCGCGAGCCGCACCAGCTCCCGAATCCACCGTCAAGCCTCCGATTCGCCGGCCAACGACCACGAAAGGACACGAATCTTGCGCCATCTGTCTCCGCAAGGCCTTACTCCAATCTCCTTCAGTAAGTCCCTTACATCCTCCAACTTACCCCCGCAATTTCTTAGTTCTTCCTCTAATTAGATCTGAATCGAGCGGTCCGCAATTTCTCGGGCTGCGCCGGATTAACTCACTGATACTTACCATAAACATTCCTATGGATAGGATTCATAGCTCATATTACTCCCCTAACTCCAGTAATCGTTAATCTGGTCACAATTTTAGAAATAGGATTCCCAATCTAAGCTCGGGCCATCTGAAATTTCCGCCCTTGTTCTCCTTCCTCAGAAAATCTTACTTCTCCGACTCATTCGCAGATGGTAAGCATATAAGCATCCCCCTAACTCCTCCAAACACTTGCTTTTACGGAAAGCTCCATGTATTTTGTAAGGTCACTTGATACCCGGATAAATCATTCTTGACCCAGCGAGGCAATAGCCGGGTTATGTTCAAATTGCGGGTAATTGCTTGCCTGCTAACTTCCAAGTTTTTATTCCTTACGTCTTTTCCTTCGATGTTTTACCAGGTCAATCCCATGGCACCCAAGAGGCAGGGGAAGCAGCCGAATAAGGCTAAATCCACAAGCTCCATATCGGCCAATTGGGGGAAGTCCTCCGTCACCAAGGCCAAGCTGGAGGAGTTGGTCGAGCTTGGAACCCTACCTCCACAGGAGTCTATCCACTGGCGAGTGCCAGGCAATGAAACCCGGCCTTCTCCAGCGATGAATGAGGTAATATGCTTCGTTGAACATGTGACCCGGGGCTTTAGGCCTCCGGGTCACCCCTTCTTCCGTGACGTCCTAGACCATTACAACCTCCGTATCTTCGATATAGGTCCAAACTCCATTTTGAACATCTCCCATTTTATTGTTCTTTCCGAATCTTACTTGTGCACACCGCCAAGTCTAGCCCTCTTCGTCGAACTTTTTCAGTGCAAGCCGTGTCGCGAAAGCGGCGACGGCGCACTTCTCACTTGCGGCGGGGTCTCTATCCAGCGCCGCAAGAACTCCCTGATGCCTCCTATTTCTCTCAATTCCCACGTAAAGCACTGGCAGCTTTCGTACTTCTACTGCCAGGATACCTCTCCACCCGGCGAAAAGAAGTTGCCGGGTTACTCGGAGGGTCAACTTGATATCTCCGAGAAATTCAACGCCTTCGCGTCTGAACCGGACAGGGAGGCGATCTTGCCTTTATTAGCTAGGATCTCCATCTTGTCCGCCCGAGGCCTCATCGGGCTAAACCTGGTGAAGACCTGGGTTAGCTTCCGCATTCAGCCAAACTCCATTCGTGAGAAGCTGATGTGCGAATACTCGGGTCAAACCACGGACCCAATCCGATTCTCTACCCGCACCCTTGCTCCGGGTGACATTAACAAAACAATTAAGGGTTTCCTGACAGAGAAGCTCGAAGTAATCCGGAGCATAGCCGGATTAGAACCTTTTACCCTCGAGAATCCAACCCCTGGAGTAAGTTTTCTGCCTTTTGATTTTAACTTCTAACACTTACTTTTATTCGCTTCTCTTGACTCGATATTAATCACTATCCTGGCATCTTCTCCTCAGGCCGATGATGACTTTTGGACGGTCGACTCCACTCCTAACTCCGAAGACGGGGAGGAGGAAGACGATGTCGTTGACTCGAATGAAGGTACCTACTTGATTCCTTTGCACACGTTATATCCTGCCTTTTCTTCTTCTTTATGCTGTAACTCGGACATTTCTCAGAGCGAGAGGACCAAAGCGAAGAAGAAGAAACGGACAGCAGGGGCGGGTCCACCAGCGAGGAGGAAGAGCCGGAGCCAGCCACCAGAACCGGAACAAAGAGGAAATCCCAGAGGATAGCCCTCCAGGTTTTTACTTCATCCCCTTACACTTTGGTTTTTTGCTCCCATAACGTCACTCCGGGGCTAACCCCATCTTCACCCCTTTTGATCATAACTGAAGGAGCCACCCATGACTAGGCGCCGAGTAACCCGGAATCATCCGGGCAACGAGACCCCTAACCCGGTTGCTTCGCCGCCCCCGGTTCAACACCCTGGTATTTGTTGTAAACAAAACTTCTTTCCAGTCATTCCTTTGTAACGTAATCCCAGACCTCTCTTGCCATTTCTCAGTCTCTTCCGGGTCTAGTGACGGCTTCCCCTCGGACTTCCCAGTAAACACCGGGTAAACGCCTTTTCCGGATATTATACCGAACTTTCATCCCCTTTCTTTCCATAACCAAAGATTAATTACGCCTTTGCACCTTCTTCAGAGCCACGGTTATTAGTAGCGACCAGGAGGACACCGAAGCTAAAGTCCGGGTCGAGGGCGAGTCGGCTGATGATGCCTTCACTACGGCTGGCGACGAGCAAATGTCGCCACCGGAGCCAGCTAGGCATGACGCCGAGTATCCAATCGCTTCGCACACGAGCGAGAAGGAGAAGGGGGCAGCTTCAAGCGCGGGAGGGGGACCAGACTCCGACATTCGGATGACCCGGGTGCCACCTCCTGTTACAAGAAATGCTCCTTTTCCCACTTTCCAGGTACCCGAGCCATCTAACTCGGATAACGCTGACTTTAACCAGCTGATGAGCGCTCTTCTTGCCATGAAAGCTTCAGAAGGGACTGTCTTAGAACGTATGGCTGCAGCACATCAGGTAATTTTTACTTGATACTCCTTATTATACACCCAGTCCCCAAGTCCCGAGTATAATTTTTTTTTTTTTAATTATCCTCGGTACTTCGCATAGTACTTGCCGGCAATCATTTCCTCAGATAAAATACTCTCGCGATATCCGGCTTACAGCTTCACCCGGCCTTTGCAGGCAGAGATTACTCAGTCAGATGAAGCGTTACTTAAGGCTGAGCAGCTCTTGCTGGCTGAAGTTAAGCGTAGGGAGGCCCTTGAAGCGGAGATAAAGATTTTGAAAAAAGATGTCTCCTCATACAAGAAGAAGTACCATGCTGCCCAGTCCTCGCTGAATAACCTGTCGGCTCAGCTTACGGACACTTACCGTATCTTGCTAAGTAAGTTTGCTATTTGCGATTAATTTGCGTACCTCTATCTTGCCGCTGTAATAACCAACATGACTGATATGCTTTCACATGTTTGGATTGCAGGTGCTAACCTTGCTGCTCCGGAGGAGAATGCCATTACTCAAGTAAAAACTCTGAAAACTGTGCTCCGGACGTTTTTTGCCGGCACGAAACTTTTGCTGGATGCTATCAAGTGGCCTTCTGAGGTATACCCGGGCGAGGAGACCCTTATACAGGCCTTTTCCACAGCACCTGGATGGATTGAAATACTGAAGCGTTCGTCCTGCCGAATTGGGGTGACCCGGGCTTTAACGCTGGCGAAGGCTTATTTTCCAAAGCTTGACCCGGCAAAGATAGTATCCGGGTTCCCAGAATTTAAAGCTGACGGGTCCAAATTCAAGCCCCAGGATTTCAAAGCTATACAATCTGCGGTACGTCCTTCAGCCACAGCTTTGGCCGACAAGATGGATCTAAACACAATTATGAGCTCGTATGATTCTGAGGGCAAGGTTATCCTGGTGGAGGCGCCTCCCCCTATTGATATGTTGGACAAATGGTCGACTGATCTGGCTAGGAGGAAGGAAGAGGCTGCAAAGAGGGAAGCAGAACTGGGCGTAAAGCCGTCTACCTCTACCCCAGCCGTGCCTCCGCCTGTTCGTCCAGAAGTGAAGAGCCCGGGTAAAGCTGCTGGTAAGGCCAAGGAGCAAGTCCGAGATTCAGACCCGGAGGACCACTCTTAGGACGCCGAGTAGGACGCTACCCAACGCTTTGTGTTTCTCGAGACTGATATGATTTTTGGTGGTGCGCTTGTGCACCATTGACGCTGATACTATGACTGTATGCTTATTAATCTTATGATAACTCTTTGCCTCCCCTGGCTTTTGATAATCTCGATCCTTGTGTTACTTATAAGCTTATTCTCGATACTTCGAACTCTTGTTTTCAGTTTCCTTTTGAGACTCGGCTAACCGAGTATCGTAGGTTTTGATAGAGGAACCTTTCTTTAAGTCCCCAATACTCGGAAATTAAGGTTTTCAGGCTTGGGTAGTTAAAACAGTTTGTTTCTGTTTCGAAGTCCCCAGTCCCCATGACCCAAAGTACGAGCTATAGGGGCGTGGCCTTTCTCAGATGACATACTGCTGTTTACCAAGCTGAATACCAATATCTGTTTACATAAATACTGAAGTCATGCTTAATATTTGTTGAGTTTCCGGCTTTTTTAGCCTTATACTCTGCATGGACTTGTGGTTTAGATGACCCTTTTGATTATCTTGTACTATAAGCCGGCTTTCGCGTGGATACCATGTCGTTGCGTCTATACGAAAAACAAGATCAAGCAAGCCACACTGGGCTGCATAATTTGATTGTAATCGTACGCGAACAGATCATGCCACTTTAGTGCGAGTCACATCGAGCTTAAGTAAGAATAACCAAGAAATTTGGCTCCTTTGTCCAGTTATAGGATTGCAGCTGTACCCGTTTTTTCGAGTAATCAGCCCCCATAACTCATAGGCATCATGGCCGGGTCTCCGGGTCTTGTGATTACTTATTGAAGCAGATCACCCCCCGGAGACCTATATTCATGTAATGTATTTCGATGATACTGATGTATTGATAGTAACAATGTTACTTACTTGTAACTGAAGCAAAGACCATGATAAGACTCGAAACCATCTTCTTTTATTGATAAAAATTTCTTTTTTGATTCAGCAGGCCGCCTCATTAAAAACCTTCCAGTCCCCTTAGGTACCCTGGATAGGAAAAGAGTGCGTATGAAACCTGCCGCCCATTACACTGCTTTAGTTATTCTCGAGAATCGGCCTCGCGTTGATACGGCCGATGCACATTCTCCACTTGCTATGCCCTTTCGTAATGAGTACCGGATTTGCTAGCCAGTCCGGGTATATCTTCCTTGGAACGTGATCAGCTGCGGACGGTGGTACGCCTTCTTCTTCCCTGCTGAGAGTTTTGAAAGTATTGCTCCTGATGAAGCCTACCATCTTAGGGTTTTGTTCTGCCCTAACCTTTGCTTTGTCCCCCTCAGGGGTTGGCTTTTTTGACGTTGTCCTCTCTTCTAGGTCTACCTGAGAACGGTAATGTTTGAGCTCTTCCTTCCTGCAGGCTTGCTCGGCCATTGCCGCGTCTCCCTCATCGCACTCAGCTGCTATATCCCGGTTTCCGTGTATTGTAATGGTCTTCTTGGGACCCGGGATTTTCAGTTGTAGGTACACATAACACGGTCTTGCCATGAACTTGGCATAAGCCGGCCTTCCAAACAATGCATGATAAGGACTGCGCAACTTTACTACCTCAAAGGTAAGCCACTCGACTCGATAATTATCCTTTGACTCTCCAAAAGCTACTTCCAGTGCCACCTTTCCTTCAGGGCATGCTGAGTGACCCGGCACTATCCCGTGAAAAACTGTTGTACTCTTTTGCAGCTGCGATTCCTTTAAGCCCATTCGCAGAAAAGTTTCCCAGTACAGGATATTGATACTACTTCCTCCATCCATCAGGACTTTTTTCAGCTCGTAGCCGTTGACCTGTGGTGCCACTACCAAAGCTAAGACTCCCGGGTGATCAACTCTATCCGGGTGATCCTTCCTGCTCCATGCTACCTCTTGTTCTGACCACCTCAAATACCTTGGAACAGCGGAAGAGACCGAATTAACTGCTTGTTTCAGTATCTTCTTATCCTTGTTAGAGCCTCCTGTAGTGTGCACATGATATTGACCCAGCTGTTTGGGGTTAGCTTGAAAACCTCCTGCTCCATTTTGATTGTTACCTTGATTTCCAGCTGGCGGATTGCCGGCTGGGGGCGGCCCATTACCCAAGTTTCCACCTAGACCCGGACCTCCTCCCCGGCCCGCACCTCGCATAGCTCTGTTCACTTCTTCGTTCTTCCACCTTTGTAAGTCGGCACATTGCTCTAGTGAATGATTGGCCGGCTTGCCATTCCTGCTATGCTTCGGGCACGCCATCCTAAATATGTCCCAACTGTTGCTTGGTCTTGGAGGTCCTTGGTAGTGTCCCCCATTGTGATTCCCAGTATTAAAATTCCCTTCGGATCTAGGTCTTGAAGACCCGGCCTCCGTGTTGGCTACAAACTCGGAATTCCCGTCGAACGGGCGCTTGTTTTGGCTACTTCCATTATTGTTTGGCGCCGACCCATTGCCGGTTTTCCCGCTGCTACTTGCGTTTGCTTTTGCTTTCTTGTCGTCAACTTCCTCCTCTGTGGTATCCGTTGCAGCGTGTTTGTTGCACGCATCCATTAACTCTCCCATTGTAACCTCCGCTGCATTCCTACTAGATTTCATGCGAGTTAGCTTTTGTACTAAAGGAACGTACTTACATGTTTTTGCCATAGCTTGTAGCGCGTCCTTAGGCTGGATATCCGTAGACGAGTGGAGTATCTCCATAACCCAGCGTACCCAGCTGCGTGCCGATTCTCCTTTCTTCTGAACGCATCTTTCTAAATCATCAATAGTAAATAACTTCCTACAGGTCCCATGGAAGTGCTTGATAAATGCGGTTTTTAGCTCCTCCCACGACTTGATCGACTTTTCCGGTAAATTGGTGAACCATAACTTTGCTGCTCCCTCTGACATCATTAAGTACATGAACTTGGCTTGGAGATTCTCGGATGCGTTGCGAATTGACATTGCCATCTCGTAGCTGCTTAACCATGTTTCCGGATCCATCGTTGGCTCGTAATTCACTACTTTCCCCGGTTCTTTGAACTTTTCCGGGTAAGGTTCCGCTCTGATATCATCCGAGAGACACTTGGGTCCCGCAAGGGTGGTTGGGGCTGGTCTCGCCCGGGAAATGCGTGACCCGGCCGGGGGTGCCACGGGGTGAGGAGCCACCGGTGGATCGTGTGCTGCAGACCCGGCCCCGGCTCTTCTGGCCCTGGAGCTGTCCACTACTGCCTGTGCTGCTGATACTGCCGGTACTGTCTGGACGCGCGGCGGGGGTGGCATCTGCTGTTGCTCTTCCCTTCGTCGTGCCGCGCTTGTTTGGACGTTGCCCTGTTGTTGACTCACGTATGGCGTCCCATGCATCCCACTTCTGTGATCTGGATAATTGACTTGCTGTGCTACCGCGGTGTGCAGCAGATCTATCGCTCGCCGGGTTTCTTCTGCGTGCGGCGAGTCTCTTACAGGAATCTGGTTTAATGCGAGTGTTGCTGCATACACGTTGTCCATGGGGTTGTTGTAGTGACCTGCTGGGGTACGGAATCGCGATGGTGGAGGCGGCATGGTGTTGCCGGCTGTCGCCCCCGCCCGAGGCAAGGGTAATCCGGCTGGCGCGTTTACCGGCTGCACTCCCGTTGCTGGTTGCGGTATGGTCCCTTGGTTCGCCGGTGGGATTGGCTGATCTTGAGGCGTGAACACCAGGGCAGTCGGGTTGATAACCCCTCCTGTTGCCGGTAACATAGTTCGGTGCCTTTGGTGAATCCTCGTCGTCTCCTCCCGAAGCCGGGTCTCTAGGTCATCCAGTTCCTGCTGCCGCGCTGCCATCCCCTGCCTTTCTGCTTCTACCTGCCTTCTTTGCTGCTCCAATGCACGACGAGCCACGTCCAGATCTCTTACACGCTCTGCTGCGTTTTCTGGGGTGATAACTGTAGCTAGGACTGTGGGATCCAAGATCAAATTATTATTAAACGGAGCTGGGTGACGAGGATTCGAGGGGCCCGCCCCCGGTGTCCGGTTTGCTTGGAACCCGAACATATTTGCGTGTCGCTCCTCCTCCGCTGGGCGACTGGTGACTGATGCCGATTCTCCATCGACCTGGGCCAAGATCGGGCCAGCCGTACCTTGTTGCTGAGCCAGCACCTGCGCCGCCCCGACTGGCGCCGCGGCTGCGTTTCCTTGATTGGTATTGATTGCGGGGGCCGCATAAACTGCAACCCGGCGCATAATACTTGGCGTAGATCCGTACCGTTCTTCCTCTTCGCTATTTTCCTTCTCGTATCGGTCCTCCGATAAATCCCGTATAGACTCGGTGCCTTCCTCCCTCTCTGTCGGACCCGTTGTTCCGATCGATTCTTCTTTTTCCGATTGAACACGCGTGTTCTCCCCTGACACAGAATCAGATTCAAGATTATCACGGCTCGAATTGGAAGCACATACCATACCGATGAAGACGTTGATGCGGCTGACTGTCACGACGGATCCGGTTTCGAGGTGATCCGACTCTGGCCCCCAGCCGGAATCGTCTACCATCTTCTCTCCTTGGTTGTTGACGTAGATTTCTCCGACGACGAGGTTCCTCATGTTCTTCCGAGCTTCTCCCGTGATGTAAACACCTTTGGACGCAGGCCCCACGGTGGGCGCCAACTGTCGTGGGATAATCACGGCAGATGTTACCGGGGGTAACTGATCTAGGGGCAAGTCGACACAGGTATTTGGGAGAGGGTTTAGCTCGAAGGAAGACATGGCGAAAAGCAATCTAAGAGCCGGAAAGCAACTCGCCGGATCTCGATATGATTATACTGGATACTCGATAACGGGTGTTACAGTTATGACTTGAATCTCTCTTAGGCGAAGCCCAGGGGTTGGTTTATATAGTACTCATATCCCCCTTGACTTGCCTTACAAAGCGCTTCTCGAGTCCTATTCGAACTCTTCATACGAACCCTAACTTTCTTTACCATAACCCACAATCCGGGTTACGATCCTTACAAGTCCTGGGCCTTCTAGAAGCTTCTTTGTCCTTAGCCGGATTTGATCCATCCGTCGTTTGGGCCGGATCTCACCTGGGAGTCGGCATACCGGGTTTACTATCCCCTCATCAGGAAGGGCCGTTCATTGTGAGCAAGGCTCTGCAAAATGATGCGTACTACCTAGTAGACGTATAGGCACCCCAGAAGAACAGGCCGGATAGAACTAGAGAGGAATCCAAGCGCCCCTGGAATGTAGCTCTACTTTGACGTTTTCATTCATGAGCAAAATATGTATGTATCCTCACCCGAGTTAAATTCTAGTCGGCACTCCGAATTCGAACTCGGGGATTGCCCTTGCTCAAAATGTTCGTTGTGTTTACTCTGTTTTACTTTGTCTATTCGGTTGAACCACTTAGAATTTCAAAATCATACAAAGTAGTGTGTTTAAACCCACAGGACACTCTGCGACTCTGCTGATGTCCGCAACCCGGCTTCATGGCAAGCCAGAGAACAAGCCAAAGGGTCAATGAACACATGAAAAATTGCTAAGGCAAGGAAACGTGTGGCAATCGAATAGAGTGTTACTTACTGTTTTTTCTTTTTCGGCTAAGTGGTGGGCAGCGTTACCATGCACTTTTCTAAGTGGCTAAGTATTTGAAACTCAACTTTGAACTCTTGTGACTCGACTACCAAAAAAGCAACAAGTTGCAGGTAAGAGTTGAGATAAAAGTTCAAGATAAAAGTTTTTCAGGCATCACTTGGAGGTAGCGGCAGTGTTGTCCGTAGCAGTGTTGTCCGCGTCAGCTTTCTCGGCATCAACATCAACAGTGGCAGCTTGATCAGAGGTGGCCATGGAGACGGAGACAAGATCGGTGGCCGAGGTGGATGCAGTGGACTGGATCCTGAGTAGCGCAGCGGCGTCAGGTGCCGCGGTAGCAGTCGCGCCCAGATCGGGAGCCGCCTGGTTGATCACCATCTCGGTGGTGATGGTGGCCCCTTGAGCGCTGGACTGCGGCTGCTCGGCATCCGCGTCGGTCACCAACTCGGTCCCTTCGGTGACCTGGGCCTTCCCCTTCTCGGTTGCTCCCTTGGCGGCGTCCTCCTCGAACATGGCCAACTCCTCGCTGGCGATCTCGTCATCATCGTCCTCTTCATCTTCACCCTCATCCTCAGGCTCAGTGTCCGGCTCGGGGAGGCCATCGATGTAGGTGGCAGTGTCAGCATAGGAAGCAATCTCGTACGCCACTGCCTTCCGGCGAGTGACGCACTCGGGCTTCTTGGTCCACTTAGAGCCTTCTCGGATGGTGAGGATCCTGCCAAGATCAAGATTTTCGTACGAGCTGGTGATGAAGTGGAGTAGCTGGTCAGCTCCTGCCCGAGCTGCAGAGGCTTGCCACTTCTTCAGCTCGGCCTTCACTCCATTCAGCTTCTCGATCTCGCTGAAGCTGGCAGGCGCATTTTCGTCCGGCGAGAACAGATCGTGCAGCTTGTACGCAGTGGACACCATGGAGGTGC
Source organism: Alopecurus myosuroides (assembly GCA_028641055.1). NCBI lineage: Eukaryota > Viridiplantae > Streptophyta > Magnoliopsida > Poales > Poaceae > Alopecurus > Alopecurus myosuroides. The sequence continues at coordinate 56,399,420 of CM054061.1, forward strand.
CAGGCCCTCGAGGGAGCGGAGTCGAGACTTGATGCTCAAGAGGTAATCGTTGATAGTGGAAGTGTTGTTGATGGGAAGGCCAGCATCAGCTCGGAATTGTCTTGCCTTGGCCAGAGCAGGCACGCTGGCGGAGTGGAGCTCGGGGAAGATATCTGCATAGGGATTTATTCGGGATCAGAAACGGAAGCAGAGAAGGGATGACACCAAGAAGAAGCAGAGCCAGGTAGAAAAAAAGGCAGAGAAGAGAAAAAGAAGTTAGGTGCAGAGAAGAGGGAACTTACGCTCTAAATCCACTAGCAAGGCTCCCAGCTTGATCTTCCAGTCATTCTCATCCGAGATGTGCCTGTCTTCAATGCTGCGCACATTGGCGATCTGCTTGACGAGTTGCTCGTTGTGCTGCTTCAGCAACGAGAGCTCCATATCAAGTGTTTGCTCTCTGGCCTTCGCAGTCTTCTTGACTTCGTCCTTCTCGGCAGCCTGGTCGATGGCATCCTGGAGGGCAGTTTTCAGCTGGATTTGCATCTTCTCGAACTCAGCTCTCTCAGCATCGCGCTCCTTCTGGATCTCCGCTTCTCGGGTTTCCAGCTGTTGCCGCACCTCGGCAGGCATAAGGCAGTTTAGGTGCTGCTCCCGGAAAGTCTTATTTTCTATTGCGAGAAGAACAACAGTGTCAGCAGAGTAAACAGATAGGTAAAGAGACACAAGTGCAAAGTAGGTAACAACTCACCCTCCAATCTCTTGATTGTGCTCTCAGCAGAGGCAGCGAAGACATGGCAGTGTTTATGTTGTTCTATCAGCTCGTTGAGCTTGCCTGCAGAGTAAACGAAGTTATAGAAAAAAGCAAAAACGGGCGTAAACACAAAACGCACAAACCGAATAACTAAAAGCTTACCTTCAACTTCAGAGATTTGCAGAGTGCGGTCCAAGGCCAACTTTTCCACCGCATCATTGTCTTTTTTTCTCGGCCTCAAGAGCCGCGAGGCGGTCTTTGGCAATACGGTGGTTCCAGAGCAGCCGGCGGAACAGTGTTGTCCTCTTCAAGAGACTATTCTGTAAAAGAGAAGAGAAAAAATATAAGTATTTTGGAAGATTTGGCCCGGGTAGACGGCAACTCGGTTGAGTTTTCGTCTACTCGGCCCGAATCTCGGGGACTGGGGGAATGGCTGAGAGGTAAATAGGTAAAGAAGAGAAGAGAAAGAGAAGTGGCAACTCGGAAAATGCAAAGAAAGGAGAAAGTACTTACAGTATAGGTTTGCTCCACGTCTTCGGCAGCTTTGCGCAAGCTGAACAGCTTCCCGGCCAGAGTGCAGGTGGGGCTGGCGATCGTCATTGGAACAGAGCCGACATCGGCCTTGTTCCAGTCGACGCGGTAGTGATCGAGTAGACCCAGCTGGAGACCTTCCCACTTAGGGTTGCCATGCGTTTTGCTGTTCCAAGCTTGGTCCACAAACCCTACTCGGTCCATGATCGCGGTCAGGCCTTCTGATTCACACTCGTTGTCTCCTGCCTCACGCGACAAGAGTTCTGGAACGGCTGCTACTTCCTTGCCTTTGGACTTGGACTCGGTCTCCACAGCTGGGCCTCCTTTCAGTGCAGATAGCTTCTTCTCGCCCTTGGCCAATGTGATCTCGTAGCGCTTGGACGCCTCCAGCATGTATTGTGGCCAACTGGCTTGGGCACGGGCAACAGCTCCTTCAGCAGGGCTGACAGATCCAGCAGCAGCCGGGTTGCGGCTAGAGGTGGGCGCACCGATTGACAGATGTGTACTCTTTGCCACCTGCTTCGCGACGTGTCCAGTCGGTGGCTTGGGTGGCGGCATCTGGTCTCCAGCCTGCGCAACATTGCGCGGTGGGTTCTTCCATGTAGGCGCAGCTCCAGGCTTAGCAGTCTTCTTGGGGCTGGGAGTGTCGTCTTGCCGAGGAGCAAATGGAGGAATTTGGCGAGAAGCGGCCGGAGGCACTTGCTGGGAGGTAGTCGTGGATGCAGTCTTCGTTGGTGGAGGGATTGGCGCTTTCGGTGGAGTCGCCTGCTGGGTAGGCGGCACAGGGGGCCGCCTACCCGGCGCAGCATCTGGCTGCGCTTGGCCCTGGAGGACGAGCTCCACCACTGTCTCTTCTACCCGCTGCTCGGCAGCGGGATCAGGTTGGGTGTCTGTGAGTTCTTCTACCCCCGGCCCGGCCGCAGGATCATCTTGGGCTGGAGCTTGGGTATCCTGCTGCTCGGTGGTGTCGTCTTGCCGCTCCAAGACATCACTGTCTTGTTGCTGGAGGTCTTTTTCAACATTTTCCCCAGCTAATGCAGCTGGGGGAGAGGGAGGCATCTCAGTGTGAGCAGCATCTTACGCAGTCTGATGCGCATCGGTCTGCTGCTCGAGGTTCTCGTCATCAACTTTGTCACCAGCGCCAGTGTCCTCGGCGCCGGTATCTGCTTCCACTTTAATAGGAGAGGACGCACGCGTCATGTCCTGCTGGTCTTGCTCTTCCTCGTCATCTGAGAGATCGACGAGCTTCTCAAGGTCCACGACGGCCTTCCTCTTGGTGCGAGTGGGGGCTGCGGCAGCGTCAGCGTCCAGAGGGGCGCTGGAAGAAAGAAATATTTCAGAAAGGCAGAAGGAGAAGAGCACGACGAGAAGCGGTAACGAGTTGGTATTCGGATGGAATAACTTACCCTTTGCTGGTGGGGGGTTGCCTTCTGGCGGTGGTCTTCTTCCCGCCTGTCTTCTTGACTTTCTTGGGAGGAGGCTCCTGGGCACCACTGCCAACTCTCTTCCGAGTGTTGGGAGCCGCCACAGATAGAGGATTAACCTCCAAGGCCTCTTCGTCATCGTCCAGCTCAGGCTCCTCTGCAGAGTAGAGGAAGAAATAGATTCAGAAACAGAGAAGGGAATCCAGGTGCATTGCTAGTGAGCAGAGAGGTGAACTCGGTCACCTTCGTCATCCTCGGACCAGTCCCGGATAGACGCGTCAACTCGGGACTTACCAGGCTGATTGGCGTGACGGATGCAGAGGGTGTCTTGGGTGTCGTAGGCGGTCATATCATCCTCTGCTCGGTCCTCAGATCAGTTGCTCTCGAAGATTTCGATATCTTCTTCTCGCTGGCGATCGATGTGCTGTTAAGGTAAAAAGGAAACACTGTGAGTTGGTTTCTCGACTAAGGACTTCTACTCGGAACAGCATGCAAACACAAAGCATATTCAGTTGAGTAATCCTACCCGGCATGGCATGCAAACACAAAGCATATAAAGCCAAAAGCATATTTAGCTAAGTAATCCTACCCGGCACGGCATGCAGACACAAAGCATATAAAGCCAAAGGGATATTTGTAATGTCCTACTCGGTGCAGCATTCAAAGATTAAGCATACAAAGCTGAGAAACCATCTACTCGGTATCATAGTGCAAAGACAAAGCACAAAATGCTAACCTGTCCAATAGGCTTGAGGCGGCTATACGGCTCGAAGCCATACAACCAAGTGTCAGTAAGCGAGGTCTGCATGATGGACCTCGCCCAGATGGCCACCTCGGCTTTGCTGAGCTCGAATGTCGTTGTCCTTGTGCAGTCTCGGGGTCCTCCCATGTGGCACATCTTGTGCTTTCGACGCTGCAGTGGGAGCACTCGGCGTGATATCCAGCACGGGATGGGATCATCCCGACGGAATCCTTCCGATATCAACTCGGTCAGGCGTCGCTCCACCTGAAGGACATCCTCGATGGTCTTCTTGGGGTCGTAGCCCCAATTCTGCTGCGTGGGCCTTGCATTCTTGAACTTTGGAAGCCCTATTCGGTCCTCGATAGGCTTCCCCTTCTCGGCAGCAACATTCTTCACATACAGGAAACCGCGCTGCTACTTGCGCACAGTTTCCAACCCTTTAACCCGCGGGTGATGCCCGGTCTTGCGCTGTATCATCATGGCGCATCCGGTCTGGGTCATCGTGCGAGCGCTCTCGGTGTTCCCAGGATTGGGAACACTCTGCTTTCTGAAGAAAAAAAGCCCAGGTATGGATGGTCGGGTAGACGCCTAAGAATGCCTCACACACAACGGCGTGGATGGATAGCATTACGAGGGCATTGGGTGGAAGATGGTGTGGCTGGAGGCCGAAATGGCGGAGGAATTCGGCGAAGAACTCGAAAACAGGAAGGCCGAATCCCCTTTTGAAGTGGGAAAGGAAGACAACGTATTCGTCCTTCTCAGGTTTGGGGATGATTTCAGTACCTGGGTGCCTGCACACGACGCCAGGAGGAACGCGACGCGTGTTGACGAGCCACTGGCAGTCTTCCGCCGTGACTTCTGATCCTTCCCAGCCGGCGCGGGCGGCGGCATCGTCGTCTCCGTGAGAAGCCATGGAGGCGGAAGAACTTGTGGGAGATTGGAGGCGGAGGTGTGCGGAGGAGTTCCTCTCTGTCTCTCTCGCGGTGCGTGGAGCAGCGGCGCAGCAAGTATTTGCGGTGGCGATGTGCTCGACGGCGGCGGAGAGGCGAGGGGGTGCGAGATTGGAAAGAACAGGAAAGAGGAGACGGGAGCGTCGCGGGGGTATTTATCACCAGTGGATTGATCGTGGGCCACGATCGTGCGGCGTGGGTTAAGTGTCCGTTAGAAACGCACATAGCGCATAACGCGCGCGTAACGGCCGCAGTAAATCCTACGCCCAGATCGTGGGCTCTCGAGTACAACTGACGTGACCTAACGGGCTGGTGGGCCCAGTTTGCAGAGATTGGCGCGTGGCCTGCTGTGTCCCTGGCATCGAGGCGTCGGGGGCACAGGGGTGTGACACGTGCAACGTAGCGACACGGAGAGGTGGATTCAGTCCGTTTCAGCGGGATTGTGTTCGAAATTTCGCTAAGTTATTTTACTCGGTATCACAGAAGAAAGATACTGCTACTCGGAGAAGAAGAGATTCAAGCAATAGTTAAAAGGCCGTATGGAGGTGCTACTCGGCCACTTTCAGTTGCAAAGACAAGGTTTGTTTTAAGCTGGCAGGGCCCAGTGAACAAATTCGCATGACTCTACTAGCTTCGGGGACTAATGTCGGGGAGTTACCCCCGAGTAGGGGTAAGGCAAATGCTAAAGGCAAAGGTCAAGGGGCAGTTTGACCGGGTAGATGGCTACCCGGGTACTTGCTACCCGGTAGGTTTCTATCTGGCCGTACCCAGCAATGGCCAAGAGAAGATATCAAGGAAGTTACTTTTGTCCGAGTAGAGAAGTTGGTCGGAGTAGACGGAGGGCAATCCTACTCGGGCCAGAAGTCAATGGAGCCATTCTGACAAGGGATCCCGCATATCCTGTGTCCGTACCGGCGTGCGATTTAACTTACAGAGCGCGTGATTATCCGCGCTACGGCGTGGCTATAGTGCGGTAGGCGCCTGTCAAGTCCTGTCACTGACAGAGAGGACATGACAGGTCTAGGGGCCTACCCTATCTCACTGGCAAGGTGGACAAAGGCTGTCAGGCATACGGCGCGGCGCTTCTCCGCGCGGGATCTCGGAGGCGTGCTGTCGTCACAGTTGTCAAGTCACATCACCGTACTTTATAGTCTTTATCTATTCGGCTGGGCACCAGTATATAAGGTGCACTGCCCCATCCTGCGCGAGGGACGTTGCCACACTTCGCATTTATTGCTAGAGCTTACATTATAGCTAGAGAGCAGCAGAGCGGCTACTCGGCTAGAGGCATACACTGTACTGTGGCTACTCGGTTACACACATATAGAGAGGAAAGGCAGGAGTAGGGGTGTTACCTCCACACGAGGTCCCTGAACCTGGGTAAGATCTGTTGTTTGCAGTGCTTGAGACATCTTAGCACGGCGCTACTCGCCGTGCGATCCCTCCCCGGATACCTCCAGGGTCCATCGGCCCCAACACTTAAGCCATCCCATGGCGTCTGCCGTGATACCACCACGACAGACGTCGTAGTTGTAGAGGCGGCGGCGGTGTGTTGACGAGGTTGGCGAGGAAGACCACGTTGATGTAGACTTTGGCGATGTGGTGTCGGCGATATGGTAGTGGGCATGAGGTGGTACGTCGCTTCGAGGCGTCCCTCGCGGCGACGATGAAGTAGATATCATAGTGTCGGAGAAGTCGACGAAGTTCCACACCGGTCTGCGTGTGGTCCCGCTTCTCATAGACGTATGTGCTTGACGAAGATCTTGAGTCGTATCGTGTCGTGGCGTAGACGTATAGCTGATATTGTTGGTTTTGGTCGGTGTTGTCCGGCTCGATGCAGTGTAGATCTTGGCGACGGAGCGGGCTGATGTACAGAGGTCGCCGAAGTCGGTGCTGCTCGGTGAAAGTGTCGCCGTGCGGCTAGCTGCTTGTCGTGGTCGTCGGAAGTATAGGCGGCGGAGACCGTTCGTTCCTGGGCTATTGGTTGCCGCGGAACACGCGTTGGCTGCTAGTGGTCCTGCTAGGTGCGGCATGCATCGCTCCTCTTTTTTTCTTCTTGTGTGATGCGTGTACGTGGTAGTCTGACGTGAGGATTAGAATATGCGCGTAATGGTCGCCTGGCCCTGTTTGCTGCATGTGCGAGCCTAGCTTCCTGAAAAAGAGATCCAGGCAGGAAAGTCGCCGCTGGTGTGCGCGTGGCCACGCGCTGGGACAGTCCTTGCCTAGAGCCCGCTGGGTAGCTGGGCGCCTTCTTCCTCTGGTTTGCGTGCGCATGTGTAGATTGCATCTGGTGCCATCCCTGCGTGGCCGGGCGTCCACAGGAGTCGCCTGCTGGAACTTGAGCGGAGGGCGTCGAGGCGTTGATAACATCCGGCGTGTGCACAGATTTCATACTGGATTTCACCGGAGTACGAGGGATCTTGATGATATAGGGATTTGGGATATTACTGTATCTAATTGAATCTAATCTAGAGAACTGAATCTAAAAACCGACTAGATCCTTACCTAGACCGGGTGCCGCGCCCCCGAGGAGTAGAGATTGATCTCACCGGGGGCGGCGTACGATGCAGAAGAATTTAGAACGCTAAGATCGGCGTCGTGACACTACGGGAATCGCACGATATGCCGACGGCCAGAAGTCGTCGGCACAGGGTAAAATGCCGTCGGCACAGGCTGTGCTGACGGCCGCCGTCGGCATATGACCGCGTCGGCACATGTCAAATGACCGTCGGCACACTAAAAGCCGTCGGTACACCAAGCTCTATGCCGACGGCAAATTTTTTTGAAATTTTTTTTTTAATTTTTCTTTTTGAAATTCTATTTCAGATTTTTTTTTACTTAGTCACATATTTAATCTCTAATCTCTAATTACACAATTAATCTAGTCAACATACTTAACTTAGTCAAACTTCCCGTTCGGTCACCCATCCTGAAATTCCTCCAGCCCAAGCACGCTTAACCTTTGAGTTCCTTTCAAATTAGATTCCATATGAGATGTTAGAACTTACTGATATTATTATCATATCAATCATATTAACCTGTGGGGAATAATGTTAAACTTTTCTATTGTTTAAATTTAAAACAATATTTGAACAAATAACAATGATTATATAATTATCTTTGTTGACTAAATAACAATATAATGTTAGAAATTACTTTATTTTGTGAATAAATTATTTAATATACAATAATTTATATCTTTAAATCCGTAAATCGAAATTTGACAAATAAAATGTCTAAATCGATTAGAAAAATTAGAGAAATTCAAATATGACATCCATATCATAAAAACATCGATAGTTTAAAAAAAATTAAACTCTTTTGATGAATAGTCATGGTGGCCATTTTAACAGTTTCTGCCGATTCAGCTGGAAACAGGCCAAATGACGGGTGTAATGGCTAAATCCATGACATAGTTTGTTTAAATATGCCCATATTCCACACAAACATGCATATTGGAAGCACGAACAATGTTCCCGAAGAAAGTTTTGCTTTTCATTGAATAAAAAAACCATTTTCTATTCTTCGAGTGTGAAAAATGGTTTTTTTTTAAGCATCAACCACAAATATGTTGCAAAACCTGGGAGCTGCATTTTTTGAAAATACTAGACCATGTTATATGCACAAATAACCAATTATTTTCCTCTGAAAAGGTTTTCATCCACCTCTTTTGAAGAACACAAGTTTCTGCCGTTTCAGTTGGAAACGGGTCAAATTTGAACTACAGGTGCCTCGTAGTTTGCTCATGATTTTTGGAAAAAATCATTTTTAGGTACACAATTACCTATTTCATCAGAGATACACCAAGAGTTTCTCAATATTCAAGCCCTAGCTACGAACGGCCATGCCCGCCGTCTTGACTTTTTCATTAAACTGACTTAGAAAATTCCAGAAATTTAAAAAACTCCAAAATGATGCAAGACTTTCGCGTGGTGTCATTATATATGTTCTAGTATCCACCAAAAATAATAAACTTGTAATACGGCAGTTGTGTTGAATACTCCAAGGGCTTCCCTTCTTGGGCCTTAACCTTGGGCCTAAGATGGGGTGTTCTTACCCGCAGGGTCTAAGATCCATCCCTTCGTCACCCAGCCAGCCATAAGTCAATTGTATGGTTCAACTCAGGGCGGAGGACCCCAAAGGTCAAGGTAGGGCGGTCGACCTACCTTGATTTTTGGCAAAAAAATCGAATATATGTAGGCATTTTCATGTGTATAAACGTATTTTGCTACTTTGTGTTCGTTTCTAAAAAAAATGAAACTTAGGCTAATTGGGCCCGTTCTGGCTGGCTAGAACAACCCGTGGTCCTTGATGCGTTGAGTACGGGGAGCCTCAGGAGGGCCTCCTGGCCTCATGCGCTTAGCGCATGACGGAACGCATCCTTCGGCCAGTCAGCAGGTGGCTCGTGCCGCGTACCGGCATTCTTCCTCTCCTCGGCTAGCCTCCTAGCCTCTCCTTCGATCTCTCGTCGAACTCGGCGCCTCGAATCTCCCTCCCAAGCACGCCTCCTCGGCTCCTCCCTCCCAAGCTCGCCTCTCCGGCTCTCCCTCCATAAGCAGCTAGGGTTTTCCGGATGGCGGCTGGCTGGCTACCATGCTTCCCGGCGGCGATTTCCTGTGGAGATAGATAGGCTGCAGCTGAAACCGCAATGAGCGGAAGTACAATTTTGTAGATTGATAGTAAATTGACTGATGTTTTTAAAATGTGCATTCTGACTCGTTAGCTACAGAAATGAGCAAGCTACTCATGTTTTGTAATGTTTTCAGTTTCAGATTTGAAGAGATCTTTTGTGGAAGTTTCTAGCGACAGTAGCTCTAAGCCAACCACTCGGGAAAGTGCAAATACTAAGGCACAAGAAGAACAAGAGTAGACGGAAGTGCTGAAATTTTTACACGTTGATATAAGACATAGTATCTACGTCAAGATTTTTTTTGGTTTTTTTAATTCAAAAAGTATTATTTTGAAAAATATTTAGAAAAAGAGTCTACATGTAGCCCGAGCTACGTATTGCCGTACTCCGCTAGATGCTAATAACACACTATACGTAGCTATAGCCTCGCTAAATGTTGTGAATCTTCTCTATAGCATGATATGGCACCATGTGATTTACAAGATCATGGGCGTGAGTATATATAATAATTAAAATTTGTAGGTGCAAAAGTAGTGGAACCCAATATATATTATGTTCGCCGGTGATTATAATAAGCAATACCAATTAAATAACAAACATATATCGTCAACATATTATTAACTTATTACTCCATGCACTAGGATACATTGGACTATAGAAAAAAGATCACGCAAATTGTTCAATTTATAATCTAGAAGCTTATATGTATTTTCTTACATTATCATACACGACATACCTCTATTAAGATACTTGTTAGGCTGTGTTCCTTTAAATCTTTACCGATACATTTATACTGTTAAAACATAGAAGAAAATCCAAGCAATAATATCCAAAGGCGTTATATAATTCATCAACTCTAAAAACATCCAGGAGCCGTGTTTTTTTCTTTCTTGTTTTAGCATTTCAAGTGGTTTGTATATTGTTAAAAGTAACATCTCACAAGGTAAACAAGTTTTACGCAACTCACGTATGTTTCCAATGATATCCATTACAACTATATAATTGAAAATAAGTTAGATTTGTTTTTGTGGTCAGAAATGCTAACTAAGTAGTATACAACATAAATTTGTTAAAGCCACAATGTGACTAAAAAAATAAGAGAGTATAAAATTCTAGTATAATTATTATTAATTTAGCTCGTCGTGTGTCCAAGTTTAGTTCAATGCACATAACGGCACCATTAATCACATGAGGAAGACTTCAACATTGCAGAAGGGTTGGCTGATGATGATAGGTAGAATGAATTATCTCATCGTAGCGCCGGAGGCTGCAGCACCTATGTGTAGGGACAAATCGCAACATTGGCGATATAGTTCCCTTCTTCATGGAACCTGCAACTTAGCATTGCTAATTATTGTTGCTTGTTCTGTATATCAGAAAAGGGACATCATTGATAAAGTTGGCTGGAACCATGGGAATGAGATAACTCTTGCTACCTACACCCTCTTGCAGATTGTAAGGAACCGAATCCTCTAAAATTAACTTTCTTGATTGCCTATAGTGCTAATTTTTTATATCTTCTAGCACACTCTATGCACTTCACATTTGTTTCCTGCTTTTGGCCATACCAATCTTTGGCAACCGATGTATTTCAGGCATCCCGTACCTGCAACACCACACCGTCATGGGACTCCTATCCTTCCAATTCGTGATTGACAGGTCCTATGATTTCCAATCCGTGTTTGATGATTTTGTGTTTCCTTTTAATTTCATAAGGTTGATATCTTCGCTCTTTGAAAATTTGCAACACCATTGTCAATCGCTGTGCCTAGACTAAAATGACCATACTCACAAAAGTATACACGAGGATATTCATGCATTACGTTAAACCTCAACTTAAGTATAGCTATGTAAAATAGTCTTTGCAAGGATTGCTTTCTCATCAAGTCAATTGTTGGTTTTAATAAGTTATGTTATTGATCATTGTGTAATATTTTAATCTTGCAACCGATAAAGGTCTATGACAATGAGAAGAGGAAGATAAAGAAAGAACATGATGAAGAAAACATGAGGAAACAATAAAAGGAGGGGCATCAACAACATCAGAGGAGTAAAGAAGAGGAGGACCTTATCATTTTTTGTCTTCATCAAGGTTTGCATGAATCTACTTGTCATTGTCGAGCGGTTTATTTTACAATGAACACTAGTTTTCTTCTCTTTCTGGCCTATAAAGAGTGCTTCCATAGGCTCTGTTTCACCCTCTCTTATAAGTGCTTGGTTGTACCTAATGTCGGTTTTGTCTTGTCATGAAGAAAGTGCTGAACATGTTGAAATATTTGAGGGCTTCTTCGCACTCCAATTTTACAAACCTAGAGCCCCAACAATATCTCTTGCATATTTTTATAATATGGATTCCACTAACCATCATAGTTTTGTAATATGGGATTCCACTAACCTTAGCTGACCCTTGCAACCAGCGGTACTATTATCAGCTTCTAGTAATTTTAAGTAGTCTGGAGGTTGCCGATGGCCTCATCATTCAGTATTCCCAAAACAAGACCTTGAAGAGACTAGGCGATAAGTTTAAGGCACACAACAACACAGTTAATCAACTTAATTTAGAAGAAAAAGGAGGAAGACTCAGCATCGTAGAAGGATTGGCAGCTGATGCGAGGACGAACAAATCATCTCAGCGCTGTGTGGAGGCTGCGAAACATAACACCTTTGCACAGAGACAACTCGGAGCAATAGGGACACAATGCCTTTCGTTGTGGAACCCGCAACTTAGCGATGCTAATGCTTTTACTTGTTCTGTATTGCAGGAAAGGGACACCATTTGGGAAGTTGGCTGGACCATGGGAGTGAGATCATTATTGCTACCTACGCCCCCTTGCAGATTTTAAGTTATGAAAGTATGTAAAATTAAATTTCTTGATTGCCTGAAATGATAATTTTTATAGCTGCTAGCACACTATTTGAACTTCACATTTTGTTTTCCTACTTTTGGCGAGACCAATCTTTGTCAACCGGTGGCTATCAGGCAATCTCGTACAAGCTACATCACACCATGAAAGTCATATTCTTCCCAATTTGTGCTTGATAAGTCCTATGCTTCCAAATCCGTGCTTGATGAATATATGTTTCCTTTTAATTTTATAAGGCCGTTGTATTTCCTCTTGTAAAATATGCAACACCATTGTCCATCGTTGCGCCTAGACTTAAAGGACCCTACTAACAAATGTACACAATAGGCTATTCAAACCTTACAGTAAACCCCCGGCTTCAATATAGCTATATGAAACGGTGTTCGCAAGGATTGCTTTCTCATCATGTTAATTGTTGTTTCTAAGGGCATCTCCAGTCGTTCGACCCCCCCAGGTTTCAGATCGGCGCTTTTTAGCGATAGCGCCGGCCCGCACCAAAACCTGGGGGGGGGGGGGGCGATTTCACCAGCCGTTCGGCGTCCCAGAAAATAAAGCACCGATATCATTCGAAAAGTTTCTTCCCGCCCCCAAAAAACAGAGCCCTAGTTCGGCGATCGGCAGCCATAGTTTCGGGCGATCATATTACAAAAAACGCCACAGGTGGGCGATCAAATATAGTTCAGATCGAATCACACAGACGGGCGCGCGCGGCGGTGGCAGACGTAGGCGACCAGACAGACGCGTCGGCCGGCGTCGGAGCAGGCGGCGAGCTCGGCGCAGCATCCAGGTCGATGACGGCGTCGGGGCGGACAGCGGGCTGGGCATCCTCCAGGTCGACGACGGGCTGGGCATCCTTGTCGACGGCGGCATCCTCCTGGGCGGCGGGCGGGCTTGTCGGCGCGGTGGTGTAGCTGGCGCCGCCAGACGATGTCGGGGCCGGGGCCGCGCTGATGTCGGTCAGGATGAGGTTGCACTGCGCCAGGAACCAAGCTCTCACCTCGGGGGTCATCGCGGCCGGGTCGCCGCCCGTGAGGAAGGCGAGGTCGTTGTTCCTCTTCTTCGCGGCGGTGCCAGTCCGGAGGAGGTCGATCTTGACCTGCGAGTTGGCCGTGAGCGCCGCCCATCACTGTTTGGAGACCTCCTCCCTCTTGCCGGCCTGGACCTGAGCGTCGGCGATGCAGGTCTCGATGGATACCTGGAGTTTTGGCGCTGCAGGCGCGCCGTCCCTAGCCAGCTTGGCTTTCTTGTGGCCCATCGGCGGACGCCCTTCGGATGCGCACGCAGCCACCGCGTCGGGGACGTACTCCTTGCCCTTGCCGATCGAGCGACGCACCTCCGCCCACTTCTCGCAAGTCTCGATGAGGACGAACACGTGGAGGAACTTGAAGTCGGTTCCCTCGTCGTTCTTGTATGCCTCGAGCATGCGGACGATCTCCATCTCGCGGTTGGCGCCGCTCTGCGGCCTCGCCGAGATCTCCTCCTGGATGCCGTGCCACTTGTTGCACGACGCCTGGATGTTGGCCCAATGGTTCGCCATGGCTTTCTGGCCGCGGTCGAGGACGCATGGGGCGTAGTAGGGATCGATCATGCGGCGCTCGTCGTAGGCCGTCTTCACGCGCTTCCAGTAGTTGTCGGCGTGCTGGTTCGCGCCGACGATCGGGTCCAAGCTCACCGTCTTCCACGCCTCGGCGAGGAGCGAGTCCTCCCTGTTCAGCCACTTGATGCGAGGCTCGGCGGGCAGCAGGGGCACCTTGGGCTCCTTGCGGGGGCGCCCAGGGCCACGGCGCTTCCGTCCTTCGCCGGCCGGATCTGTACTCTCTGGCACCACGGGCGTCTCGTCCACGTCGTCCTCTTCGCCCTGCTCCTCCGTCGCCTGCGTGCCGGAGCCGCCTTCGCCATAGTCGCCACCGACCTGCGTGAAGAACTCGCCGCTGGCATCGAGGAAGCCCGGGCTCGCCGCCGCCGCCATCGAGCCGGACGCGATGATCTCCTCCATGTAGCTGTCCTAGGGCTGCAGTCCGGCGAGAATCGCGCGGCGGTGGGATGGGGAAGCTGCGTAGCCCGGCGCGTTGCCATACATCATCGGCGGGTGGTAGGGGAAGGTGAGGTTGGGGTTGAAGCCTCCCAGCGAATCACCTTCGACGAACCATGCTGGCGGCGGGTGCGGCGACATGCGGGGCGACGGTGACGGCGACTGCTTCCAGCCGGCGAAACGTGGGCCGAAAGGGCCCTTCTTCTTGGCGAGAGGCGCCGCTGCCGGCGTAGGTGGCTCGTCTGGGACCTCCTCCTCCTCCTCCAGCTCGTCTTCCTCGGCGGCTGCCTGCTCCTCCGCTTGCAGCTGCGCCATGAGCTGCCTCTGCCGCTGCGCCGCCTCCCTACCCCGGCGCTTGATGTTGGCTGTCTCCAGCCGCGACCTCTCGGCGATCCACTCCTTGTTCGACATGCCGGGTGGTCGCTCCTTCGGTGCCCTTGGCTTGCGGGATTTCTTGGCCGGTTCGGAGGCCGCGGGAATGGAGACGGCGGCGGCGGCGGCGGCGGCGGCGCGGGGTCCTGTAAATCGAGCGGGAGCCATGGCGCGTAGATCTCGGGTGCGGGGGGAAATGGCGGGAATGAACCGGGGGGAGAGGTACATGTGGGTGGAAAGTGGAGGGAAGCGCCGAAAAAAGAGAGGGAAATCGTCTTCCGTCGCCGACAAGCGTGGCCCACGCGAGCATTTCGCTCCCCCAGGCCGAACCCAGCGCGCTGGGTTTGGCCTGGGTTTGGCGGCGCCAAACGGCGCGAAAAATGGCGGAAAGCGGCGCTAAATCGATTCCTGGGGGTGCGAAACGGCGCGAAACGGCGCCAAAAACGCCGCTTGGGGGGGCTCTGGGGGGGACGGCTGGAGATGCCCTAATAAACTTTGTGATGGTGTATGCTGCAGATTTAAAAAAAAAAATTCCCTATGTAGTGCGCCAAGATCACTATGCAGATAACGAGGCATGCCCATACGTGTGAGAATTAGGATCACGACTCACCAGGCAGCGTGTTCGATGTAGTTATAGAAGAGTTCTGAACAATCGTATATCCTCACAATTAGGCCTAATTGTAAAGATGTCGCTAAGTCTTCCTTCGTGAAGGATCACACGTGTAATCCCTCTTATGGTGTGAACACGCACGCTCATGTGAACCTGCTAGCTCTTCGCTGTCTAGGACTCGTCACCGACGAAGAGAGACAGCATTACGTCATTTCTACTTGGTAGCTCTAATCAATTGTGATTAGAGCTATTATGAATCTGCAAATTCTCAACAGATGATAGAGAATATGTAATTGGAGCTAGGTCTAATCGGGAGAGTATAACTCACAATCTGATTAAAAGAGGCTCTAATTCAATTAGAGGATCTTTAATTAGATCCTCTAATTCTACTAAAGAGAGAGAGCCAATTATGTGTTTTTCTATGAGGCTTGGGGTGCTTTATATAGTAGGAGGAATGAGAGACTTTTCAAAGAGGGAGGGGAGTCCTAGTTGCACTAGGAGGTGGTGGCCGCACCATGGGGTCCTAGCCCAACTCGGACCCTGTTCCTTCTTTTTTTCTCCCAAATAAAATCCAAAAAAAATAAAGGGATGGGTAGTACCAATTTAGAGGGGAGTTATATCAGCAATTTAGAAAAATAAGGTATGTGTTGGTTTGAACCTCGTTTATTTTGTTGGTTAGGTTTAGAGGGGAGTTATATCAGCAGTTTTTTTTTTTTTTGCTCCGTAGGCATGTTTTGAGGGCCGGTTTCCTGTTTGGTATCCCTTTTTTTCTAGCTGGACACTTCCTGTCCCTTGCTACCCCTATTATCTCTTTGTAAGAACATGTTATTTCTATCATGAAAGTAATAGAAAGGGGCTAACCCAGTTGGGAAAAAAATAGTAATCGGTACGCTGACTCTGTTACAGATCAAGCGGGCCTTCTCCAACGAAAAAGCAAGCCTCCTCGCCTTTTGGCTTGACCGCAACAGCCCCATAAAAGAAGATCATCATTAACAAATGGAATGTCGAATGGAAGTACTAGTGTCAGTTAAATCAGCGCTAAAAGATTCAGTATTAACAATAGGCAGTCAGCGGGGGTCTTTTAAAAAAAACAGTTCAAGGTAAGCTAAATCAGCACTAATTTATCCAAGCAATCATTGATTGACCACTGAATTAATTTAATCTGCTGACAAGGCTGACTTGTGTGGCAAAGTCGTTTTTTTTTCGTCTGGATATATTAAGAAAAAAGTAAAGGATCCAGTTCATGTGCACGTACCAGCCGTGAAGAACCCTGCTGCTGGTCCTTTTCGCGTCGCCGGTCAGTCAGATCTGACGCGGCTAGGCAGTTCGCTTCAGCCAAAGCACGGATGACTGGCGCAGCAGCTTTTGGCCACATCGCGCCTGCGGTGAATCGTATTCCAAGCGTACCAACCGGTGCTGCGTTTTTCGGTTGTAGAAAATTGGACGGCCGAGTGGTGGTGAAGTGAAGTGAGATGGAATCAAACAATCCAGCGGCGGCGGCACGCACCAGGGACGATGAATGGAGTGGGGCGGCGACATGCACGACGCTGGCAACGCATCTGACTGCACGCGACGCGATGACCTGTGCGGTGTACTAGTATCCTTTCGATTTCGGGCTATTTTTTTTTAAATAATACACTTTTTTATTAAAAGTAAGAAAATAATACGCAAATTGGTAAAATTTCAGAAATATTACCGAGTCGGGCTGGCCCACCGCGACAGCGCCCTTGTCGCATTCGGCCAGGACGACTGGGCCCTAGTCGCGTTCTGCCAGCACGACTGGGCTGTCCCCTGCCACGCGGCGCGCGGTTATTGGCCGGGCCACGTCGACGCGGTTGTCGTCCTGCGCGCCTGCCAGTCGCGCTCGCAGAAGCCGACTGGGCTGGCCAGTCGGGCTCGCAGAGGACGACAGGGGCCCTGTCGCATTCGGCCAGGACGACAGGCCCCTGTATACATATGCCCGCCGCAGCTCCTCCTTCTTCCCCCTCTACTTCTCTTCCTTCTTTCTTGTTCGTATGAACCAGCTCCTTGCTCGATTTTTTCCAGCAAATTGAACCAGTAGAAAGGAGATTTTCCACCGTAGTTGGATTGTAGAGGGACATAGGAGGCTAGGGAGCACTTGATCCCGTGATGAGCTAGCTCGTGGTGGTTGTTTTGGTGGAGGTGGTGGTTGTGGTGGTGGATATGGCAGCAATGATGGTGGAGCTGCTGTACGTGGTGCTGTCCGCGGGCTGCATTGCCGCGGTGCTGCTGCGGTGACCCGACATCGACGTGCGCTGACCCTACACCAACGATTTAAATTGTCCGGCTTGAAGGTATGATTTCGACGCGATTTCTCTCTTAGTTAGTGCATGTTTACGTGTGTTTGTTAGTTGTATGGTAGTAATATATTTAAACGTATATTTGCGGTAGTGGTATTTTTGTTATATTTAGTGAAATATATTTATTTTTGTGGTGCTGGTATATTTGTTTTAGTGTGTGCGAGTATATAGTTTGAAAGTTATGTTAGCAAAATTGTTCTGCTAAATATTACTTTTGTTAGATTTATGTTAGGTGCGATCGTAATAAGTAGTATAGCGCATAAATATAATAACCGATTAATTTAACGAGGACGGTTATTTTTTATCCCATCACAGATGTCTGATTTAGTGAAATTCATGTTCTTTTATGGTGCTGGTACTGTAGAAGAAAATGAGCTGGGAGTTGATTTGAGTTCGTATGACAGTATAGATGTTGACTTGTGTGCGCCGCAATCCTGGAGTCTTAGCCAGTTGAAAGAATGGTTGACAGGAAGTTTATGTCTTGATACTGAAACATACATCAGATATAGAAAGTATGTATAACGAGGATTCAGACCAGTCAGATGAAGAAGTGGACGAAGTGGTGCAGCCGAATCCTGCAGCATGGAGGCAAGACTTCAGTTCGGCAATGACTGTCGACGATGGGCATGATTCTGCCTGGCAATATCATCAGAACAACCTTGCGTTGGGTGCTATGTATCCTGACAAGGAAGCTCTGAAGGATGCTGTAATTAATTGGGCAATGTCGACACAAAGAGTTTTCAAAACTAAGGTGTCAAGTCAGAAATACTTGACAATGGAGTGTGTTGATATAAACTGTCCCGGGAGGGTGCATGGATATCTCCCTAAGTATGGCACGAGCTGGAAGATCAGTGACTTGATTCAGCACACATGTGTTAATTCAAGTATCCCACAAGCTCACAAGAACCTATCGTCTACTCTTATTGCTCGGTTGCTTTACACAGAGATAGTGGAGAGCAAAGCGATGCTAGTGAAATATATTCAGACGAAAGTGTTAGTCAGGTTTAAGTACCATATTTCCTATGGCAGCGCTTGGAGGGCTAAGCAAAGGGCCCTCGAGAACAGATTTGGGTCGTTTTTTGATGCTTACGACTCTGTTTGTTCGGCTACTGCTCACACTCCGTGACCGGAATCCGGGCACATATGTGGATATCCAAGACTGGTATATGCCAGAGTTCCCAACAGTTATGGTGCTTCATCGAGTGTTCTTCTCTTTTGGTGTTTGCATCGAAGTTTTCAATCATTGTCGACCAGTGATTTGTGTAGATGGCACTTTTCTAACTGGCAAGTACAGGGGTCAGATCCTCACAGCCATTGGTACAGACGGCAACAATCAAGTCGTTCCACTAGCCTTTGCTTTTGTTGAGAGCGAGAACATTGAAAGCTGGACATGGTTCTTTAGGCAGCTGAAAATAGCAGTGGTGAAGGATAAGCAGAATGTGTGCATCCTTCATGACAGGCATTTGATTTTAGGAGGACCCAGGACGCGTGGGCTACGCAGTAACGTTCAGCACACTTAGATTCCCATTCTCCAGACTCCTCAATCACAGCGTGCTACTATGTATACTCCTCCACCATTCCCCACCCAAGGTACACAGGATGAAGATGATGGACACGATGGTAGCTTGACAATGCCTCGTCAAACTAGGAATCCCCACAGATATGGCAGGTCGACTCCCGTGCAACCCCCTCCCCGTGTAGCGCGGCCACGAAGGGGGGAGTGAGATCTTCGAGTAGTGCATACTTATCTACATATGTATGCGACATATTTATGTACCTATGCATGAGATATATTTATGCAGTTATGTATGAGATATATTTATCTACATATTTATGTGTCTCTATGTATGTGTGACATATTTAACTTTGAAGTTTCATACGCAAAGGGGAAGACTGGTGCCGGATCTGAGGGGAAGAGTCGCGCCGCATCGAAGGGGAAGAGTGCTGACACATCGAAGAGGAAGAGTCGCGCCGCATCGAAGGGGAAGAGTGCTGATACATCGAAGGGGAAGAGTGACGGCGCATCGAAGACAGTTGATGATGACAACAGTGACTACGACTACACGCCGAGAGGTGTAGCTAGATATAAGGCTATGTGTAAGCGTGCTGCTTCATCAAAAGCCGTAGCTGATGAAAACAGTGATGACGACTTCATGGCTCCATCATGAACACATGGGAGGGCAAAGTGAAGTCGTCGAGGAATATTAGTTTTCCTTATGCGCATTATATTATCTCAAATTAAGGGACCTGTCGAGTTTGGGGAACACGACTAGTCCCAAAACGACAGGGGCACTAATCGGGCTGGCGCAACTCGACTGCTCCCTAGTCGCGCTCTGGGAACACGACAGGACCTAGTCGTGTTCTGCCAACTCGACAGGGCCCAGTCGCAGTGGCCCAACTCGACTGGGTCATATTTTTGCAATTTCCAAATTCCGTGTACTGCGACTGGGTCATATTTTTGCAATTTCCAAATTCCGTGTATTATTTTTTTACTTTTAATAAAAAAGTGTATTATTTAAAAAAAAATAGCCGATTTCGGCCACCCCGCGCCGCAAAAAGGACCCTTTCGGTCGCCACAGGTAGCATCCGCATCGGCATGGGCCAGCAGAAGCGGGAGCCCCACGCCACACAGGGGCTTAGATAAATATGGACCGGGAGTATTCCCGCGACGCCACTTGTCCCCTGCTCGTAGTCCGAGCTACATACAGCCCCTGTATTTTTAAAAATTTTAAAAATCATATTTCGAAGTTGCAAAAAAATTCTGAAAAAAGCCAGACGTATTCTACCTATCTGTGGAATCTCAACTAAAAATAGTTCATATTTCTGGGTACATAAAACTAACAAAATCTGATAGATTTTTGGAGAGTTCAAATTCTGCACTACTCACTACTTCAACATTTAGATTTTGTCATTTTCGCACAGCCCAAATACAACATAGTTCTATTTGATATTTTACACATTGATAGAAGCCAATAGTATCTACATCCAGTTTTTTTTTAGATTTTTCTAAAAATCCAAATTATGAATTTTTTTTAGTTACTTAAAAAAGTCTAAATATAGCCCGAGCTAGGTGTCGCCACACTCCGCTAATCAGTGGTGGACCCATGAATTTGAGTTCGCCGAGCGAACAATTTAGGATATGTTTTATGAGGCACAAATGTAAGTGTATCCAAAAGAGTATCTACATCCGGATTTTTTTTTTCTGAAACTCCGAAATATGATTTTTTTTAAACAAAAATTATTTATAAAAGTCTATATGTAGCCCGATCTAGGTGTCACCGTATTCTGCTAATCAGTGGCGGACCCATGAATTTAAGTTTGCCGACCGAAAAATTTAGGATATTTTTTATGGGGCACAAATGTAAGTGTATCCAACGCAATATACAGTCTCAAAAATTCATTTTTCAATATGGATAACATTCGACTACTGAGAACGTGGAAAGTTATAGAATTTTTTTTAGAAACTACTTATAAGGCCTCTTGTTGCATGACACTCATTGGCTGTCACAATATGGCATAAAACTCCAAGCAAAACCTTCAGCGTAAAAAAAAATACTTTGTATCTAAGCCTCAACACAAGTGTATCCATTGCAATCAAACGACGTGGACCTTTTGACAAATAAACCCTCGTTGTTTCATCTCTAATTTTCAGGGTAGCATACTCTTCAATCTATCTCGAGATACAGGGTCGGTAATCACGTTAGCTTGGTTAAATATAATAGCTTCTGAAATATCCTACAAAATCAAATTTGATAGCAAAATTGAGTGATCTCCTTCTTATTTTGGGTACTTTCGAGGCTAGGGGTTGGGAGCAGTGCAGTTCGTAGGTGGAGGGCGTTTTTCTAGATCTAATCGTGGATGCGGTGATATGTATCGTCTGACTGTCCGTACGCTGTCAGTGTGTGGCTGTGTCCTAACTTTTTTTTTGAGTGAATGGTGAGTCCTAACTAGTAATAGGCTTATACTCTCACTTAAGCCCATTAGACTACATCCCAACTAGTCTTTCTTTTTTCGGATCCCTTAGAAACAGTAATACGACCATGGCGGACAGAAAACAGAAGTCAGCTTCACCCATGCCGCAACACAAATGAAGAGGGTACACTGCTCCATGCCAGGAGACCTAGGCCGACCGCCCCTGCTCGCCCTTGCGGTGGGTCCGCCATTGCCTCTAATAGCACATTATAGCGTAGCTATAGCCTCGCTATGATGTGAAATCTTTGTTATAGCATGATATAGCACCATGTGATACAAAGGCGCATTTTTTAAAAAACAACGGGTGAACCCAGCCTTTGTATCCAGTGAATACACACAGCTTATTTATTTTAAAAAAAAGTATCAGCCGGTAACTCTTATTACAACTCAACGAAAGTGCAAAGTTTCTTTCAAAATGAGCCAACGGAATAACTTGACATAGGAGAACTACACACACTGCAATCTCTTAGCGTGGAACCGGCCACCCTGGTTGAAGATAACCCGCACGACCACCATCAATTGTGCACATTCGGTATCCAAACTTCCACGTTGGTCTTCTAGAGACATGAACGACCACATGTGGATCCAGTGCGTAGCTCTGTGAACAACCTGCAAAACATGCCCAACTTCCAATTTGTTAAAAACCACATCATTTCTGTAATATCAAATTGCCCAAAGAAAAGCACATACACCAATTTATATACTTTCTTTGGTACGCTTGTTTACTCCATTTCACCAACAACTGAACAAATTAGTTATAGATCTAGGGAGTAATACTAAAAGTAAAGTGAATGAGCCTCCAAATCTTTTTCGCGAAACTACAAGATATGAACAAGTGATCTGCCGTTTCGTCATTCCCACAAAAAACACATTTTGTGCAGCCCCGCCCATCTTCTCTTAGCCAAATTGTGTTTTGTTAATAATTCTTTACGGTAAAAAAACCACATAAAAATATTAATTTTTAGGGGAACATTTATCCTCCATAGTTATTTGCATAAGAATCTAGTGTTACCGTTCATTATGTCCTCATAATATGATTTAACTGAAAACACACCCGACGATGTTAGATTCCAATAAAAATAATCTAGAGTATTACGACTTTACGAACCAAATATGCTTCTTTAAAAATGAGCCATCTCCCAGCGTACACATAATATGCTTGAAGAAACAATTTTTAACCTTCATAACTCCTTTCCAAAAAGGAGAATATGTAGGTTTAGCCTCAATCTGCGCTAATGGTAAACCTTTAATATACTTATTATGTAGCAACTCATGCCACACTCCTTTTTCCGTTAGGAGTTTAAATAACTATTTTCTAAGTAAACATTTGTTCTTAACATCAAGGACCTCAATCCCAAGACCCCCCTGATCTTTAGGAGGACATACGATATTCCACTTGGTTAACTTACAAAGGCGCATTTGGGTGAGCATATATAATAAGTGAATTTTATATGCGCATAAGTAGTGGAATCCAAGATATATTATGTTCACCGGTGGTTATAATAAGCAATGCTACTTAAATAACAAGCATATATCGTCAACATATTATTGACTTATTACTCCATCCACTAGGATACATTTGACTATAGAAAAAAAATCATGCAAATTGTTGAATTTATAACCTAGAAGTTTCTACATATTTTCTTACATTATCATACACGTCACATCTATATTAAGATAATTGTTAGGGTGTATTCTTTGAAATCTCTACCAATACATTTATAATATTAAAACAACGAAGAAAATTCATGCAATAATATCCAAAGGTGTTGTATAACGCATCAACTGTATAAAAAAGGAATCAAAGAGACGTGTTTTAAAAAAAAACAATTCAAGTGGTTTGTAAATTGTTTAAAGTAATATCTCACAAGCTAAAAGAGTTTTGCGCAACTCACATATGTTTCCACTGATATCCATTGCAACTATATAATTGAAAATAATTGAGATTTATTTTTTGTGGTTAGAAATGATAACTAAGTAGTATACAACATAAATTTGTTAAAACCACAATGTGACTAAAAAAAGAAAGTATAAAACTTTAGTATAACTATTATTAATATAACTATTATGCATAAGAAACATGAGGAGGAGTTGAGCATAATAGAAGGATTTTAATTAATCAGCTAATTTTGATAGCTTCTATGGCACTATATGAACTTCAAATTTGTTTCTTTTACTTTTGGCGAGACAAATGTTTGGCAACCGATGATTATCAGGCAATTCATTAAGCACCATACATAATGTAAGAAATATTTATAATCAATAAATAGACATAAACACTTTTGTTTATCCTTAGTGTCAAGTCATTGGAGTCACTCGAGCAAATATACGAATGAGGCATGAACCCATTATCTAGAACAAACTCCTCTCTTGGAGATATAAGTAATCACTTGACCAAAGTAACCACATGGACCGGAGAGCATTCAAGAACTTCAATAAAACATGGATATGATAACATTAACAAGAATCACATAGAAAACATGAACAATCTGATTATAACTTCACAAATGTAGCGGATCCTAGCAAAAACACCATGGAGCAATTACATAAGGACGATCTTGATCATGTTAGGCATCTCACAAGATAATGACATGGTAGCACAAGGAGAAGAGACAACCATATAGCTACTACTATGGACATACAGTTCAAGTATGAACCACTCACGCATCACTGTCGAGGCAATCATGGTGATAAACAGACGATTTCCCCCTCTGGCAGGGTGTCGAAACAAGATTCCAGTAATAGAATTAGGGTTTCGAGATGGTGGCGGCTCCGTAGATGTTTCGTGAAAAATAATGCCCGTCCTAAAGTTTTAAGGCAAGGGCCAATTTATAGGCAATGACGCAAACTTAGGGAGGGGGTGTCAACTCCGGCTCCCCTTTGGACTTCTTCTTCGTCTGAGGAAAAAACTGGACCCGGTGATATTTGGTGCCTTTTTGCGGAGTTTTGGGGAACAATTTTTTTGAAACATAAAAACAACAAAAAAAAACAAAAATTGACACATGTCATCTTGTTAATAGGTTTCTCCAAAAATACTCTAAAATGCTATAAAAAAGGGAGTAGAAACATGCAGCAATGGTATCAAACAATTAAAATTTATAGAATCGTGGGACGCGTATCAAGTAGCCACAAGTGTACTTTTCGATGCGATCGGGAAAGAGAAGTTGCTGCTGCTAGTATCCATATATTATTGACTTTGCGTCGGAGTCTCGGTCAAAAGGGTGGCTAGAAATTGTAACGGAAAATGGGTTCTAGAGGTGCAGACGCACACGAAATAGTCAGGTGGTACCATACCATGATGTAGGTACATCAATGGGATTGGCAATGGCACGGTGTTAAAATGACCAACTATGGACTCCAAACTAGCCTACTGTTTCCATACTCAAATAATAAAGTATGTTTGAAATTATTATTATTTTATGGAATATTGGTTATTTATAAATGATAGAGAGTCAACACTTATTCATATGAACAAATGCAACATGAATGGATTATACAAGTGGAACACATAAGAACAAACAATAGCAAGTTTCTCGTGTGATTGGGTCAAATAACCAGGAGACTGATTAGAAGAGTGATTTTATTTTTAATGATGGGGAGAGAGAGAGTGAGAGAGAGAAACTATGGAGTCCAAACTAGCCTAATGTTTCCATACTCAAATAATAAACTATGTTTGTAATTATTATTATTATATAGAATATTAGTTATTTATAAATGATAGAGAGTCGACACTTTTTCATAGGAACAATTGCAACATGAATGGATTATACAAGTGGAACACATGAGAACAAACAATAGCAAGTTTCTCGTGTGATTGGGTCAAATAACCAGGAGACGATTGGACGAGTGGTTTTCTTTTCAATGAGAGAGAGAGAGATTTTAGAGATGTTCGTGGGGGCTTAGGAGAGGTTATAGGTACGGGAGCAGGTTTCGGGATGTCTCCGAGGCTATACTACAAGGGTCTATTGAGCCCATGGATAACTAGGACGACTCAACAGTCCTTCATTATTTTACTCTGTTTTTTCTTTACTCCTAATGTTATTCAAAATATATGTCTTTTTAGTTCAATGTTAGATAACTCTTCTTCAAATTTTATGGCTCGGAGGGAGTAAAAGTAGTTTTGTTTTAAATACATCAATATACCTATCTGAATACACGAACATTGTGTCACCTGTCGGGGAACATATTGTACTTTTTTTTCCAAAAGGGGAGGATATGCTCCGGCCACGAGAAATTTGCATGTAACACCAACCTTTGGTGACAAACTTGCACAAAACACAGAAAACAAACTTCTATTGCAGCCGACCCCATCTTTTGAGCTAATTAGTTGCAGTTGGCCCAAATAAATAAATTAAGGCCCTCAACGCTGCCTAAATGTGTTTTCTAATCTACTATTATAATAATTTATTCAAATTAATAAGCTAAAGTACGACTAATTGAGTTAACAAATCGTGAAGGTTTAGATTCCTGAAACCGTGTGAGCTGCATCATGGGTTAAACAATTCACGAAGGCATAATTGGATTTATTATCTCTAAATTGTCCTACTTTAACTTTTTAGTTTGAACATTTTTAATTTGAATCTAGAGCTACACAGTTTCACGGGATTCAATAAAATATTCACATTTTAGAAAAATAGTTTAACCGATTCCAAAAGGCGTACTTCTAAAATTTTCACCGGTTACATAAAACATTCAGCTCCAAAAATGTTCATTGGTTCTAGAAATTTTGTCTACATGCGCCAAATTTAGTTAATGAGTTTAAATAATATTCACTTGGTCAAAAATATATTCCCGGTGGTTCTAAATAATGTTTATGATTTAAGCATGGTCCGAAAAGGTTCACCGATTGTGTTATAAATACTTTCAAGGATTCAGTAAAAGGTTCACCGATCATAAAATATTCAAGTGGTTTCTCAAAATCACGGTGGTTCAGAAAAACGTTCCATGTTTCTCCAAGTATTGTTCATGATTTCCGAAACAATATTTCATGGAACTCAAAAATATATTCACTGGTTTGTAAAAAATTTCACAAGTTTTCTAAAATATTCAAGGGGTTTGAAAAAAAATTATCTATATTGTCACCAATATTTTTTTTCATTTTAAAAATACTGGTTGTAAAAATTTCACATTAATCTTTCCGTTTTTGTTTTCCATAATAACATCTTTGGTACCAACTGTACTTTCTGTTGAAATGTTGTATGTGAAGCGTCGAAACTGAGTGACCTCCATGCACTTGAGCTGCACGACCACGAGCAGTTAGGATATTAAGTGTCTTAATTTGTTTATTTGGCCCAGCTACAACTAATTAGCTCAAAACATGGGGTCAACCGCAAAACAGATTTGTTTTTTGTGTTTTCTGCAACTTTGTTACCAAAGGTTGGTGTTTCCTGCAATTTTCTCTCCGGCCACTGAATCGAAACAATGCACACATCTATTTTGTTGCAAAGTCTAAAAAGATATAAAGAAAAAAAATCTGAGGCCGCATGCCTGGGACAGTAGGATACCACTAATCCTGTGGTAAAAAAACAAAACCAAAGAGACAATACACAGATTGTAAGCCAAGACTTAAGGGAAAGATAAGCCGCATGTGGGCCTATAATGAAGAGACCATACTAATGCAGGCAGCAGGTACATAGGTGGACTTGGCAGACTGCTCACAATGGGAGTAACGGACGGGGCTTGCCTGCGCCCACTTAATGCGCCCATCCGTGCGCCCCTCAACTTGGCATGCATCCGATGGTTATCCTTCTTTCTGTGCCTCTCATCTATTTTCCAGACGAAAACAAATATGTGATAGGGATACAAATCCCTTCCGTGATTCTAGCATCAAAAAATAACTGTATACAGAGAACAGGAGGGGAAAATGCCTCCTTGGCGCGCTAGGATACTACAAAAACATCTCTGCGCGCCAAATCTCACGATCTATAGCTATTGCAAACAAGAACACGGGAAAAATATAGAACCCAACTCCACGAAGTCAATTCCTAGAAGAAATCAACCAGCGCCAACTCCAGCTCCATAAAGGCCCTGTAATTGGAGTTCTCACGGAGTTCTCCACCAGCGACCCCTGCATCATCGTGCGGCTCTGTCCACGTCGACGACCTAGCGGGCTAGGCCAAGGATCACCGATCTGATGTCTTCTCCACAAGGTACTAGGTACCATGAGGATGCCGGTGAATCAGAAACAATAAAAGTAAGAACAAGTATTGTACACGAACATGTCAGACCTCTCTCCAAATTCACGCGATGACATTAACTTTGGCAACACTATAATTAGCTTTGCCAACGACCCAACGTTGTCACGACATCTTTCTTTTTTAGGGCCATTTCGAGTTTACACCAGAATATCAAATGGGTTCATATCAATTACAGTACAACCCATTCTTACATGCTTCGATGCAACAATCGCTTGGTAGTACCATCTTGATGCCGCCACTGAACCAAAGAGAGTTGGGAGGATTGCAATCATACAATACACTGATGGTAGATCATAATACAGTGTCAAATTTTATTATTTTGAATTCACTGTCATTGAACTATTTCTCTACACCGGGTCCTCGGACAAATCATATGTACAACAATTTACCACAACACAACTCATCTCCAAGTTTCTCACAAGAACCGAGCATGGGGACCTCTACCTCTGCTATGATGACAGGACACAATCAAGACTTTTTCCATCAACCAAAGTCGACGATCGGGAATTCTCGCTCTACTACGATGACAGGACAAAATCAAGACTTCTTATATCAACCGAAGCAAACTTAATAAAAAATATGGAGGCTTGTGTGATGTACCAAATCTATCACAGACAATTTCATAGCTGCAAGTAATTCCATTTTTTTATAAAGAAGTAATTTGTATTATAAATTGTAGACATTGAACATGGACTGACGTAGCCTGGGCATATCAATCAGTTTAACTCAATGTCCAGAAACCATACAGCGTGCTCCTATTCAGCAAACAAGAAACCAAACCTCACTAAAGTTTGCAGGAACCAAGAAAGAACACAAATTTCACTCAGAAAAAAGTAAGAACAGAAATTACCTTTGTGCACAACGGGTGGTAGTGGAGTCGAGTCCACAAATTGGATGCCTTCTCCACGCGCGTCTCTATCCTCAAGCTGCGTTCAGCTACGGGCAGTCGCACCGCCACGGTCGAGCCGACGGAAGTCGTCGCGCCAGCCAGCATCTGCAACCTCCATGTCCGCGGCTCCCTGCTCGAGCTGGTCGCAGCAGCTGCACCGCTCACAAGGGATTTCCCTCTCCAAGTCCGTGCTTCCGTGCTCTCGCCGGTCACAGCAGCTGCGCCCACAAATGATTCACCTCCTCCAGCTCTAGGCTGCTTCGCTTGATCTGTCTCCAAGCTTCGCGCCCGGCGAGAGAAGAATCAAGCGAGCCTCGGAAAGGATTCTTCGGGCGTGCAAACGGGGGTGGCGAACGGGTACCGGCAGGAACCGGTGCGGCGGACGCCATCGCGGCGACCTTATTCTCTCCCTGGTTCTCTCGATTCCGACAGAGCAGATGGGATGAAAACGCACTCGTACAAGATGACTAGTACTAGTTCTCTCGGGGGTTTTTTTTGTTTTGGCTCGAAACACTGCCGCCTAGAGAGAGCCAGCGGATGGATGCCACGTCGATGGGCGCACGGATGGGCGCATTAACGAGGCGCAGGTAAGCCCCGTCCGTAACATAGGTGGTAACAGAAATGCCACGTAGGCAAAAAATATGATGTGACACTCATTTAATGAGGAGAGAAGTGCTAGTGGTATCATAGGTAGATACCGTAACATAACGGATTCCAAGACAAGATATGTCTATAAATATACTAGTATATGATACTACAAATATATTACTACACATTGTGGGAGTAGAAACATAGACTAGTATCATATGCATGATACTAGTGTATGATACTCCCCATTGTGACTAGTCGCAATGCCAGAGTGTCGAAGTACCATGGCTACCAAGCATGGCTAGCTCTTTTCAGCAGGTGCACCCGCTGACCTCCATATCATCGTCTGTTGTACACACACTGCTATGTTTCACACAACTCGCTTGGTCCATGACGACGTACGCAGACGACCCAGCACGACTTTGACGAGCAAAATTTAGTCGTCCCCCCACCCCAAATACCTTCCACGACCCGGGGATCCCATGTTTCACACAGCTGGATCGTTTTCGGCACGCGGGCAAGGTTGGTCAAGCCGGCCCGTCCGTTCCCACCACTCACCGCCTAGCCCCCACGCGGTGCCCGTCCGTCCATCCACCGGCACCTCACGGCCGACCCGCCTCCGCGAGCGCGTGCTCAAGAATTTAAAAGATCTTGCATCACACGCCTTTGCCCTTCCGTACTTCCTAATCCGCACACCACAATAGATCCCACCGGCGTGCCCGCATCCGGCCATCCCGGCCATGGCGCCCGCGGCCTGCCAACGTGCGCCCGCTGCCCGCATCCGGCCATCCCGGCCATGGCGCCCGCGGCCTGCCGGCGGCCCGCATCCGGCCTCCTGCCCACATCCGGCCTCCCGCCCATATCAGGCCGTGCTACCCCTCAGCGCCCGACGCCCCTCTGCGCTACGCCCAACCCCGACGCCCCTCTGAGCCCCTGCCCGCCGGTGACGGCGGCACCCGACCCGGCCCATCCGCGCCCTACCAGCGAGGTCTCCGTCCCCCAGCGTTGCTACCATCTCGAGTCTCTCCTCCCAGCGCCGCTACGTCGGGAAAACGTGGGATGGGTGGAGCTGGCATACCTGGGAACGGCGAATCGGGAGAGCGGCGTCGGCGTCTTGGTCTCCTTCCGCAACCCCCGATGCGCGCGGGAGGATTCTTCCGTCGAGACCGTTGATTTGGAGGATCAGCCCTCCGTCCCCCGGAAGTAGCTGACGAGTAGAGAAGCCGGGAGGACATGTATCGATAGCTGATGGGGTGGATGAGCTTCTGGGAACGTTTTTTTTTGTTACCGGTCAGCTACATTTGGCATAGATGTCCGTTTAGATGATCTCCTGGACCATAATGTAGACCATACTAATGCATGCAGCAGGTACATAAGTGGACTTGGCAATGCCAGAGTGTCGAAGTACCAAGGCTAACTCTTTTCAGCAGGTGCACCCGCTGACCTCCATATCATCGTCTGTTGTACACACACTGCTATGTTTCACACAACTCGCTTGGTCCACGACGACGTACGCAGACGACCCGGGGATCCCATGTTTCACGCAGCTGGATCGTTTTCGGCACGCGGGCAAGGTTGGTCAAGCCCGTCCATTCCCACCACTCACCGCCCAGCCCCCACGGAAGAAACTCGGTGCCCGTCGTCCATCCACCGGTACCTCACGGCTCACCCGCTGCCGCGAGCGCGTGCTCGAGAATTTTAAATATCTTGCATCCCACGCCTTTGCCCTTCCGTACTTCCTAATCCGCACACCACAATAGATCGCACACGCCAAACACCTTCATCTTCTAAACTTTTCTTCCTCCAAATTACAAAGCCTTCGGCCTTCCTTTCTTCTCCCAACCAATATATACGCTCACCCGGAACAGAAAAGGAACACATCATTCAGCACGGGACAAGCAGGCTCGACACAACCAACAGAGGACCAACATAATCCACAAATCGCAATTCGCCAAACAGAGAAGATGTCGACGGCTGTGAGCAAGCAATGGACGCGGGTGCGCACGCTGGGCCGCGGCGCGTCGGGGGCGGAGGTGTTCCTGGCAGCGGACGACGCGTCCGGCGAGCTGTTCGCTGTCAAGTCGGCGTCGGCGTGCGGTGCGGCGGCACTGAGGCGCGAGCAGGGGGCGATGACCGGCCTGCGCTCACCGCACCTTGTCTCCTGTATCGGCGGACGAGACGGGCGCGACGGGTCCTACCAGCTCTTCCTCGAGTTCGCACCTGGCGGCTCGCTCGCCGACGAGCTGGCCAAGAGCGGGCGGCTCGATGAGCGCGCGGTCAGGGCGTACGCGGCCGATGTCGCGGCCGGGCTCGCGTACCTCCACTGTGCCGGGATGGTGCACGGGGACGTCAAGGCGAGGAATGTCGTGATCGGCGCCGACGGCAGCGCCAAGATCGCGGACTTCGGTTGTGCGAGGAAGACGTGCTTCGGAGTGCCGATCATTGGCGGCACACCGGCGTTCATGGCGCCGGAGGTGGCCCGCGGCGAGGAGCAGGGCCCGGCGGCCGACGTCTGGGCTCTCGGGTGCATGGTCATTGAGATGGCAACTGGCCGCGCCCCCTGGAGCGGCATGGACGGCGACGCGCTTCCCATGATGCACCGGATCGGGTACACGGACACCGTACCCGAGGTGCCCCAATGGCTGTCCGCAGAGGCCAAGGATTTCCTGACCAGGTGTTTGATCAGACAACCAACTGAGCGCTGCACAGCGGCGCAGCTCCTGGAGCACCCGTTCTTGGCCAGCGCCCGCGTCGGCGCGATGCCGGATGCTGTAAAGAAGAACTGGGTGTCTCCGAAGAGCACGCTGGACGCGGCATTCTGGGAGTCGGAGTCCGACTCCGAGGAGGCCGATGACGAGCTGTTGTCGGATAGGACGGCAGAAAGGATCAAGGCATTGGCCTGTCCTGCTTCTGCGCTCCCGGACTGGGACTCCGACGACGGCTGGATCGACGTGCTCTCCACAGCAGCAACAGACGTGCCCAACTCAGACGTAGCTGCCGTCCCAGCTGAGGAGACGACGGACCTGAAGGAAGCGACCACAAGCGAAGAACCTAGCGGTGCAGTGTCCGGTAATCTCTGCATTGCAGCTGAGTCTGAGTGCATCTGCGATAGCAGCGTCCTTCTCAGTGCTGGAGGAGCCGATCATGTTTCAGTCAGGTCGGAACACAGGCACCAGTATTTGGAAAGTTCATTACCATGTAAATTAGTACTACAGGTCTGCAACAGAAGCATTAATGAAATTGATTTTGTTGTTGCACGAACACTCTGCTTCCTTTCCGCGAATTTCTCTGCTCAATGGACATACTTTCAGTTCCATTGCGACAAGTTGAACTAGTAGTAAATTCCGTCAAAGAATGACAGGTTCCGGTAAAAAAACACCGTGTCAGTAACACGGTAAGGGCATGTATAGTGCAGTCCAGTCAGCCGTCACGAGACTAGAAAAATGCCCGTGCGCTGCCACGGGTAAGAAAATCATGCTTTGTGGAGCCTGACAAGGTAAGTTCTTGTTCGTCCCCCACCATGTCACAAATTCGGCCACTTTCAGCGTATCCACGATAATCTGCGCGATGTGCCAATAGAGATGTGTCGTTGTCGCCACCTCACCCAACTTTGTGAAGACATTCACGTTCCTCCAAGGTCGGGTAGTAAATTAAGTAGAGGAAAACAAATAAATTATTTGGGAAAAATTCAAGATGTAGATATGCAATGGTCACTGGATCATATCTCGAAGTCTTCACCAACAAAAATGCACGAATATTTAGACATGATTATTTCCCAATGTTCAAAATATTGTCCAGTAAGCCGAGTTTTCTCTCGTTGGGCTACACCACGTGACCTTGCTCAATTATTATTTTTCAGGGTGACTCCGGAACCGAGTAATAATACGAGAAATCGCTACCGAGTAATAATACCCTAAGATATGACGACAGTCAATACACGGTTTGACGAAGATATGGATTCTCGACCCTGCGGGTAAGGACCCCCCATCTCAGGCCCAAGGTTAAGGCCCAAGAAGAGTAGCCCTTGGAGTACTCCAGAAGGCCCACGTAAAGCCCACCCGTACTGACTTGCGGGTTAAAATAGGAAACATGTAACCGACCTAATTAGAGTTTGAGTCCTCTCCGAGTAGGGTTCGAGACCTGGCCATCTATATAAGGCCAGGAGAGCCACCGGAAGAGAATCAAGCAATACCGCACCACCAAAGCCTTGAACTCGAGACCTTACTCTCGATTCGAGCATCACCATTGTAACCGATCTATTCGTGAATACAGATCGACAAGAGGCAGGAGTAAGGGTTTTACCTCTACGAGGGCCCCGAACCTGGGTAAATCGAAACCCAGGTTCTCCTAATCGAAACCCGATAGGTTCACCGAAGGGATTTGTAGAGTCTGAGATTCGACAATTGGCGCCGTCTGTGGGAACGGCGGGCGCTGGATCACCGGCATCTTCGGCTTCATCGACAACCGACTCCCGTTGGAAACCATCGACTACGGCTCCGAACAATCCTATACGGATCGGATCTGTCGTGGTCACGCCTCACTCGCCGGAATCGCGCCCGGTATTCGAAGATCTGGAGAAGAGCGTCACCTTGACGTTCGGGAGCCTCAAGTTCGTGACAAACAGGGACGAAATCCTCCACTTCTCGGATGAATCGGAATCGGAATCTGAATCTGGGGCCGTCGACTGGCCCAAGTCTGCATGGCAGGATCAGAACAGCCTCCGGAAACCGAACTTAGCGCGACAGAGCGCGACATAATCGGCGTCACGCGGGAAGCCTGGAACAGAGCCAAGGAGGCCATGCGAACAAGTAAGCCACCCGCGGTAGGAGCGCCACACGAAGATTTAATTGCCTACCACTATCATCTAGTGAGAGCAGCATCAACCATCAAAGACGCTCGAGCAAATCTGGCCCGTCGCAGAAGAGCGGCGGATGAATCAAGCCTACGAAGAGCCGAACTGTCCCTTGCACCCTCGGTCGGTACCCGACCTACGAGGAAGGGACACGCATCGTCATCCAGGGACTACGAGTCCTTAGCCGGGACCAGCAGGTCAGCCGCACCTTCTTTCATGAGAGTCGACGACGACGGCAACGTCTACCCGCAAACTCCTGCTGCCGCAGTTCTAGCCGCGGCAACTTACATGCAGATGAACCAACCGACGGAAAGTGACCCTCGGGCAGAGCAGTACAAACAAATACGCAAAGGACTAGGACTGGCAGCCGCAAGGCTCGCCTCCCACGACCGCAAGAAGGCTGAAGAATAGCTGGAGAAGGAGCAACAGGAAAGGGAGAAGGAGAAAGATAAAGAAACGCCCCGCAGGCACAGAAGCTCTTCGCCGAGAAAAGACAAGTCGCCACGTCGTGGTCGAGGAAAAGAAGCCCGACGCCGCGGCGACAGTCGAAGCAGTAGCGAAGGCAGCCCGAGGGACAAAAGTTCGCGACACCACAGCAGCCGCTCGCGAAAACGAAGCAAGGAACCGCGGAAGGACGCTGACCGCGAGCGGCCAGGACGTGACGCGCGATCTGACATCGCACAAAACAAGGTGGACAAGGCAAGGGCATCACGATATCGCGACCGATTGTCATCCGGCTCCTCGGATGACGAAACCTGCGGTGCGCTCTGCTTTGCCCGCAGCATTCGCGAGGCGCCTCTACCCAGAAGATTCAAGCTCAGCACGGAAGTGACAAAGTACGACGGCTAACTCGAGCCTTCTCAATGGTTAAGCGATTACCACACGGCAGTAAAATGCCAACGTGGGAACAAGAACACGGCCATGCAATACCTCAATTTGCACCTCGTAGGCGTGGCCCGCAGTTGGCTGGAGAGGAGACCAAGATCTTGCTACGCATCGTGGGATGACTTGCACCGCGACTTTTGCAAAAACTTCCAGTCGACCTACAAGAGGCCGGCCACGATCGAAGAACTGCGAGCTTGCAAGCAAAAAAGCGGCGAGTCTACCCGCGAATATATCTAGCGGTGGACTACGCTCAGGAACACCGTGGGAACCATCTCGGAAGAAGTAGCAATTGAAGCCTTTGCAAAGGGCGCCAGAAGAACTGCTTTTCGAGAGGAGTTAGGCAGAGCTAATGATCATAGCCGAAAAATGGGCTAACGGAGAAGATGCAGTGCGCAATGAGAGAGCATCATCGCCCGCACACGAAGACGACCGCCATGGCCGAAGAAAAAGAAGAAAATACTACGATCATGAGGATAGAGAGGAATTGGTCGCAGCGGAATTCACGCGAAGTCGCGACTCTGGTCGCCTTGGAAATCGCGAGTGGAGACCAAAGGCTGAAGAAAAATCTCCCGAGGAGGACCTCGATGCATACTGCTCGCTACATCTATTTACAGATAAACGCACGGGCAAAACTAAGGCAACACACCTTCTTAAGGATTGCCGAAAGTTTCTTGACATCTCGGACGCCCTCGCAAGGAAAAGATCCGCATCCACTCAAAATTACCCGCCGCTTCCAGGGGAAGGACACCAAGGATTCCAGCCGCCACAACCCTTGCCTCCACCAGCAAATCCAAACATGGCGCTAGCCGCACTGCCCGCACCACCGCCGCAAAACGCTGGAGCCAATGCGTACCCGAACCCGGCAGGACACTCGCGATGATCCAGAAGGTATGCCCCTCTCGCAGAGCTCAAAAGACTAACACGAGGCAATTATGCATGACAGTGCAGACACCGCCAACAAAGCCCGAGAACTTGAAGATGGCAGACCAGCCAATCACGTTCTCGATGAAAGACCACCCACCACGAGTCTATCGACCAGGACACGCCACCCTTGTCATCCAAGCACAGATTGGCAACTATGACTTGGCCCGCGTATTCATGGATGGTGGCAGTGGCATTAACATTATCTACGCGGATACACTCCGTCGAATGAACACGAACCTGGACGGCCTAACGGAATCAGAAACATCCTTCCACGGGATAGTTCCGGGAAAGGCAATCCGTCCACTCGGAACAATCAACTTAGAAGTTGTGCTGGGCTCTAAAAGCAACTACAGAAGGGAATTCCTTGACTTCGAAGTCGTCGACTGGCCTTCACAGTACCACGCCATTCTTGGTCGAACAGCGTTCGCCAGATTCATGGCTGTACCACACTACGCATACTTGAAGCTCAAGCTACCTCGCGAATACGGTGTGATCACCATCGACGGAGACTTCCACAAATCCAACAAGTGCGACATTGAATTTAATGAGATCGCAAAATCTTTCGGGATGCAAGAAGAACTTCAAGAGCTGGCAAAGACCACGGATCACTCCGTGATGCCCCTCACGAAGAAAAACGCGCCTGAACTAGAGTTTAGCGCCAACAGCGAGACTCGAAAGCATCAAGTGCACCCGACAGATTCTGCGAAGACAGCGATGGTCTCAACAACCCTCTCGCAAGCATAGGAAGGCGTGCTCGTCAAACTCCTCCGTGAGTACTGGGAAATTTTCGCCTGGCAGCCCTCAGATATGCCAGGAATACCCAGGGAGTTTGCCGAGCACTCACTCGAAGTCTTTCCAGATGCTAAACCCATCAAACAGACGACTCGACGATTTTCAGAACCCAAGCAGAAGGCGCTTGGAGAAGAAGTAAACAGATTGCTAGCAGCGAAATTCATCAGGGAGATCAAGATATCCACCTGGTTAGCAAACCCGGTATTGGTCCCCAAAAAGAACACGGATATCCTTCGGGTGTGCATCGACTACACGTCATTAAACAAGCATTGCCCCAAGGACAATTTTCCTCTCCCACGAATCGACCAGATCGTGGACTCTACGGCAGGCTGCCAACGCCTCTCCTTCCTGGACGCCTATTCGGGATATAATCAGATCCGGATGAAAAGGGAAGACGAAGAAAAGACAACATTCATCACACCTCACGGTGTCTACTGCTACACGACAATGCCCTTCGGGCTGAAGAACGCAGGCGCAACATATCAGCGCTGCATGCAAAGATGCCTCGCCAAACTCATTGGCAAGAACGTATAGGTGTACGTTGACGACATTGTCATCAAGACTCGAGTTGAGGACACACTCCTCGAGGACATTAGAGAAACATTCGACGCCCTTAATGCATACAGGATCAAGCTCAATCCGACCAAATGTGTCTTTGGCGTTCCTGCAGGAAAACTTCCCGGGTACCTGGTATCCGCAGAGGCATTGAAGCCAACCCAGAGAAAATACAAGCAATCTTGACCATGAAGGAGCCAACCAATCTACGCGGAGTCCAACAGCTCGCAGGGCGACTAGCCGCCCTAAGAAGGTTCATCGCACGATTGGGAGAGCAAGCGTTACCCTTCTACAAGTTGTTGAAGAAGACGGACAAATTCGAGTGGACACCAGAAGCTAAGCAAGCGTTCGCAGACTTGAATCGATCGTTGCAAAGCAGACGCGTCCTTACAACACCGCAAGAAAGGGAGCCAATTTACTTGTACCTAGCCGCCACAAACCAGGTCATCAGCACAGCAATCGTGGTCGAGCGACCTGAGGAAGGCAAAGCGTACAGAGTCCAACGACCGATCTATTACATGAGTGAAGTGCTCTCGCCATGCAAGCAACCATACCCTCATTACCAGAAGCTCGCATATGGAGTTGTTCTTACAGCCCGAAAGCTCAAGCACTATTTCCAGGAACACACCATCACAGTGGTTAATGATGCGTCACTCGGGACAATCATGAACAACCCTATGGCATCCGGAAGAATAGCAAAATGGAGCATCGAGTTGGGCGCTTGGGACATCACCTATGCAGGACACAACGCAGTCAAATCCCAGGTACTCGTAGAATTTCTAAGCGAATGGACAGAACTACAAACGCCCGGACCGCCTGAGTACACGAGCAATTGGATAATGTACTTTGACGGGTCCAAAAGAAACGAAGGAGCAGAGCTGGAATTGTTCTCATATCGCCTCGGGGAGACAAGCTGCAATACGTCCTACGATTGGACTTTCCACCAGATGATCCAACATCGAACAACGACGCAGAATATGAAGCCCTGTTGCATGTGATGAAGATGGCAGTCGCCTGTGGAGCTACCCGATTAATGATCTACGGCGACTCCAATCTCATTGTGCAGCAGACAATGAAAGAATGTGACGCAATTGCTGAAAACATGGTCGCGTATCGCGACATGTACAATCTACTCGAAGGAAGTTTCAAAGGGTGCGAGCTGAAGCACATTGCAAGATCCAGCAACGAAGAAGCAGATAGACTGGCAAACATGGGTTCCACAAATACACCCATACCGCCTGGAATATATTTCGAACGGATGATCAAGCGATCGGTGAAAGTCAAGAAAGCTGCAGGAACACCCGCAGTGCCAGAAACAGAGGTCAGCCCGCAAGTCGCCATTATCGAGCTTATTCATAATATTTCACGACATGTTTTTCTGGTCGAGCCAGTCTGGACGCAGAAATATCTCGACTACCTGACCAACAGACAGCTCCCGGCCGATCCACGCGAGGCTCGACAAATAATCAGACGCAGCAAATCCTTTCGGGTAGTCAACAAAGAATTATACAAGCAAAGCATCTCGGGTATACTTCAGCGCTGCATCTCACCCAAAGATGGCAAAGAATTACTCTAGGACATCCACCAAGGAGACTGCGGACATCATGCTAGTTGGAAAACAATCATGGGAAAGGCCTTCCGAGCAGGATTCTACTGGCTAACAGCAGCTACCGATGCAAAGGACCTAGTCGAACGATGCGATGCTTGCCAGCGATTCGCACCAAGACCACATGCACCTGCTACGGAATTGCACATGATACCCATTGCCTGGTCCTTCGCACAATGGGGGCTGGACATGGTTGGACCACTACGCAAGTCCACGCCGGGCGGATATACACACTTGCTAGTCGCAGTCGACAAGTTTACCAAATGGATCGAGGCCATGCCAGTAACTTCGGCTAGCGCCCAATGCCCTGTCAAGTTCCTCGACTCCATTGTATGCAGATTCGGGGTGCCACACGACATCATTACAGACAATGGTACAAACTTCACAGGAAAGGAAACGCAACAGTTCTGCGAGGAAAAGGGCATCAACTTCAAGTTTGCTTCAGTTGCCCACCCGCAAACGAACGGACAAGTCGAAAGATCCAACGGCTTAGTTTCGGCTGGCATCAAGAAACGCCTACTCGATCGTCTACACCCCGCAGCAGGACATTGGGCAGAAGAGCTACCCTCCGTACTATGGAGCCTCCGCACAACTCCAAACTGATCCACAAAATACACACCATTTTTCATGGTATACGGGGCAGAAGCAGTCCTTCCCGAGGATGTTAGATTCAGCGCCCCACGAGTTGTGGCTTACAACGAAGAAACCTCCAACAAGGCACTCGCGGAAGATATGGATGCACTCGACGAGATGCGTGACATCGCGCTCGCAAGATCCGCAGTATATCAGCAATCACTGCGAAACTATCACAGTCGCCGCATACGCCACAGAGCATTCGCGGTTAGAGATCTAGTGCTGTGGCTCAAGCAGAAAGAAGGACACAAGCTCGAGCCACCCTGGGAAGGACCCTTCATCATACACGAAGTCATCCCAGGCGGAGCCTACAGGCTGAAGAATCCATCGACTGGAGGAATCTATTCCAATCCTTGGAATATTGCACACCTCCGCAAATTTTATCCCTAGGTTTACTTGTTCTCACAACAAATAAGGCTATACTAGCCACTCTTGTAGCTCGAATACATGGCATCTCAGTCATTGCAATAAAACACATGGTTTCTCCATCATATTTACTCGAAGCTTACTATTCCTTACATGCTAAATAGTTACAGGTACACACCCCATAAACACACGGGGGCTACACCTACAACTAAGAATCACAGGAAAAATTATACATACAAGGTTGCACATCCTACAACAGTTTTTTCAAACTATACAAAATTACAGGATACGTACATCCGACAATCAATCAAAGCGCTGAGCATTCTCGGTCGCCAATACTCTATCTATTTCCTCAGAGGTTAGTCGGATGATTTTCTCTACTGCAGGACGAACAACATCATAGTATGGTGAAATATCATCGATTGGACCGTCTGGGAGCCTAGCTACGGAGTTAACATTTATCTCAGGATGCCATATCCGGACAAAGGAGAGAGCTACAGCCGCGCCGCAAGTCATCTGATTGCGCACACACGCGCGAACCTCTCCCTCCCGCCCGAACAGCCTGAGAAGATGGCTCCAGTCTTCGAGACCCCTTTCGAGTGGGTAGAAAGCAGCGTTCATCGCGACCAAAACCTCGTGAAAAGAACTCACGAGAATTCTCGCCTGAATGGCACGAAACTTCAAGGTGGCCATCACAAATCTTCGACTGCGATCAGACCAGAAATTGTTCGCATGAGGCTTCGAGCCGCCAGCCTCTTGAAGAATGTGGTTTTCCACCCACTGCTTTTCCTCCCTATCATCCGGTTTAACAACTGAAGGGCAAACATGCTTAATCAGCTAAGGAAACGAGACAAAAGAAGACACGGGGGCTGTATTACTTACACAGCAAATCCCTCGCAACCGAAGCTAACTCATCCATCAGAAACTGTTCGCGTTCAGTCGCCAGTTTCTGCTTGGACTTCGCCACATCGGCTACACTGCGCAGAGCTTTCAGCTTGCGCTCACCCTCCTGGACCCTATCACGAAGACCCGCATAGGTCCCAACAGCGGCGACAAGAGGATTTACTGGAGTAGCACGTCCACCTGAAGGTTCTGCGGGAACCCCAGTAGCCTGGAAGAGTACAAGGAAAGAAGTAAGACGCCCTATTCGAAGTATCTCTAGTCGCACATTTGACGAGTGCTCGGGGGCTACTCCCATCGGGAGAAAATATACAAACAACAAGAAGCAATTTCCAGACGAACATCTCGATTAAAGACAATGAAAATACGGGAATGCATCCCAAGGTTCATTACAATCAAGCGGGAAAAGGAAAAGAAAAAACAAGACTAAGAAGCTACAGTGGTGCTCCCACTAGCGGCAGTCGCCCCTCCTTTGAGTCGAGCAAACAGCTCAGACAGCTTCCGAGCAAGGATGACGGCTTGCTCGCCAAAACGAGAGAGTCGTACCTTTTTGCCCGTGGAGGGGTCGACTGGGAGAGCCGAGTAGGCCTCCTCCAAACCGCTGACTCCATGCGCCAGCGCGAACTGGATCGCCGTCTTTGCGCCAGACTCCGACTGGGCGACTGCATAGGCATCCAGGAGATTACTCTCCGAAAAGATCTTCAGCAGGTCGCCTAGCGCGGGTGGAGATGCAGCGTTGGCGAGGAAGCGACCGTGCAGTTGCGTCAACACTTGAGTGGCATTGCCAATCAAGGAG
Organism: Alopecurus myosuroides; assembly: GCA_028641055.1. NCBI lineage: Eukaryota > Viridiplantae > Streptophyta > Magnoliopsida > Poales > Poaceae > Alopecurus > Alopecurus myosuroides. Next base: position 56,440,581 of record CM054061.1, read on the forward strand.
CAACCTCCTTCGACATGCCTCTTGAGTTGAGCAAGAGTGTCGGTTAGCACGTCTACCCGCTGGATCCCAGGGATCTCCAAAGGAACACCCAGAAGACCTGCAAAAGAAAAGAATGTCAAGACTCAGCAAGTTCACCAGGACAGAAGATGAAATTGCGAGAACCAAAAATTACTTACCCGCAAGACGCTCAGCAAGAGGACGAAGGAATGTGACAAGGTCAGAATCCGCCTTATTGCCAGCATCCTCCAGATCCTTCAGAGCTTTCCGAGCATCCGCGAGTTTTCCTTCAAGTTCCTCCGATCGCATGCGGGAGGCTTCCAGTTCTTGTCGGATAGCCGCCAGATCAGCCTCCTGAGTTGTTACCCGCTCAGAGAGACTGTCTTTCTCGGCCTCCGAAAACTCGAGTCGAGCTGCATAGTGACATTTGTCAGAAACCAAGAATTGATGAAAGAATAGAAACAAGAGAAGATGATAAAACTTACTTCGAAGAAGCTCATTCCCGGTGCAGAATCGACTGCGGTCTACTCGAAGCGACTCGCATTCCGACTCGGCGAGAACAACGCGGCGGCCAATCGCCGCAAGGGAATCAACAAGACACTACAAAAGTACAGAGGTAGAAGAATTAGAAGAGATAAATTGGAGCCTGTACCCGATTGCAATCAATCGTACAACCTCGGGGGCTACTCTCATCGGGAGCACTGCCGTGCACCCGATAAAATCAAGAAGAAGAAAAAGACAAGACTTTGAGCCTGTAGCCGATCGCATGCGATTGACTACAGCCTCGGGGGCTACTCCCATCGGGAGCACTGTCATGCACCCGATAAAAATTTGAAGACAAGTAACAAAGTTTACCTGGCCCGTGGCGCGGGAGAGGGGATCTGCGGAGCTATCTGTCACCTCTTTCGAAGATGAAGCCCCGGCGACAAATCCAGGAACTTCACGTTCCGTAGTCGCCGCATTGGGGGCTGCGCTGGGAGAATTCTGGACGGTGCCAGCAGTGGGAGTCTCACCCGCAACACCTGCTCTATTCCTCTTTTCGGGAGGAAGGGAAGAGGCGTACCTGCGAGGACTAATGGTCTGCAGACTGCAACAAAAAACAAAGCATCAACATAGATGCAAAGAAAAATGTTCGACTAAGAACGAGGAGAAGAACTTACTCATCATCTTCATCTTCATCCAGCATATCCGCGTTCCAAGCGGTTGGGATTACTGGGAATGAAGGAGAAGGGGCGAGTGAGCGAAGTGGAGTCGCGGAGATAGAAGCCTTCCCGGGCGATTCCTCCGAAGAGTTATCCTTGGAAGTAGCCTCGTTATCCTCCACTCGACGACGCTTACGGTGATGGAGGCCGCCATTCGAGCCCTCTGCACCATCCGAAGAATCGTGCTCGGAGCCTGAAGAAGCATCAGCGACGCTGGTATCGGATGGGCCGTCCAGGTGACTCGCCAATAACTCCGAGGCGTCCTCTCCCGCAACTGGAGGGTAGCAGTTGGCCACAGCTAGGCTCTATAAAGAAGACAGAAGAAAGCAAGAAAAAAAATTCAATCGACTAAAGCTCAGAGCAAGGAAGAAAATAATAGAAGACAAGAAGGGTAAACTAACCGCGGCTGGTGGAGGCCTCGAAGCGTCGAAGGCTGCGACTGTGCAGTCGGGGAACTTCTCTCCCACCTTCAAGCTAGTGATAGCCGCGATTTTCTTCTCGAACTCAACGTTCGAAAGCTCCTCGCGGCTCACTCGGCTGGGATCTTCAGAGCCTTGGTATTCCCACATGGTGGAAGGCCTGTGCTGCAGAGGTTGGATCCTGCGCTTCAGAAAGATACTCGCCAGGTGCAGCCCGTTGAGTACAACTCCAGCAGCTTGATCACGGAGAGCGGCCACCCTTGCGAGTAAGGGCGTAACGACCTGGGTTTCTTCGGCTGACAACTTGTGCGCCCAGGACTTCCGCCTCTTCAAAACAGCAAACGGGTGGAATTCTACGATCCCACCCGAGCTGTTGTCGATGACGTAAAACCATTTTTTCCGCCAGCCTTGGGCGGAGTCGATGAAATGCATGCTAAAGTAGCTGGTCTCCAATCGCGCTTGGATCCCGAAGCCACCCGTGCGTAGTGGCTCGCCTGGCTCGGAGTCTACCCGCGATTTCTCGCGGAAGATCCGAACTTTGAAGAGGGCCTTCCAGAGCGCCCAATGTGGGCGAATGCCAAGGAAGCATTCGCAGAACACGATGAAGCACGATATGTGCTGCACCACGTTCGGGGGAAGATCGTGAAGCTGTATGCCATAGACATACAGCAACCCGACGAGAAACGGATGAAGAGGGAAGGAGAGACCCCGAGACACATGGTCCGCGAAGACCACGCGCTCGTTCGATTGCGGGTTTGGTACCTCTTCCTTCTTTCCGAGGCGCACCCGCTTCTCAGCTTCCGCCGGCAGTAACCCCTCCCGCTGCATCTCTTTGATGCTCTTCGCGGTGGTATTGGGCGAACGCCAGTCGCCGGCACGAGGCGCAGGTTGCGCGGAGGCTTATCCGGATGCGGAAGTGGCAGCGCCACGTCTTTTGCCTCCAGCCATGACTGACAGCGCGAGCTTGAGCACGAGGAGGAAGATGAGCGCGAGGAAGAAGATGGATTGAAGGTGAAGGCTGGGAAAGTTTTACCACAACGCTAAGACCCGTACTTATACACGGAGCGAATCAATCCCAGCCATTCGATGCGCTACGTGGCGCTTATCGCAGCCACCACGTGTGAAGATGAAACGAGGAGGCGGTGAACGCTGTTCCGTGCCACGATCTTAGCAGAAGATCGTGCGCATTTACTGCACGGTTCGCGTGAAAACCGGAAGCGGCGTCTCGTTTCCCGGTCAAAAAGCTGACTAGGTGGGCCAGCCCATCTGCTACCACTCCGTCATGTCCCATCGGGAGGAGAAAAGTGCGCCATGACGTCATGGCATGCATCATCAAACTCAGGAAATCTTCGAATAGAAAGTTCAAACACGAAAATAACTTCGTACGAACAAAACTCCTTCGAATAAAGGCAATTCTTCTGTGAACAAATCATGGAGCAAGACCTCTTTAAACAAGAGAAAAACACCCTATACACGAAAACCCTTTCGTACGGGCGCGACATCCCAAACATGAAAACTCTTTCATATGGGCATAACTTTCCTGAACACGAAAATTCTTTCGTATGAAATTCAAACGATTACTCGAGTAGGCAGAACCTACCTCTTTTCATACATGATATTTTCACATCATAAAAACCTGGATTGTTCAGCCGACTAGGCACATCCGGATGCCATATTCTTCGAATATGAAGGTAAGACCCAAAAAGATCTCTCTTAAGGGCCTGGAATCCCACTCAAAAGCTGCGTCCTCCGGTATGATTCCGTGTCAACAACACGAAGAAAAATCCTTGCGGACGCGCCGGGTACCCCCATAGGTTAAGTTCGACTCGATAAGACCACAACGGCCCAGTCGCAACAATCACCTTATCGGGTTCGAGTCGGAGGTCTCGAATCTGTGTAGGCCAGGAATGTTTTTGCCCTAGTCGCAATTAATTGGCCCTGATCTCTCGGGAGAGCCAAGCTACTGTGCCACATCCTTCTGCGATAAAAAGCCGCAAAAACAGGCACTTGTATTGCTCGATACTCGAGCATAAAGACTTATCACACAGGGAACACACCCTTTAAACAGGAAACAAACAAGCTGGTTATCCATAAGAAAGGAAGACCAAGAAAGGTTTGACCGTCTACTCGACTGGAAAAACCCCACTCGAGCAAACGCTCGGGGGCTACTGACGAAGATCTGGATTCTGGACCCTGCGGGTAAGGACCCCCCATCTCAGGCCCAAGGTTAAGGCCCAAGAAGAGGATCCCTTGGAGTACTCCAGAAGGCCCACGTAAAGCCCACCCGCACTGACTTGCGGGTTAAGATAGGAAACATGTAACCGACCTAATTAGAGTTCGAGTCCTCTTCGAGTAGGGTTCGAGACCTGGCCATCTATATAAGGCCAGGAGAGCCATCGGAAGAGGATCAAGAAATACCGCACCACCAAAGCCTTGAACTCGAGACCTTACTCTCGATTCGAGCATCACCATTGTAACCGATCTATTCATGAATACAGATCGACAAGAGGCAGGAGTAAGAGTTTTACCTCTACGAGGGCCCCGAACCTGGGTAAATCTCGCCCCCTGTCTAGCCGACGATTCCACCAGCGCTCATGGGTTCTCCTAATCGAAACCCGATAGGTTCACCGAAGGGATTTGTAGAGTCTGAGATTCGACACGGTTGAAGGATAAGGTATAGTGCAGATATGTAGACAACTAATGTCCTCAAATATGAGAAAGAAATCAGGAACGCATGATCGTCCGGGACAAAAGTAACCAAGTCACAACAGAATCGAGAAAGTGTCCATTTGTCTAGATGTGTAACTAGGTGAACAAACTATGTGATATAATACAAAGTACGCAACGGAAACAGTATGTAAAGTAGCAAGATAAACCACAAGTGTAAACAAGAACACAAAGATATGTTTCCCGTAGTTCCTCCCAAATGGAAGTATGTCTACGTTGGAGAGGTGGGGAGCCACCTAGTCGCTCCTCAATAGCACGGATGTGCACACCTTATTCTCCTTGAATTTATCCGGCGAGGGAGATTCTCGTTTCTACTATGAGGTCGACTTGAAGGCGTTAACTAAACCTTTACACAAGGTTGAGGCGTCTTCACAAGATGCCTAAAGGTTCTCAATCAATCTGAAACTTCTTGCAACAAGGTGAAAGCTCCAAGCACAAGTTCTAATAGGGTTTCTAGGCCCCAAGTAGGTTTCTAGATGTAATAGGATGTGGTGGATTGATTTGCAATTCCTTTGGTGGAATCACGGATCTAGGTCTCCTCTAGCTCTCCACAATGTTTCAGAGTGTTTGGGGTGGTTGGAGAGGGGGATCTAAGTAGTTGAAGCTCACATTAATTGCTATGAGAGAGAGAGTGTGTGTGTGTGGAAAGCTTGGGAATTTAGGAGGAAGGGGAAGGGCATTAAATACACTATCCCAAATCTGGACGTTAGATGTTTTCCCGCAGCAGCGGTAGTACCGGTGTTCCCACCGGTACTACCGGTTCATCAATTTCTCCAAAGCCAAAATGGCTCTCTCCTTCGCCACTGGTTCCTTAGTATCGGAGGTACTGGTGCTACACCGGAGGTACCGGCCACCGGTACTACCGGTGGCCTCCGCGATGTGCCAACAGAGCACCTAAATGGCGGAGCCACCACCGGTACCGCCACAAGTGTCAATCTGCTCGCTGAGAGCCTGATGAAGTAGAGGAGGTACCGGTGGGAACACCGGAGGTTCCACCCACTAGTACTACCCGTGGGTTCCATAGTAGCCTCCGCGATGTACAAACCGAATGGTATTTTGGCGGAGGTACCACCGGTACCACCACCGGATGCCCCCGCCTAGAGCTGTGCTGGAAAGTGCTAAGGAGCGTTACTACCGGTAGTTTCATCGGTACTACCGCCTCCTGGGAAACCACTTCCCAAACTTGGCCTTTTGAGCTCTCCGCCTACGGAAAATCGCCGCGATGCCCCTATGGATATTTTAGGGAATATGGGGCACTTCGCTAGTGATGCAAATGGACCCTACATATAGTTAAACAACGATTAGTCCTTAAATTGTGTTGTCATCAATTATCAAAACGGAAGATTATCTTTCAGATGGGCAATTGAAAAATCATGAACGTATAACAGTACTATCATGACGAGATATAGTTGACGGGTTCTAACATTGTATGTATTACGTCAAGATAAATAGACTCCCATCTGGCATGATCTATTACTAAAATTCCACCTTGAGATAGATATCAGCAAATCTCTTTGCTATTAAGTTACAACAACGAAGTGATTGCTTTGTGTACAACATACAATTTCATTAAGAATAATACGCAATGTAAGCAATAATTCCCATTAGTAGACAAGAACACCATTTTTTCCCCTAGTGGAAACAACACATCCTCACCTGTCACATTTCTGTCACTCGAGCACAGATGAAATGGAGGACGAAACCCACTATCTAGCATATAAACCCTCTCTTGGAGGTGCATACAATAACTTAGCCAAGGATATCATACACACCGGCGAGAAATGCAAGACAAGATAAAAAAAAAAGTAAATATATACGTGAAGCATATCAATATGACATGAACATCTCATGGTTCATCAGATCTAAGCAAACACAACATGTAGTAATTACATAACATTGATCTTGATCATGTTAGGCAGCTCACAAGATCTGAACATGGTGGCACAAAGTGGAGAGAACGCCATCTAGCTACTTCTATGGACTAGTAGTCTTGGGATGAACTACTCACACATCTGTCCAGAGGCAATCATGGCGATGTAGAGGTCTCTGGTGACGATCCCCTCTCCGCCCGAGTGTCGGAGCTGGACTCTAGAAGGCCTATATTAGCCTTTCGAGGTGACTATGCCTCTATATCTGTTTCATGGAAAATTTCTCCTTCCTCAAAGTTTTTTAAGTTAATGTGATTTTTTATGCAGAGATGCGACATGACGGGGTGTCAGGGACACCAGAAGACCCCCGGCATGGTCTAGGGCTGATCCACGGCTGGCTGGTGGCCCTAGGCCACCTCTCGTTCTCTCCTTTGCACACGGTCTTCATTCCGGGTACAAATGATTCCTCGTAAGTTTCCAAACCATTCAGATAATATTTATTTAAGAACTTTTCTAAAATACAAAAACAATAGAAAACATGAACCGGCTCTGAGCTTCTTGTTAATAGGTTAATTCATGAAAACATCTAGAAAACAAAGAAAAACATGTGAAAAACATGAGAAAACATGTAGAAAACGTAGCATGGAGCATAAAATATATAGATATGTTTGGAGCGTATCAGCATCCCTAAGCATAACTCATGCTCGTTCTCGAGTAGACAAGTGATAACAAAGATAGTTTTTGAGGTGACATGCAGCCAACAAAAACTTGATCAATCAGTTTGTAAAATCATTGTAACCTAAGATCAAAACACTTTAACAAAGGCATGATTTGTACAATGAAAAATTAGCAACTATGTCTCTTCCTGGTTTAGAAATGAAAAATTAGTAAGCAGCTATACTCCTAGATATGTTCTTGGAGATGCTGACGGGACACGCAATTAGACCGGAAAATGGTACGTTGGTCTGAAGCAAGAGTTTTTAACACAAAACTAATAGCGACACCGATCATCATGGGGAGTTCAAATTTTAGAGACACTTTTTTTTGGCCCAATGACTTAGAGCCACCAATGATAATTCTCTTATTGTAATTGATTAACCGTTGACATCACGTTGCCTGGGAGTACAAAAAAATTATATGCGGTCTCATTTTTTTTTTCAAGAAAAAAACAATTTTGTTTGTAAATTTTGTTCTAAAGGGTTAAATCTAAAGATTACATCCTTGGGAGAGCCAGCCCGCTTCTCAGGCCATGTGTCTTCGCGACCGTCGGATTGAGCCGCCAAACCGGTCCACACCGTCCACTGCTAGCAAACCCTGGTTGGCCGTGCATTTTTACCCGCCTAGACACACCACGACTAACTGTTGGTGGCCCTTCTTTTTTCGGATCCACGTTGCAGCGGAATTGGTGGTTGTTTTTGCGTGTGTCTCGGCCTTGCGGCGCCCCGCGATCCGAGTCGTCTGCCTTTTTACCACGGGGAAGAAAACCCATCAGGGTGAAACCCTAGCCGCCAATCAAGTGTGCTCCTTTTGCTCCCGTCCCTCCACTGCGCGCCCTCCCGCCCCTCCCCGTTCGCCTCCTTTCTTCCGCGTCATTTGAGGATTGGAGGTCGTTGGACGCCATGGAAGAACTCACGGTCCGTCCTTCACAGGTAAATCTTCTTTTCTTTCTCCAGTTCATTTGATTTCCCCATAAATATCCACAACGAAGACGTCACCAATGCACAGGGATTGGCCATTCCATTTATTCCATTTTTCTTGGTGCGGATCTGGTGTTTTTGGCTGGTAAATTAGGAAGCGTGCTTGTGTGGATGTGCTATGTGGGAGCCATCAGCAAGTAAGAAGCAAATGAAAGTGTTGACGCTGAACAGGTTTGCCCATTGGGCATCGTGTGTTTGGCTGTGTCCCATTGTACAACCAGATTTTCAGGTTAGACCGGTGGATTTGAGTAAAATGTATGCCTAAATAAAGAAATTGATGTGTTGTGTAGTGGGTATATATATATGATGTGTCGATGCTACTGGATACGTGTGTCAATTGGCCAATTCTGCAACTTGCTCATTATGTTGTCACTCTTATTATGTTGTGTCCACACCCTGTTCCTTTTTATTTTTCCAAATAGTGCATATATAAGTCGTGTTGAAATGAAAATTTATTTTGTTCTCATTTGGAGCAGGGCGCACCTGATTTACAGCTTTGATTTTCTCCTCTTTACAAACATTTTTTTGTTTGCAGAAGACAGATGAAGTTTAGATGGCCTTTTTAGGCTGTTGAAGATATTACCACCGGGCAGTCAGAGCTCTTCTACATGTCATATTCCCACTATGGTTGCTTCTTCTCTAAAGGTACAACATAATTGATCTCAAGAGTGTTCTCTACTTGTTAGCATTCATATATCCCATATGTTTATTATTTATATATAATAGAAATATTGTATTTAACCGGTGGACAACACGGAAGCATGGTTTGCCGCTGCAGCTGAACCTACCAGCCTCAGATTCAACCTTGCCACATTTGTTCTCTTCGCAGGTACCCACACTCCTTTTCCGATTTGCGCCCCTCCCATCTCTCTTCCACTCATCCCTCCTTTTATTTAATCCCTAGAGCTTTTGATCTTTGTTTGTGCAGATTTTTTGTTATCTCCACTTATAAAGTGTTTGATGAAAATCAAAGCAGACTGCTTGGGAAGATTCTCCAGATATAACAGGTCATTTCCTCTATGTATCTGTTTGTAATTTGCAATTCTTATGTTCTGTTTGCTGAATGTAACCATACATTAGCATAGCTGCAATCTTCAGGCACTTTGGAATGCCCACTCTTTCTACCTTAAGTAAAATTCCCACTCTTTCTATCGTGTAATTTGGTGGTATTTTTGTTCAGTACAAATTGCCACTGAGCTGCAGCTCCATGCCTGCTGCATCTGTAACATGGAGCCTAGCTGCATCTATCTCATCCGCATGTAACCATCTCATAGTTGTCTCTCCCTCTCTGCGCTACCTAGAACCCTCACCTAACCCTGAATCTCCAATCTGTATATGTCTCCACTTGATCCAAAGGATCTATTTAGGTATTGGATCTATTATGTTGGTGAAGTGAAGGACGTGGTGAAATTGAGTGTTTTTCTCAAATAGGAAGGAGCTTATTGGCACCCCATTGTCTTCTGTCCCAGTTTTCGTGCATTAGTCTTAATTGGTGGATCACATCTCTTCTTACATCCTAATTGCAATTCTTTATTTGATAGGAAATCTATAAGTTGAGGTCTTCTATACTGAGGTAGCACGAGATTAAAAAAAAAATTCCAGTAGCGTTTGGTCATTTTTTTTACTATAAAGTATATTTGACACGTGAACTATAGGGCATGCAAGAATATTTTGACTACTCAATATATTGATTACCCAATACACGTTAGGCAGCACAAGATTAACAAAATATTTCCAGTAGCATTTGGTCATTTGCTATAAGTATATATTGGACACGTGAGCTGTAGGACATGCAATAATAATTTCATTACTCAATATATTGATTACCCAATACACGTTTGCTTAAATTTTGTACCATGATCACATCAGCTAATGATGCAATTGTTGCATTTAGAAACCGGGAGACTCTGTTGCATCACATACCTGTTATTTTTCATTTTTGGGCCTTCTAATTTATACCATATAGTAACCTAGATTCTTTTAGGAAATGGTACATGTTCTTTAATTTTCTTTGTTAAACGAATTGTTCTGACATTTTTATTTACCACAGGGCTCCTGCTTCTTAATTTTTGTGTGTTATGTTCTCCTTCAAGATAGGATCTTATAAGAGATAAGGACTAAGCGTAGGAGGGGCCCAATTTTTGTGATATGGGGCTGCATCCAAATGGCAAGTAATTTTTCTACCTGATTTTGTATTCCCTTTCACTCTCAGTGCTACACACATGTACCATGTCTTCTCATATTTGGATACCTCTTTTTGTTCGCAGTAAATTTGCACCTTCGTGGGGCGACGAGGTTATGTGGCATGACTGCAGATCAGCAGAATAAGACATGTTGTGTCAACAACCTCTGCCTAGGCAATAATCCCTGCCATCGAACTCACTGCTATAACTGCAATGTGTTGAAAAATAAATTGTAAGTTTTCGTATGTGTTCACTCTTTTCTTTCGAAGCACTTCTACCCAAATAGGATATGATTAAACCTACCACTTAGATAATGACACTTTGTGTTTCTCCTACAAATTCCTTTTGATTAGATGTTTCTATGTTTATTCCTAGGGTCGGAAAGGTCTTGAATATTGTTAATGTTGTTTATGCATGGTCAGTAAAGGACTTGCACATAATTTTTGCTTTTTGGAGCATTTTTCACTGCATGGTGCAATCTTCTTGGCTGGGGGCAGACCGTACATATAAGGTCTCGATCCTCTTTTTTCATTGTCTTGCATGAGAAGTTTTCCCAAAAGATTCGAATCATGTCATGGTAGAAACTCAAATATTTAGGCAAGTTCATTTCCTTCATTGTTTGTCTCTTGTGCTCTATTTAGGAAAGGAAATAGGGAAGAGCCACTTATTGTGGTGGAACTTTACGGAAATGTCTCATTCTATAGTTTTTTTTGTGGATTTCCATAAAGTATAACAAGCTATTACCAATTTGATTTTCTGAACCGGCATTACAAATAGCTCTACTTTAATTTTGAGGCCTTCTATCTTCTTTTAACAGATATTGCTTTTACGGTGTTATGATCAAGTGGTAAGCTCCCTAATTTTATGACTGATGTTGGTTATTGTACAATTGGCTTTGATTTTACAGGAGCCTCGCTCTGCTGTTCACAGGCACCGACGGCGTGTAACGTACATTGCAAAGGTGTGTTCCCAAACTTTATGTTCATAAGTATCTTCGTTTATATTGTATCTTCTGTGTTTCAAAATTTCAGAATGTTCGACTAACAATTCTCCACGATGAAGTTTGTATTGGCAATAGCAAGGAAGTCAGTGCCTAGGGTATACTGAAAACCATGAGCAGATTAATCAAGTCATGTACTCCCTCCGTCCCAGAAAGGATGTCTCAACTTTGTCGAAATTTTCATGTACATCCAAATTTAGACAAAGTTGAGACATCCTTTCTGGGACGGAGGGAGTAGTATTTTGCTATGGTCAACATCTGATTGTTTTTTATAAGTGTGGCGTTTCTTCAGAAAATAACTTCATTGTCACTGAAGCTCCTCATTGCTATGATATATCCTTGGATTTTTGGGCACTACAATTAATAGCAACTAGGAGAATCGTTTTGGTCTCAAGGGCAACCTCAAGAAACTCAAGGTTGTACGCCTTTCACCTCCATATCTGGCACCAGCTAAGGTCCATGCTTAAGCCTAGATTATGCCCTCCGTGTGTGCGTGGCAGCAGCAGCAGCAAAATCTCATGCCACACGAATCAACAAGCTTTACTGTTTGCTGCATACGGATATACAACTTCGAGCCATGTCCCATGATGTTGTGTTTTCTGCCACCAGCATCGATGTTAGGCTGCACGAGCCCACGAAATGTTTGTACAAGTCTTGCAAGGACCAGATGGATCGAGAGAACAAAATGAGTGAATACGCAATCGAATTCATTTATTCTTTTGAGAAATAGTTAACACAATATTTGTTGCATTGTTGCCATCTAATTTTAATTTCTCTGCTGTATGGGAACGATGGTACCTTTCAGTTATGTATTGATTACCAAAATAACAATTAAAGTTGTCTTATTCTTATTGCAGTGTAACTATTTGTGCACCAGTTAAAACTATTGTGGAGATTACATTCATATTGAGACCTCTCCGGCTTGATGTTCTCCTGCCTCCACTTGAGACGAAGGCCAAGCTCCTGAAAGTTGCCGGGGAGTTCGCTGGGTAGTTGTTTACCGGGGCGGTACTTGTGCCAAGTACCGAAAAGATTTTTGCTCCACCCTTGAACCCCCCTCTTAGGCCTGCGTGCCTTAACTTGTTGTTATTTCCTACTTTCCCTGTCTTCGACAGGCTTACCTGGTTTCATTTGAGTAAATGGAACTAGGGTTACCCCTTGGGGGCCCTCTTATTCTAAAAAAATTAGATTCATATTTTCAGCGAGTGTAGGGAAGCTTATAAAGTTTTCTATCATAAGCTTTAGGTTTCCTCTCGACAACTCTACGCCGAAATGATGCAAATTTCCATTGAAGGTATCTACATGTGCTTTATGAGGCTCGGAGGGCTCACCCTAAGAGCATTTCTAATAGATGCCCTATCCTAAATCACCTATTTTTTTTGTTATAGGTCACCTCTTTTAGTGTTTTAGGGCACCATTTTCTTTTTTTTACTAGATACCCTAAAACACTAGCACTGATGTCAACAGATGAACCAAAATAGGGCCAAATACGAGATCTGACGGTCGGGAGAGATGAAGTTGTATCTGGCAGTCGCCGGATGCTGAGCTTGATTTTCACCGATGGAGGTCGCTCGAGACCGATGTAAGGCGGAGAGTACGGGGGCAGGGGTTGAAGACGGTGGGGAGCCCGAGGGATGCGGCAAAATCTGGCGATGCTGCGCAAATCGAGCGCCGACAGTCACATGGGGCAGCCACGGTGTTATGCGACCATCTCCGTTGGCGGCGGGGCAAGAAACCCCCGGAATCTGGCTACGAGGTCACGGGAATCAGATGTTGTGGTGGACGTGACGAGCGACCGAAATGAGCGATGAGTTGGCGGTGGTGCTGGGGGTGGCTGACGGAGTCGCGTCGGCAGTGAGAACCGGCCGGAATCGGAATGGGGATGTCGACGACCGACGACGGTGAAGTTTAACCATGGCGGTAGGCTTCCCGCCACACTGTTTTAGCTTTTGGGCATAGGATATCTTGGTGCCCAGATATGAGGCAGAGAGGAGCAAAATTTAGAACAACCCTATAATTGGGCACCGTTTAGGGCATCTGTTGGAGGTCGCGTTTTGCCCGCTCTGCGCTGAATCCAGATTACCGCTACAAATCTAAAGATTACATCCTTGGGAGAGCCAGCCCGCTTCTCAGGCCATGTGCCTTCGCGACCGTCGGATTGAGCCGCCAAACCGATCCACACCGTCCACTGCTAGCAAACCCTGTTTGGCCGTGCATTTTTACCCGCCTAGACACACCACGACTCACTGTTGGTGGCCCTTCTTTTTTCGGACCCACGTTGCAGCGGAATTGGTGGTTGTTTTTGCGTGTGTCTCGGCCTTGCGGCGCCCCGCGATCCGAGTCGTCTGCCTTTTTACCACGGAGAAGAAAACCCATCAGGGTGAAACCCTAGCCGCCAATCAAGTGCGCTCCTTTTGCTCCCGTCCCTCCACTGCGCGCCCTCCCGCCCCTCCCCGTTCGCCTCCTTTCTTCCGCCGCCGCCTCGACACAGCCAGTGCGTCGGTCGGTGCCTACTCCACCCCTGTTCCCGTACTGCGATGTGCGCCCCAAAAGCTTGGCCTTCGCCTAGCTTCCCCGGGCGACGCTTGGTGCCTACTTCACCCATGTCCCCGTTCATCTCAAGAAGAGGAAGTACAGCGGCACTCGCAGCCAGCAGATCCGAGCTGGAGAAGAACACGTCTTCTCGGCAGGTATTTCTCCGTCAGAACCAACAAGTGTGGGCAAGATCTGACTAGAAGGTTGCTGATAGGAAGCGGATTGGAGGTCGTTGGACGCCATGGAAGAACTCACGGTCCATCCTTCACAGGTAAATCTTCTTTTCTTTCTCCAGTTCATTTGATTTCCCCATAAATATCCACAACGAAGACGTCACCAATGCACAGGGATTGGCCATTCCATTTTTTCTTGGTGCGGATCTGGTGTTTTTGGCTGGTAAATTAGGAAGCGTGCTTGTGTGGATGTGCTATGTGGGAGCCATCAGCAAGTAAGAAGCAAATGGAAGTGTTGACGCTGAACAGGTTTGCCCATTGGGCATCGTGTGCTTGGCTGTGTCCCATTGTACAACCAGATTTTCAGGATAGACCGATGGATTTGAGTAAAATATATGCCTAAATAAAGAAATTGATGTGTTGTGTAGTGGGTATATATATATATGATGTGTCGATGCTACTAGATACGTGTGTCAATTGGCCAATTCTGCAACTTGCTCATTATGTTGTCACTCTTATTATGTTGTGTCCACACCCTGTTCCTTTTTATTTTTTCCAAATAGTGCATATATAAGTCGTGTTGAAATGAAAATTTATTTTGTTCTCATTTGGAGCAGGGCGCACCTGATTTATAGCTTTGATTTGCTCCTCTTTACAAACAATTTTTTTGTTTGCAGAAGACAGATGAAGTTTAGATGGCCTTTTTAGGTTGTTGAAGATATTACCTCCGGGCAGTCAGAGCTCTTCTACAGGTCATATTCCCACTATGGTTGCTTCTTCTCTAAAGGTACAACATAATTGATCTCAAGAGTGTTCTCTACTTGTTAGCATTCATATATCCCATATGTTTATTATTTATATATAATAGAAATATTGTATTTAACCGGTGGACAACACGGGAGCATGGTTTGCCGCCGCAGCTGAACCTACCAGCCTCAGATTCAACCTTGCCACATTTGTTCTCTTCGCAGGTACCCACACTCCTTTTCCGATTTGCGCCCCTCCCATCTCTCTTCCACTCATCCCTCCTTTTATTTAATCCCTAGAGCTTTTGATCTTTGTTTGTGCAGATTTTTTGTTATCTCCACCTATAAAGTGTTTGATGAAAATCAAAGCAGACTGCTTGGGAAGATTCTCCAGATATAACAGGTCATTTCCTCTATGTATCTGTTTGTAATTTGCAATTCTCATGTTCTGTTTGCTGAATGTAACCATACATTAGCGTAGCTGCAATCTTCAGGCACTTTGCAATGCCCACTCTTTCTACCGTAAGTAAAATTCCCACTCTTTCTATCGTGTAATTTGGTGGTATTTTTGTTCAGTACAAATTACCACTGAGCTGCAGCTCCATGCCTGATGCATCTGTAACATGGATCCTAGCTGCATCTATCTCATCCGCATGTAACCATCTCATAGTTGTCTCTCCCTCTCTGCGCTACCTAGAACCCTCACCTGACCCTGAATCTCCAATCTGTATATGTCTCCACTTGATCCAAAGGATCTATTTAGGTATTGGATCTATTATGTTGGTGAAGTGAAGGACGTGGTGAAATTGAGTGTTTTTCTCAAATAGGAAGGAGCTTATTGGCACCCCATTGTCTTCTGTCCCAGTTTTCGTGCATTAGTCTTAATTGGTGGATCACATCTCTTCTTACATCCTAATTGCAATTCTTTATTTGATAGGAAACCTATAAGTTGAGGTCTGCTTTACTGAGGTAGCACGAGATTAACAAAATATTTCCAGTAGCGTTTGGTCATTTTTTTTACTATAAAGTATATATTGGACACGTGAACTATAGGGCATGCAAGAATATTTTGACTACTCAATATATTGATTACCCAATACACGTTAGGCAGCACAAGATTAACAAAATATTTCCAGTAGCATTTGGTCATTTGCTATAAGTATATATTGGACACGTGAGCTGTAGGACATGCAACAATTTTTTCATTACTCAATATATTGATTACCCGATACACGTTTGCTTAAATTTTGTATCATGATCACATCAGCTAATGATGCAATTGTTGCATTTAGAAACCGGGAGACTCTGTTGCATCACATACCTGTTATTTTTCATTTTTGGGACTTCTAATTTATACCATATAGTAACCTAGATTCTTTTAGGAAATGGTACGTGTTCTTTAATTTTCTTTGTTAAACGAATTAATCTGACATTTTTATTTACCACAGGGCTCCTGCTTCTTAATTTTTGTGTGTTATGTTCTCCTTAAAGATAGGATCTTATAAGAGATAAGGACTAAGCGTAGGAGGGGCCCAATTTTTGTGATATGGGGCTGCATCCAAATGGCAAGTAATTTTTCTACCTGATTTTGTATTCCCTTTCACTCTCAGTGCTACATACATGTACCATGTCTTCTCATATTTGGATACCTCTTTTTGTTCGCAGTAAATTTGCACCTTCGTGGGGCGACGAGGTTATGTGGCATGACTGCAGATCAGCAGAATAAGACATGTTGTGTCAACAACCTCTGCCTAGGCAATAATCCCTGCCATCGAACTCACTGCTATAACTGCAATGTGTTGAAAAATAAATTGTAAGTTTTCGTATGTGTTCACTCTTTTCTTTCGAAGCACTTCTACCCAAATAGGATATGATTAAACCTACCACTTAGATAATGACACTTTGTGTTTCTCCTGCAAATTCCTTTTGATTAGATGTTTCTATGTTTTTTCCTAGAGTCGGAAAGGTCTTGAATATTGTTAATGGTGTTTATGCATGGTCAGTAAAGGACTTGCACATAATTTTTGCTGGTTGGAGCATTTTTCACTGCATGGTGCAATCTTCTTGGCTGGGGGCAGACCGTACATATAAGGTCTCGATCCTCTTTTTTCATTGTCTTGCATGAGAAGTTTTCCCAAAAGATTCGAATCATGTCATGGTAGAAACTCAAATATTTAGGCAAGTTCATTTCCTTCATTGTTTGTGTCTTGTGCTCTATTTAGGCAAGGAAATAGGGAAGAGCCACTTATTGTGGTGGAACTTTACGGAAATGTCCCATTCTATAGTTTTTTTTGTGGATTTCCATAAAGTATAACAAGCTATTACCAATTTGATTTTCTGAACCGGCATTACAAATATCTCTCCTTTACTTTTGAGGCCTTCTATCTTCTTTTAACAGATATTGCTTTTACGGCGTTATGATCAAGTGGTAAGCTCCCTAATTTTATGACTGATGTTGGTTATTGTACAATTGGCTTTGATTTTACAGGAGCCTCGCTCTGCTGTTCACAGGCACCGACGGCGTGCAACGTACATTGCAAAGGTGTGTTCCCAAACTTTATGTTCATAAGTATCTTCGTTTATACTGTATCTTCTGTGTTTCAAAATTTCAGAATGTTCCGCTAACAATTCTCCATGATGAAGTTTGTATTGGCAATAGCAAGGAAGTCAGTGCCTAGGGTATACTGAAAACCATGAGCAGATTAATCAAGTCATGTACTCCCTCCGTCCCAGAAAGGAAGTCTCAACTTTGTCAAAATTTGCATGTACATCCAAATTTAGACAAATTTGCGACATCCTTTATGGGACGGAGGGAGTAGTATTTTGCTATGGTCAACATCTGATTGTTTTTTATAAGTGTGGCGTTTCTTCAGAAAATAACTTCATTGTCACTGAAGCTCTTCATTGCTATGATATATCCTTGGATTTTTGGGCACTACAATTAATAGCAACTAGGAGAATCGTTTTGGTCTCAAGGGCAACCTCAAGAAACTCAAGGTTGTACGCCTTTCACCTCCATATCTGGCACCAGCTAAGGTCCATGCTTAAGCCTAGATTATGCCCTCCGTGTGTGCGTGGCAGCAGCAGCAGCAAAAGCTCATGCCACACGAATCAACAAGCTTTATTGTTTGCTGCATACGGATATACAACTTGGAGCCATGTCCCATGATGTTGTGTTTGCTGCCACCAGCATCGATGTTAGGCTGCACGAGCCCATGAAATGTTTGTACAAGTCTTGCAAGGACCAGATGGATCGAGAGAACAAAATGAGTGAATACGCAATCGAATTCATTTATTCTTTTGAGAAATAGTTAACACAATATTTGCTGCATTGTTGCCATCTAATTTTAATTTCTCCGCTGTATGGGAACGATGGTACCTTTCAGTTATGTATTGATTACCAAAATAACAATTAAAGTTGTCTTATTCTTATTGCAGTGTAACTATTTGAGCACCAGTTAAAACTATTGTGGAGATTACATTCATATTGAGACCTCTCCGGCTTGATGTTCTCCTGCCTCCACTTGAGACGAAGGCCAAGCTCCTGAAAGTTGCCGGGGAGTTCGCTGGGTAGTTGTTTACCGGGGCGGTACTTGTGCCAAGTACCGAAAAGATTTTTGCTCCACCCTTGAACCCCCCTCTCAGGCCTGCGTGCCTTAAGTTGCTGTTATTTCCTACTTTCCCTGTCTTCGACAGGCTTAGCTGGTTTCATTTGAGTAAATGGAACTGGGGTTACCCCTTGGGGGCCCTCTTATTCTAAAAAAAATTACATTCATATTTTCAGCGAGTGTAGGGAAGCTTATAAAGTTTTCTATCATAAGCTTTAGGTTTCCTCTCGATAACTCTACGCCGAAATGATGCAAATTTCCATTGAAGGTATCTACATGTGCTTTATGAGGCTCGGAGGGCTCACCCTAAGAGCATTTCTAATAGATGCCCTATCCTAAATCACCTTTTTTTTGTTATAGGTCACCTCTTTTAGCGTTTTAGGGCACCATTTTCTTTTCTTTACTAGATACCCTAAAACACTAGCACTGATGTCAACAGATGCACCAAAATAGGGCCAAATACGAGATCTGACGGTCGGGAGAGATGAAGTTTTATCTGGCAGTCGCCGGATGCTGAGCTTGATTTTCACCGATGGAGGTCGCTGGAGACCGATGTAAGGCGGAGAGTACGGGGGCAGGGGTTGAAGACGGTGGGGAGCCCGAGGGATGCGGCAAAATCTGGCGACGCTGCGCAAATCGAGCGCCGAGAGTCACATGGGGCAGCCACGGTGTTATGCGACCATCTCCGTTGGCGGCGGGGCAAGAACCCCCCGGAATCTGGCTACGAGGTCACGGGAATCAGATGTTGTGGTGGACGTGACGAGCGACCGAAATGAGCGATGAGTTTGCGGTGGTGCTGGGGGTGGCCGACGGAGTCGCGTCGGAAGTGAGAACCGGCCGGAATCGGAATGGGGATGTCGACGACCGACGACGGTGAAGTTTAACCGTGGCGGTAGGCTTCCCGCCACACTGTTTTAGCTTTTGGGCATAGGATATCTTGGTGCCCAGATATGAGGCAGAGAGGAGCAAAATTTAGAACAACCCTATAATTGGGCACCGTTTAGGGCATCTGTTGGAGGTCGCGTTTTGCCCGCTCTGCGCTGAATCCAGATTACCGCTACAAATAATAACATATACTACCTCTGTTCTAAAAAGAAGGCATATTTTCTTTCTTTTGAATAAGAGTTACACATTTAAATGTGATATATGTGATACAAATCATAATCATTTTGAAGTACTTTTAAATAGGAATACAATGATAGCAATTTTATGTCAAAACCATGATGTGTTAATAGACTAACTCTTGAACAAATAATTGGTCAAAACAACCGAAATATGTCTTATATCTGGGAATAGAGGTAGTATCAGAGAACTACAATATGGCCATTCTATATTTCTATTTAGCTTATACTTTTGGATATTACTGCCTATTTAATAATCTGTATATAATATGATAATTACGGGCAAAATTTTAACCGAGCAAACAGGTGCCGCGCGGCAAGCCGCGCTCCGAAATCTAGTTGACTACATTTATTCGAGTACAAAACTATTATTTCAATTATATACATATATTTATCGAAAAAAATTGGGTTACTCCAACTTATATATCTATCGAATCATGATGAATTCCGAATTACAACCTTTTCTCCTAGGTGAAGCGAAATGCATAAAAAAAGGGAAGCAACAAAAAAAGCGCAGAAGCGCGCTAGGTCCTTCTGGTAAATTTCTTTCAGTAGACCTTAAACTGCCGTCCGCGCGATATATGTAGGCTTGGCCACCGCTTTACTAGACATAACCATAATTTTACCGCATCACCCGGCGACACGCGATTTGGCCATTTTGGCAACGTCCAATCACCATGTAACCCCCATTTGAAAGCGATGTGGCCATTGAACAACTCCCATGGTGCCGGTGGTACGTAGTGGCGGCTATTTTAAGGGCCGAATCCAAAAATTGTCCTCGATGGGGTCGAAGTCTGGTTGCTGGGCGAGCCACCGTTACCACAACCACTGAACCTCGGCCATGTTCTCAAAGGGCCGGATCCTTTTAAGGGATCGATTCTCTTATGCCAAAAGAAGGAATCATCTCGGTCTTAGTATGGTTGGCCAAAAAGGCCACAACTCCACTGCAATTCCATCCAATGAAACGATTTTTTTTTCTTAATCTGTAAAACGATATTCCCACCTGATGCCAGGACAACGGTACTCGGAGCTTACCAAAATGTCAACGATATAAGCTGCCTCGAGATCGAAGCTCAGGTGATAGTTTCCCCTTGGTCTGTATCTACTCTTCTTCTTTGTGAAGACGTCGACGCCCTTTGTAACAGAAAAATAATAGTAATTGGTACGCTGACTCTGTTACGGATCAAGCGGGCCTCCTCCAACGAAAAAGCAAGCCTCCTCGCCTTTTGGCTTGACCGCAGCAGCCCTAAAAAGGAAGATCATCATTAACAAATGGAATGTCGAATGGAAGTAGTACTAGTGTCAGTTGAATAAGCGCCAAAAGAATTTCAGTATTAACAAAAGGCAGTCGGCGGGGTTTCTTTTTTTTGGAAACAGTTCAAGGTAAGCTAAATCAGCACTAATTTATCCAAGCAATCATTGGCTGACCACTGGATTAAGTTAAGCTGCTGACAAGGTTGACTTGTGTGGCAAAGTCGTTTGTTTTGTCTGGATATTAAGAAAAGAAGTAAATGATCCAGTTGATGTGCACGTACCAGCCGTCTGAGGAACGCTGCCACTGGTCCTTTTTGCGTCGCCGGTCAGTCAGATCCGACGCGGCTACGTACGTTCGCTTCAACCAAAGCACGGATGACTGGCGCAGCAGCTTTTGGCCACACCGTGCCTGCGGTGAATCGTATTCCAAGCGTACCAACCGGTGCTCCGTTTTTCGGTTGGAGAAAATGGGACGGCCGAGTGGTGGCGAAGTGAAGTGAGATGGAATCAAACAATCCAGCGGCGGCGGCACGCACCAGGGACGTACGATGAATGGAGTGGGCGGCGACATGCACGACGCATCTGACTGCACGCCATGGCCTGCGCGGTGTAGCAGTATCCTTTCGATTTTGGCCACCCCGCGCCGCAAAAAGGACGCTTTCGGTCGCCGCAGAAGCGGGAGCCCCACGCACACCCTCCCGATCGATCCCCAGACTCCGTCCCGCCCGTCCATGTATTCCTGCGACGCCACTTGTCCCCTCTGCTCGACGTGGCCGCAGCGGCCTCGAAGTATGCTGCATGCGGTACGGCAGCCGGCGTCCACGACGTGGCGTGTTCGGCGGCCGTCGGCGAACGTGCCTGCATATGGACCGGAAATATACCTGCTATCATATTGTACGATATGAGGCAATTTTTTAAAGGAGTTTCGACGCGTGTGTTATACTCATTGTAATTCAATTCAAATAAATTTTTGTTCCAGGTACAAACTAATATAAATTTTGGTCAATTTATTTGTAAGATTCGATCGGTTCGAGGGGTTGCAATTCCAAAGATTTTTTGAAATCTCCGAAAATTCCTTTTTTTTCCACTTAGAAAGGCGTCGTCACTCACTTTTCCGTGCAAGGATGCAGCGGTGGGAGCCATTACAGGGGATATTTCTCTCGGCACCTTAGATTCGAATTTTTTGTGCTATCGGAATTTTAAACCACAAATAACGCCGTCTTCCTGGCCATATTTATAGTGCAAATAACTCACGGTTTGTAATAGTAAATGTTTTAAACAGCACGATATATATAGCAAAAAAGAAAGAAGAAGTTATAGTCCATGTTTTAAATACTGCATCATAGCGAGCCTAATAACGGGAATTCAATATGTAGTCCAAGCTACATATAGCCCTATATTTTTTTTAAAATTAAAAATCATATTTCCAGGTTGCAAAAAAATTCTGAAAAAAGCCAGACGTATTCCACCTATGTGTGGAATCTCAACTCCAAATAATTAATATTTCTGGGTACATTGAACTAACAAAATCTGATACATTTTTGGAGAGATCAAATTCTGCACTATTCGCTACTTCAAAATTTAGATTTTGTCATTTTCGCACAGCACAAATACAACATAGTTCTATTTGATATTTCACACATTGATAGAAGCCAATAGTATCTACATCCAGAGTTTTTTAAGATTTTCCTAAAACTCCAAATTATGATTTTTTATTAATTATTTAAAAAAGTCTACATATAGCCCGAGCTAGGTGTCGCCACACTCCGCTAATAAATGGTGGACCCATGAATTTGAGTTCGCCGAGCGAAAAATTTAGGATATGTTTGATGATGCACAAATGTAAGTGTATCCAAAAGAATATCTACATCTGGATTTTTTTTTGAAACTCCAAAATATGATTTTTTTTTTAATTATTTATAAAAGTCTACATGTAGCCCGAGCTAGGTGTCACCGCATCGGTGGTGGACCCATGAATTTAAGTTTGCCGAGCGAACAATTTAAGATATTTTTATGGGGAAAAAATGAAAGTGTATCCAACGCAATATACAGTCTCAAAAATTCATTTTTCAATATGGATAACATTCAACTACTGAGAACGTGGAAAGTTATAGAAAAAATCATAGAAACTACTTATAAGGCTTCTTGTTGCATGATACTCATTGGTTGTCACAATATGACATAAGACTCCAAGCAAAACCTTCGGTGTAAACAATTTTTTTTTACTTTGTATCTAAGCCTCAACACAAGTGTAACCATATCGATCAAACGACATGGACCTTTTGACAAATAAACCCTCCTTATTTCATCTCTAATTTTCAGGGTAGCATACTCTTCAATCTATCTCGAGATACAGGGTCAGTAATCACGTTAGCTTGGTTAAATACAATAGCATCTGAAATATCCTACAAAATCAAATTTGATAGCAAAATTGAGTGCTCTCCTTCTTACTTTGGGTACCGTCGAGGCTAGGGGTTGGGAGCAGTGCAGTGCGTAGGTGGAGGGGTTTTTTCTAGATCTAATCGTGGATGCAGTGATAAGTATCGTCTGACTGTGCGTACGCTGCCAGCGTGTGGCTGTGTGCTAACTCTTTTTTTTGAGTGAACGGTGAGTCCAAACTAGTAATCGGCCTATACTCTCACTTAAGCCCATTAGACTACATTCAGACTAGTTTTTCTTTCTTCGGATCCCTTAGAAACAGTAATACGACCATGGCGGACAGAAAACAGAACTCAGGTATACCCATGCCGCAACACAAATGAAGGGGGCACACTGCTGACCTGGGCCGACCGTCCCTGCTCGCCCTTGCGGTGGGTCCGCCATTGCCTCTAATAGCACATTATAGCGTAGCTATAGCCTCGCTATGATGTGAAATCTTCGTTATAGCATGATATAGCACCATGTGATACAAAGGCACATTTAAAAAAAAAAGGGTGAACCCAGCCTCTGCATCGAGTGAATACACACAGCTTATTTATTAAAAAAAAAGTATCAGCCAGTAACTCTTATTAGAACTCAACGAAAGTGCAAAGTTGCTTTAAAAATGAGCCAGCGGAATAATTTGACATAGGTGAGCTACACATGCTGCAATCTCTTAGTGTGGAACCAGCCACCCTGGTTGAAGATAGCCCGCACGACCGCCATCAATTGTGCATATCCGGTATCCAAACTTCCACGTTGGTCTTCTAGAGACAGGAATGACCACATGTGTATCCAGTGCGTAGCTCTGTGAACAACCTGCAAAACATGCCCAGCTTCCAATTTGTTAAAAATCACAACGTTCCTGTAATTCCAAATTGCCCAAAGAAAAGCACATACACCAATTTATATACTTGCTTTGGTACGTTTGTTTACTCCATTTCACCAACAACCAAACAAATTAGTTATAAATCTAGGTGGAGTAATACTAAAAGTAAAGTGAATGAGCCTCCAAATCTTTTTCGCGAAAATACAAGATATGAACAAGTGATCTGCCGTTTCTTGTCCCCACAAAAAACACATTTTGTGCATCCCGTCCATCTTCTCTTAGCCAAATTGTGTTTTGTTAATAATTCTTTACGGTAAAGAAACCACATAAAAATCTTAATTTTTAGAGGAACATTTATCCTCCATAGTTATTTGCATAAGAATCTAGTGTTACCATTCACTATGTCCTCATAATACGATTTAACTAAAAACACACCCGACGATGTTAAATTCCAATAAAAAGAATCTAGAGTATTGGATATGGATACAACCAACAAACGTTGAACTAAGTGTAACCAACTATCCCATTTGTCCCCAATTAATGCTCTCCTAAAAGCAATATTAAGACGATCATTCATAAGGACATTATTATGTCGCACAATATTATAAAGTGAAGGATATTGGGCTGCTAAAGAAGTTCCTTCTAACCTAGAATCCTCCCAAAAAACGCACGATATGGCCATCTCCCAGCGTACACATAATATGCTTGAAGAAACAATTTTTAACCTTCATAACCCCTTTCCAAAAAGGAGAATATGTAGGTTTAGCCTCAATCTGCCCTAATGGTGAACCTTTAATATACTTATTATGTAGCAACTCATGCCACACTCCTTCTTCCGTCAGGAGTTTAAATAACCATTTGCTAAGTAAACATTTGTTCTTAACATCAAGGACCTCAATCCCAAGACCCCACTGATCTTTAGGACGACATACGATATTCCACTTGGTTAACTTACAAAGGCGCATTTGGGTGAGTATATATAATAAGTGAATTTTTTATGTGCATAAGTAGTGGAATCCAAGATATATTATGTTCACCGGTGTTTATAATAAGCAATGCTACTTAAATAACAAGCATATATCGTCAACATATTATTGACTTATTACTCCATCCACTAGGATACATTTGACTGTAGAAAAAAAATCATGCAAATTGTTGAATTTATAACCTAGAAGTTTCTACATATTTTCTTACATTATCATACACGACACATCTCTATTAAGATAATTGTTAATCTGTATTCTTTGAAATCTCTACCAATACATTTATAACATTAAAACAACGAAGAAAATTCACGCAATAATATCCAAAGGTGTTGTATAACGCATCAACTGTAAAAGAAGAATCAAAGAGACGTGTTTTTTAACAGTTCAAGTGGTTTGTATATTGTTTAAAGTAATATCTCACAAGCTAAAAGAGTTTTGCGCAACTCACATATGTTTCCACTGATATCCATTGCAACTATATAATTAAAAATAATTGAGATTTGTTTTTTGTGGTTAGAAATGATAACTAAGTAGTATACAACATAAATTTGTTAAAACCACAATGTGACTAAAAAAAGAAAGTATAAAACTTTAGTATAACTATTATTAATTTAACTTGTCATGTGTCCGTTGAAACGACGCCATTAATCAACTGCATAAGAAACATGAGGAAGACTTCGGCATAATAGAAGGATTTTCCTTAATCGGCTAATTTTGATAGCTCATATCACACTATCTGAACTTCAAATTTATTTCTTTTACTTTTGGCGAGACAAATGTTTGGCAACCGATGACTATCAGAAAATTCATTAAGCATCATACATAATGTAAGAAATATTTATAATCAATAAATAGACATAAACACTTTTGTTTATCCTTAGCGTCAAGTCGTTGGAGTCACTCGAGCCCATAT